>JAJJWW010003552.1:0-366470 GCA_023531295.1 Papaver armeniacum | reverse complement strand
ATTTGAGCAACATTCTGAGAAAATATGCAGAATCCAAGGTTTTGCTGAAACTAGGAAAAATACATGAGATGATGAAAAATGATAAATAAAACAGGAATTGCAAGTTGTGGGACCGACCACGGCTAGGGCATGGCCGGCCGATTAACAAGCACACCCCACACTTTCCCGATTTTATGTGATTTTATGTATTTTCTCTGATTTGAGGGAAATTCCATGAAACTGGAGAGTTTGCTGAAATTAGGGAATTGCCATGAGATGAGAGATATAATAATAATAAAATAGGGAATGATGGAGCGTGGGACCGGCAATGGCCAAGGCATGGTCGGCCGGCCAATGGGCACGGTCTCAGAGCACTCTTCCCAATTTTATGTAATTTTCATGATTTTAGGAAATTTTCATAAAATCAGAGAGATTTGTTAAAATCAAGGTATTTTGTTGAAATCAGGGAGTTTTCATGGAATCAGGAAACTAAAACAACAAATAATAATAAAATAATAGGCATGTGGGACCGGCTAGGGCATGGCCGGCCAGCTAGAGCCCGGTCCCACGAGTTTTCCTAATTTTATAATAATTTTCATGATTTTAGGGAAAATTCATAAAATTAGGGAATTTTCATGATTTTAAGGAAAATTCATAAAATCAAGGAATTTTCATAATTTGAGAGAAATAATAAAATAATGGGAACTTGAGGTGTGGGACCGGCCACGGCTAGGGCATGGCCGGCCGGTTGGTGCCCGGTCCCACGAGTTTTCCTAATTTTATAATAATTTCCATGATTTTAGAGAAAATTCATAAAATTAGGGAATTTTTATGGTTTTAAGGAAAATTCATAAAATCAAGGAATTTTCATAATTTGAGAGAAATAATAAAATAATGGGGACATGAGGTGTGGGACTGGCCACGGCTAGGGCATGGCCGTCTGGCTGGTGCTCGGTCTCGTGACACCTTTCCCTAATTTCATTATTTCTTTGATAAAATCATGAGATTAGAGAATTTCCTTGAAACGAAGGAGATTAGCTCGAACGAGAGAATTTTCACGAGATCGGGGAAAAATAATAAAATATGACAAAATATAAAATTGGGCGTGGGACTGGTCACGGCATGACCGACCAACTGATGAGCCCAGTCCCCTGGCTCCTTTGCTAATATTTTATTATTATTTTTCCTTCCTATTTTGCATAGGTTCATCGTTCATTCATATTTTTGAAATGCTCGTTTGCGCATTCAAATGATGTTATGTGCATTATTGTTAAGTACACTTGCACCATTTTAGTCGGGGCTTATTCGATGCTCAGATGCCTGCCTCGTTGAATATTTATCACTAACCCGTGGAATTCTGCTGGGAAAAACCACGAATTGAAGTGACGAAATATAACGAAGAATCGTAGAATATTGCTGGATATTCAGGCGATTATAGATAATTAATTGATGGCTCTATACTAGCAGGGCTTATTATCTAGGAGCATTAATTATCTGAGGGTCGAGCAATATGAACTTGCTGGAGAGTCATATTATTCTTGTATAGTCAGGGAAAACATGGTTGCATCCTAAAGACGTTATTGCTCTATACTAGCAGACATGTTGTTTAGGAGCCATCCAATCTTGCGATTCTATACAGTATGAGATGCGCCATGGTCTCAGCTGGGAGACTACACATCTACATCTTCTCTGAGAGACTTTCTCGATCAGAGGTTTTATGGCATGAGCTTTCACGCTTAGAGACATGAGTCTCAATACTCATCCGATTGCCGGATCCGGAGTAATTCTCGAAATTGCTCAAGATTCATGAGATGTTTCGTGGCCTCACCGGAGACTACACATCTACATATACTCGAGAGACAACCTTCTCGATTAGAGATTTATGGCATGAGCTTTCATGCTTTAATGAGAGACTTGGGCCTCAATACTCATCCGATTGCTTAGGATCCGGAGTATAGTTTTATAATTTTACCCTTTGTCGAAAATCCACCATCTACATTAAGTCCCCGCTTAGTGAGGAATAGTCATGTTCCTCGGTCGACATTGAATGGTTATTTTCGGTACAAATAGAAATAAGTAATTGAACTTAGTCATAAGATAAGACATTACCGGATTTCGATCAATGAGCAAACCATGGTTTGAGCGGTAGAACCATGGCATAATAGAGCATCATCCAGTGAGCAAAATTGGTGTAGAACCGCTGATTCGATGGTGGAACCTTGGTTGGTCTAGGTTTTACGGGCCGGGCCGAAAGAGGAAATCCTTATGGAATTAGGTTTTGGAAATAAAATTAGGTACAAAAGGAATTAATTCCTTCTTTTTTTTTTTTATTTCTTCCCACACGAACACCATCTTCTTCATCCTCCCATCACCTTCACGTCCGAGCTTAGCAGGAGCAGGGAAGATTTTTGCCGGAGCGCCACCGTCCGTCCGACCGGAGCTAGCACCGTCCAGCCAACTTCCGACCGGCACCGACCAGGTACTCAACTTTTTTTTTTGTTTGTTTGCTGATTTTATGAGTTGTTCATGTTGAAATTCTATGCATGTGTATATATTAGCGTGATTTTTGTAGAAAAACCCTTATTTTATTAAACGTATGTTCGTTCGATCTTTAGTTTAAGAAACTAGCGACAATCCCTAACTTGAGAGAGATTTTTCTTTGGAAATAGACCTGTGTCCAGTGATAAAATTTTGTTTATGAGCTTTCATGGAAACCAAAACTTTTTCTTAAAAGGCGTGAGCTTTGACAACACGAAAAGAATCTTACAAATCTCAAAATAGACTTGCAAACCTGTAGATTTAGGCACGAGGGTTCCACACATCATGTTATGATAACCAATATCAAAACCGAAACTACAAGTAGTTTTATTTTGATATGTTATCAAGGAAACAATTGTCCGAAACAATTTTTCCAATTTAGTTTAGTAAACCAAAAAAAAATCAACTAAGCATCTTAGTCCCTTTGCTAAACCGATTGTTCAAAAACAACCGCTTAATTCGATAAGACCAAAATAAAGATAACTATATTTTTCTCACCAGGTTCTAATTATCCATAAACTTAGACCTTTCAATTTTAAACAAGCCAAATACTAGGTTAGTTAACTAGCATTTCATGTTAAGGCATTCGATTAGACTTGAATAACCGAAACCTCACTTCGATAAGTCTAACTAAGATCAGAATTAACTTAGTTTCTCTTATCCGGAATCTAATTGGGCTAAATAACTCATCCCGTACACCTTATATTTCGTTAAGCCATAAATAATTCATACAAACCAACATAAATCAACTTGCATAATTATTCACCTCAACCGGAAGTAATTGAAACAACATAGACATTAAAAGCACCGCAATTGCAACGAAGTTTTGTAAGCCTAAACAAATGATACCACACAATAAAGAAAGATAACAATAGTTTTTCTTAACCGGAACCAATTGAATCACACACATCCACACACACATCATGGAATAATCATCAATTGAACCGAAATTTTGTTAAGCAAAAGCAATAAATATATATAATATAACTCAGGCTTTTCTTAAACAGGAAAACAATTAACTAACAAGATTGTTACCTCAAATTTCGCATCCACTTCTCCAATATGTTTGCATCTTTCTTCCAGGGAGAATTGATATCGAAATATCATCATGTTGTCATCCTTTTGCCAAAACAAAAGAATAACAACAACCTCAACATTTACCAAAGAAAAGTTGAAAATCGGTTTTAACAATTGCACGCAAAAGTTGAAAACCGTCGAAACACATATGCTTTTATGCTAAACCAAAACCGATTCAACATATTGTGACTTTTTCACATATTGTTTCTACCAGAACCCCTCATGATTCTTTGATAAAGCCTACCAACATGGGATAGAACTTAATCCTGCTAAATCAAAAAGTCACCCAAACCACAAGGGTTTACAATATATGAGATCGAATATTAAGGTAGTAAAAAACCGAAATCAAACATCCCATAAACATACATAGCAATAAGATAAAAGCATTCAAGCACAGGCTATGTAAACCGAAAACTATCACAAGAAAAATTACCAATAAAATAATTTTATTCATAATAGTTTTATTCATAATAGACCAATACAATCAATGAAAGAAATCAAAAATTGATGTCTATTATTCTAAATTAAGTATCACAACATATAACTTAATCTCTAGTGGTGCTCTTGTTGTTCACTGAGGTCTCTTCAGTGTTCAAACTCTTAAAACATGTCTCAAGAGACTTGTCCGCAACCACTTCTTGTTTTTCAAGTTCTTCAATTAGAACTTTGAGCTCAACAAGAATTCATCTTGTTCCTTCATACTTCTCTTTTATCCAATCTTGATGTCGAATAGTCATAGCAAGATTGGTTTCCAGTTCGTCAAAACCTTGGATATATTGAGACATACTATCATAATGAATCCATTGGGTTTTGGTTGGATCTTGTTTGTTGTAAGCTAACAGACATGACTCATTTTGTGATCCAACAGAACTATCAGAATCATAATCAGACATGATATTTGAAATGCCATTCTTCTTCTTCTCTGTATTGATTCCTTGACAATCCTTAACCTTTTGAGCTTCCTCCTTATTAGCCTTTGAGACACTGCGAGTTATTGGAGGCATGCTTGCTCATATATATATATAACGGATTGATCAGGGTATCAGAATATAGGTGAGAGAAAGTTCCTCCTTTTAAAAGAGACAACTTTCGGACCAAAAGACCTCTGGAGAATCTGAAAATATAAACGAATATATTTCGTTTCCTTAGTCCGAAATTCTCAAGTTGGAAGGATTATTAAAATCCGAAATTTCCAAATAAAACCTATTTTTGTAAAATCATGTTAAACATGAACTTTTTTTTTCAGACAACCATGGATTCGCAACTACCCATATAGTGTCACAGAATTTTTCTGATACAAAACTACACAAAACAAATGTGCTCATGTTTTATTGTGCCTTTCCCATCCAAGTTTATGAACAGGAAAGAGGATGAGAGTGCACAATCATGATACAACTAAGTTGCATTGGAGTAAGCATTTTCTAGCTTACAGTGAATATCAGAAACATAGTTCATGTTTCTTTTCGGGAATTTCTGCCCAAAATATTTTCTCCCAAGGCGATGATCTTTTCTAACTAGAGAGATATGATCATGTGGAGAAAATATACTAATATGAGAATTCTCGGAGATAGATAAATCTCTTTTAATTATTTCAATTTCATAAGATTTTCTTATTCTAAGGACTTCCTTATGATCCACATTAGTATGATTATCTGAAACAACAATAGGAAATTCCTGATTGTTTCTTTTGGCAGAGATTCTCTCTTTCCCTTCCTTGTGAAGTCGTTCCTTATCAAAACCAGAACTGTTTCGATATGGGTGTGGAGGAACCTTTTTCCAGAAGCGATTATCAACTCTTTCCTTTGACTCTTTTGAGTTGATCTTATCGGGATGTGGTATAATCTGTCTTTCTACTGAGGAATGATCTTTCAGTTTTTTAAGACAAGAAGCTTCCTTCAAAATTTTTACCACCGTATGTTGAAGAAGTATAAGTTTCTTGTCCAGTGACTGAAAATTGTATTCCTTACAATCACCACGGAATCGGTTCAAAGTTTCCTTTGGACAAGATTTCATTTGATCACCAGTAGATCTAGAAGCTGGTTTCTCATCCTCTTCTAACTTGATGGAGTTAGGCAAACTACCATCATCTTGATATGTTTCAGATGTGATTAAACCGGTTTTATCACAATCTGTAAAAGTCGATCAAGGACTTTTAGTTTCCTCATCAGAAGAAATCACAACATGATCATTAGTCAGAATCATAGGACGTGTCTCTTTATCTGTAAGATATTTACCAAGAGCCTCTAGTTTGACAGTGAGATCCACTTTCTCTTTGGCTAGACAATTCAGTTGAATGTCTTTTTCTCTGATCTCTTGTTTAAGAAGATTTGACTCTGTCTTTAAAATAAGTACTTTAGAAGATAGAGATTGTATAAGCTTTAGGAGTTTTATCAACTCTTTATCAGCATCTTCTCTTTCATCATAGATAGACATAGATGTTTTCGTCACTCCTGGATCATGAGTCAACGAAGTAGTAACATCTTCAACATTTGAGAATTCATACTCTTGCAAAACGTTAACTTAATCATTCATTAGATTCAATTCTTATAGGTTGGATTGCACCAAACACATATTGTTAGATCTTTTCGTCATAGATGTTTTCGTCACTCCTGGATCATGAGTCAACGAAATAGTAACATCTTCAACATTTGAGTATTCATACTCTTGCAAAACGTTAATTGAATCATTCATTAGATTCAATTCTTATAGGTTGTATCGTACCAAACACAGATTGTTAGATCTTTTCGTGTTTGCCTGCTCTGATACCAATTGAAAAGGCGAGGGTACCCAAATATACCACAAGATAAAACTTTTCCTACCTATAAGTCCTTTATCCAAAAGTGATTGTCTATGGACTGAGTCGAGACAATACAACTAATCGGTTCACACTTCGTGTGATCGTTTATGGATACAAGATCGAGACAATGCAACAACGAAGTATGTTTACTTGATACAAAGGTTCGGACTTAACCAAACACAATATGATTGCTTATCAAGTAAATAGGAATTAACATTTGTGTAATTTACTTTAATTATAATAAAACAATTGTAATGCGGAAATATAAAGTAAATGACACAGGAAGATTTTGTTAACGAGGAAACCGCAAATGCAGAAAAACCCCGGGACCTTGTCCAGAATTGAATACTCTCAGGATTAAGCCGCTACACAAAATTACACCTAACTTCGTATAGTTGAGACCAAGCACCCAAACCTAAAGTTCACCTAGTTTCGTCTATATTCCCATGCCTCCAACTTATAAATAAGTCACGTACTTGGAACAATTCCTTTGGTTCGTATTCCAAACAGTAAAGGAACAAAAAATCTATTTGGTATCAACTCTCTTTAACCAAGTGATATGAGTCAAACAAAGGCTCTTCCGTTTATCTTAACATAAACGCCTTCGTCGGGTCCTTAGATCAATCTTATGTTCAATTACCGAAGTAATCGTTTAAGATTAAGCCAACAACACTCTTAATCCAAAGAATTGTGTTGATGCCGATCTACTCAATTAATCAATCCAATCTACCACAAGGATAAACCGATTATTAATTGGATCCTCTTTTACCAAAACAAGTATTGTGCACACCAAAGATTATAAAACCCAAGTCAGATCTTCAATATCTTCTTTGTCTTCAAATCTTCTTAAATCTTTAATAAAAACCTGCACACAATCACTTGAATCTCTTGTGATCAATCACGCATAGAACGGAGTCTGTTAACAATGGATTATCACAAGATCATCTTTTGAACTAACAACAGTCTAAAGATCCCTGTCGAAACTCAGAACTAGTTTGAGTGAATCTTATATCAGAAGAGAAGATTCTCAAGAATAAACAAACTAGGTGCAATCAGATTTCAACCACCGTTAGTCAATCAAATCAATCGAAAACAAAAGATAAACCGCAATTATCTAGTTTCCCACCAACGGTGCATGCTAGAGCTTCTCAATCCCAAAGAAGACTTTAAACTGAGCGGCCGTAAGAGATTTCTCCTAATTAGGTTAATCTCCTCTCCGAATAGGTGGCTACACCAGTAACAACAACAAAAGAGGAAGTCTGTTGTTACGAAGGATTAGTTTGCTAGAAAGGAAAACTTCAAGTATTTATAGACAAGGAAGTTTGGACACCAAGGAATTTCCAAAACCGAAAATATTCTCAAGATATTCATTAAAGCACAAATTCGGTTTCCATAATTCCTGGAAGTGCTCTGTCCAAAAATAATGATCGAAATCTCTCGGAAAATCTAATTAGTAAATGCACATTACTAATTCTTATATTTCCCTACAAAATGAAATTAATAACCTTAATTAAAAGATTCTTAACTTACTTATGTTTCGATCCTGGGATTCTCTTCCCTTAGCTATTAAGGAATAACTTTGAACAATTAAAGAAATAAACATTCACAGCGCATGTTCAAAGTATGTCGACATCCTTACTTTGTAAGTTCTCTTTCACACTTACAACCTTGAAACCGATTTGTCACACTTCCAAACAAGTTTAGAATTGGTTCATCTGACTTTCAAGAACTATGTGATTGATCAAACAAACATTCAATCACAATCATGGGTTTAACGGTTCTACCAAAACAAGTTTCGGTTCTACCTTCCATGTGAGTACTGTGCATAGTCACACTAGCTTTCCAAAATTCGGTTGATTAGGTACTAGGATCGGTTCCCCACATATATATGGTATCTAACTTATATGTGTTGCACATGTCCATAGGATCGGTTCCCCTTTCTGCTATAAACCTTGTTGCACCCCATACAAGGATCGGTTCCCCTTTGTGATGTACTGCACCTCTCCATAGGATAGGATCCCCTTTCCCATAATTGGTCAGACAGAAAATCACAAACCCGATCATACCATCTTAGGTGATTACTTAAGATCGGTTTCACTAATAAAAGTCATACCAATACATAAGTCTGGCCTTTGTGAATAGTTCTACCAAGAACACAAACAAGTTGTGAGCGGTTATACTCAATCACACATATTGGTTGTTCATAAGATATGCAATGAATAACAAAACCAATAACACCTGGCAATTTCCTTTTCGGTTCACAAACAAGTTTATGAACTTACTTCTTTAGAACACATGTAAAACATTGTTCCCTAGGATGAAATCCTCACCTCATACCCATACATAATCACAATAGCATTCAAATGATTATGGCGATGTCTTATCTATAAAGTTTAATGGTTAAGCAATAAACCTCGTATTGTATTCCTTAATACTATGTCTATCTAGAGTTCAAATATGCTTCGCAGTTTTGTTTTCAATATGCATGACTTGAAAGATACGTTAGGGAATGAAACAGTTCAAGTCAAATATCACTAACCTCAAGTGGAAGGATGATTGTTGTCGTTGTAGCTCCTTGCTTCTTCACATCTTCAAGACTTCGCAATACTTGTAATGTCTCATATCCTAATACTTTCAAGCTAACCTATACGAAGTTGACTCTAGTACATAATCAAGCGACTCTTAACATGAGTTTTGATTCACTAAAATATGACTACCAAACTTGACATACCAACGATTGGTGGGTTCAACCGAGCCATGCTCTAACAATAATTAACTTAAGTAGTTTTCTTTAATTAGTATTTGCTCGCTACACAAGCTAGGATTAGTTATAAATACTTAGACTCGAGCCTGTAAAAGGTATTCAAGCAATACAATTCTTCTTTTCAATATGTTATTATCTTCTGAGGTTGCTTACCCCAAATCAAAAGGGTTATTTCTTGATTTTTATTTAAGTTTGTGTTATTTAATCACTTAGTTAGGTTCAGAACCCTAACAAAGTACGCAAACGTGTACGCATACTTAAGTAGCCAGACTGATTTTGGTTTCACCAGTACGCGAACGGGTACGCATACTAGTACACTTCCAAACTCCAGCAGAAATTCACGGGACCTGAACTTACACCAGTACGCGTACGGGTACGCATACTTAGTTCCCGGACTTTCATTCACCAACCAGTACGCGTACGAGTACACATACCATGGTTCCCGGACTTGGACTTTACACAAATGTGAATACACACACTATATTTATATCCAATCATGGTTACATGTTCTAAACTCTCATTTCAATCGTTGAAACATTCTTAAAAGACGACAATAGATGTCTCACACAACTATTAGCTCCATAGCAATTTTCAAGTGATCAAATGATCAATACGAAAAATTCCAAGTCTACACCAAATGATTGTATCACACAAATCATGTAAGATGTTACAAGGCGATTTTCACATGATCATCTTTTGACTTTCGTCAAGAATAAAAGATGAACTTGGTTAAAGCGAAAGCTTACCAACACATATTTCGAGAAATAAATAAGCGAGATAAACTCAGCTCGAAATATCAAATGTGTATAATTGAAGTATATATAGCAATATGACTTTTGTCTTAAATAGGAGATAGAGTAGATAGACTTTTGAGAGACAGATGAGTTCAGTCTCCATACACCTTTTGTTGATGAAGGTCCACAAGTTATCTTGACTAGTTATTCGTCTTCATTCGATGAACGCCGTGAAGTCTAAAGCTCAACTATACTTTATATCCTAATCCAAGACTCAGCTATAAGTAGACTAGAAATCAAGACTTATAGTTTTGGCAACTAAACTTGACAAACAAGCTTGAGATAGCAACACTTACGAGTTCAACCGAGCAGTGCTCTAACAATCTCCCCCTTTGTCAATTTTAGTGACAAAACTATCAATACATATGGATTACAAAATAAATAAACTTTGTAGCTTCTCATCCAAATGCTTGATCTCCTTGGTTCTTCAACATTACTCGAAATCTTCGTCACTTCCAAGTACTCCAGTGATTCTGAACGTGTTCAACTCAGTATCATAGTTGTTGAAGATCCGTAGCTATAACAACAAGAAAACAGTAGTTCTCAATCATTGTTATACAATGTCATAGTATTATTACACATCATCAAAGTTCAATTGTACCACAACTTTGACAACAATACTATGGTGATATGAATCACTCCCCCTTAGTCAATAATTTATCTCACAATGAAAACCACTCCCCCTTACATAATGATCTGTAAAACATATGTATTTCTAGTGTGAACTACACATTAATTCTCCCCCTTTTTGTCAATATAAATTGGCAAAGGTACGAAAAGTGGTGGGATCCTAATGAAATTTTCATAGAGATACTTCATGACCAAAAGAGAAACATGAAAAGACGAGGGTACCCAAATATACCTCAATCTAAAACTTTTCCACCTATAAGTCCTTTCTCCGAAAGTGATTGTCTATGGACAGAGTCGAGACAATACAACTAATCGGTTCACACTTCGTGTGATCGTCTATGGATACGAGATCGAGACAATACGACAACGAAGTATGTTTACTTGATAAACATTCAGACTTAATCAAACACAATAGGATTACTATCAAGTAAATAGGAATTAACGTTTGTGTATTTTACTTCTAATTATAATAAAAACAATTATAATTGCGGAAATAGAAAAGTAAAACACACAGCAAGATTTTGTTAACGAGGAAACCGCAAATGCAGAAAAACCCTGGGACCTTGTCCAGAATTGAATACTCTCAAGATTAAGCCGCTATATAAAATCAAACCAAATTCGTATAGTTGAGACCAAGCAACTAAACCTATAGTTCACCTAGTTCCGTATGTATTCCCACGCCTCCAACTTGTAATAAGTCACGTACTTGGAACAATTCCTTTGGTTCGTATTCCAAACAGTAAAGGAACAACAAATCGGTTTGGTAACAACTCTTTTCAACCAAGTGATGCGAGTTCGACAAAAGGCTCTTCAGTTTATCCCAATAAACTCCTTTGTCAGGTCCTTAGATCTATCTAATAACAACTACCAAAGTAATTGTCAAGATTTTGCAATCAATACTTTGAATCACAAAGAATTGTATTGATGCCGATCTACTCAACTAATCAATCCAATATACCACATGGATAAACCGATTATAGTTGGATCTTTTTTAACCGAAACAAGTATTGTGCACACCAAAGATTATGAACCCAAATCAGAAATCTTAAAAGTCTTCTTTGTCTTCAAATCTTCTTAGATTTTCAATAAACACCTGCACACAATCAACTTGAATCTCTTGTGATCAATTACGTACAGAACGGAGTCTGTTAACAATGGATTATCACAAGACGTCTTTAGATCTACAAACAATCTAAAGATCCCCGTCGAAACTTCGATCGTGTTTGAGTGAATCTTATATCAGAAGAGAAGATTCTCAAGCATAAACAAACTAGGTGCAATCAAAGTTCAACAACCGTTAGTCAATCAAATTAATCGAAAACTAATAATAAACCGCAATTATCTAGTTTCCCACCAACGGTACTAATAGAGCTTTTCAATCCCAAAGAAGTCTTTAACTGATCGGCCTTAAGAGATTTCTCCTAATTAGGTTACTTTCCTCTCCGAATAGGCGGCTCCACCAGTAACAACACAACTAGGTAGTTTTGCTGGCTCTGAGGATTAGTTTGCTCGAAATAAAAACTTTGATATTTATAGACCAATGAAGTTTGGACACCAAGGAATTTCCAAAACCGAAAATATTCTCAAAGATATTCAATACATTCCAACTTTTATTTGTTGCACATGTCCATAGGATTGGTTCCCAATGTCTAAAAACGTGTTGCACATGTTCATTGGATCGGTTCCCAATATCTAGAAACGTGTTGCACCTCTTATAAGGATTGATTCCCCTCTTGTGATCGGTTGCACTTCGATGGATAAGATCGCATCTCATGAGGAAGGGTAGCCGTTGATTATGGCTACCTTGTGTTTGCGCCTGATAATGGCGCAGTGGCGTTTTGGTGTAAGCCAGTGGCAATGTGGCATGGCTGGCATGGCTCGTGCATGCCAATGGCACGGTGGTGTAAGTGGCACCTGGCGTAGCCATTGCCACTAGATTTAAGCGGCTGGTCTCCTAAAACTAGCCATAAGTATGTCATCTCGGTGGCGAACTTGGATGGTTGAGATTGCATCTCATGAGGAAGGGTAGCCGTTGATTATGGCCACATTCGGTTGGCTTCTGTTAATGGCATAACGGCATAGTGGCATAGTGGCATGCGCCTACGGCATGGTGGCATTTACGCGTCTGTGGCGTTGTGGCATGGCCACGCCTGTGGCTTGGCTGCGTGGCCAAGGCTAGGATTTGGCACCATGGACAAAGTTAGGGCTTGGCGACATGGCCAAGGCTAGGATTTGGCGCCGTGGCCAAAGTTAGGGCTTGGCGGCGCGTCCAAGGCAAGGATTTGGCGTCGTGGCCAAAGTTAGGGCTTGGCGGCATGGCCAAGGCTTGGATTTGGCGTCGTGGCCAAAGTTAGGGCTTGGCGGCATGGCCAAGGCTAGGATTTGGCGTCGTGGCCAAAGTTAGGGCTTGGCGTCGTGGCCACGGCTAGGATTTGGCGCCGTGGCCAAAGTTAGGTCTTGGCGGCATGGCCAAGGCTAGGATTTGGCGCTGTGGCCAAGTTAGGGCTTGGCGGCGTGGCCAAGGCTAGGATTTGGCGCCGTGGCCAAAGTTAGGGCTTGGCGGCATGGCCAAGGCTAAAGTGGCTCGTGGCATGTTGTGGACTATGACCAAAAATTAGGGTTTAGGCTAAAAAGTCTTTGTTTCGATCACGAAATCCTTATTGGATTCCGTTATGGCATTGGCCACGAATAGAAAGTGGATTAGCACATAGTGGTGTCATTTGTGGTACATTGGCATGTTACCGCGGCAGAGTGGCATGTTGGCATGTTACTGCGGCAGAGTGGCATATTGGTATGCCGATTAATATGGTGTTGCGGCAGGGCGCGTTTGGCTTGCCAGTTAGTATGGTGGCGCGACAGGGTGCATTTGTCCTTTAATGTATATTGGCGAGTTTAGAGCGACTTGATTGGTCAAGAAAAGGGGCCGGCCAAACATAAGGCGCGGCCACACCTCTAGTTCTCGTGGCGCATTTTAAAGTGACCTGATTGGTCGGTAGGAAGGAGAGGGGCCGACCAAGCATGGGCGTGGCTACACTTTTGGTGTGAGTGTGGCGGCTTTAGAGCAACCTGATTGGTCGATGGAAACTGGGGCCGACAGGTATGGGCCCAACCACAACTCATGGGAGTGTGGCAGGTTTAAAGTGACCTGATTGGTCGACGAAGGAGTAAGGGCCGGTTAGGTAGCATGGGGCGTGGCCAAGTGGCGTCGGTTAGCCTATGGCATGGCCACGCTCCCCTCATTGTTGCTCCTACTCCGCGGATCTATTTATTCTTTGCTTTCTGACTTAGTATTTTGTGCAAGGGCCTTAACCTTGGTACTTGGAGGTCCGTGCTACTCTGCTGCGAGTGAACACAAATCCGTCATGCCATACCAATATTAAGGGTTACGCCGGGGAACATAAGCACAAAAAGTACTCAAAGAGGCTCAGACATTTGTGAGTAATGCAGCTAGGAGCTTATACACTCATTAGGCTCTATACTAGTGAAAAGTTCATCCAGGAGCTTGAGTTTCGATATAATACGAAGAGAGACATAGGTACTCGTCAGATTTTGATATATTCTCCAAATTCCCTGCGGAATATAGACATATGAATGTCTGCTACATCGATGCCGGGTCAGGTAGATAGACTTTTACAAATTTAGCCCTGGGCTAAAAACTACCATCAACATTAAGTCCCCTGCTTAGCTCGTAACAGTGGCATTGTTGCGGGGTAAGCATGAGATGGTGACAAACAAGGATAAAAATCAAAAGTGCAAGTCATGAAGAGATTGCCAGGGAGAATTTGGCTAACCTTTGGCAGAAGGCATGAGGAATCCATGATCCTTGTATTGGCGACTTTACGTAACTCTGGCTTGGCCATAGGGTGCTGGGCAGAGATGGCGCTGCAACTTGGTCCGCGGATCGGTGGATGGCGCTAGATGGCTAGGTCACGGAATGTTAGAGCATTGCTCGGTCGAACTCGCATGCGTTGCTATCTCAAGCATGTTTGTCAATGTTAGTGATCAAAACTATAAGTCTTGATTTCTAGCCTATTTTAGCTAAAGGTCTCGGACTAGGATAGAAAGTGTAGTTGAGCTCAAGACTCCATGGCAATCATCATAAAAGACGAAGGACTACTCAAGGAAATGGCGGAACTTCATCGACTAAAAGGTATGTGGAGACTTGAACTTATCTTTCACTCAAAAGTCTATTTACTCTATCTCCTATTCTTGAGAAAAAAGTCGTTTTGATATATAGACTTTCATTATACAATTTGTTATTTCGATCCGAGTTTAACTCGCCTATCTATTTCTCGAAATATGTGTTGGTAAGCTTTCGCTTTAGCCAAATTCATCTTTACCTAGTGACGAAATTCATGTTATGTTTTAATCACTTTGAAAATTGCTTTGACGAAAAATGGTCTGTGAATAACGGTTATATAACGTTCTCTGAGAATGTTTCAATGATTGAAATGAGAGTTTAGATTACATAACCATTGGTAGGATATAAGCATTGTTGTGGAAACACATATATGTATAAGTCCTTATTCCTTGAACCAAAGTTTGCGAACTTTGTTGATCAAGAGAAACGGAATGTGGCGTGAGCCAAGTCCTCGAACTGGCGGAAGTTCTCGACCCGAGAATTTCTGCTGGAGTTTGTGAACTCCTTCCGTGAGCTTAAGTCCGCGAACCCAGTCCGCGAACTTGAGTAGGTTATATCTAAAATCGGTTGTTCTTGAACTCATGTTTATATAAACTAAGGAATGCTTTTGCAAACCGTGGCTATAAAGTTCATGAACCGATTCGAGTGAATCAAACCGTTTTTGCTTCGATTGTGTCTTGTGTAGTTACATAAGATCTAAGCAATTGAACAACTCTCTAACTAGTTCATTTGAGTCATTTGAACTAGTTATGAAGAAGAAGAATATGGTTGATATGAAAGTGATCATATGGCTAACCATTTGGTTAACTATTGTTGAACCAACACATGTTAATGTTTGGGAACGGTTACATAAACCCAAAATTGGACATTTCGTTTGTGTGTAACAAGTTAAGGTTTCGATCCAACGGTTGAGAAATATTAACTTGAATCTAATCAGGTTTTTATCTGACGGTGAATATTGAATGCTTTGTTACTAAGCTAACATTGATTGCAAAACCTGATTTGAAAGACTATATAAGGGAGAACTCTAGCAACTGGGAAACCTAATCCCCACACATTCTGTGTGATACTAGTTGTGCTAAGCTAGAGTCGATTCTCCTTTAACCTTTGGTTTTATTTCTAAACCAGGTTAACGACTTAAAGACTTCATTGGGATTATGAAGCCAGACCGATACTACTTTTCTTATAGTTGTGTGATCTGATCTTGCTGTTTCTATCGTACGAGTTCAATTGGAATAATTGGCTTGAGATTTATATCTCCAATAGGCAAGATAAAAAGAAATCACAAACACTTCGTCTCATCGTTTGTGATTCCACAATATCTTTTTTCGTTGCGTCGATTAAGATTATTGTGAGGTGATTGATAATACTAGGATGTTCTTCGAGAATATAAGTCCGGGTTATCAATTGGTTATGTTCACCTTGATTTATCAACAGACGGAACAAAAACTCATAGGTATATTCGTGGGAGACGGATTTATCTATCACCGTAGAATTTTCTGTGTGATACAGATTTGTTTATTAAAGTCTTCGACTTTGGGTCGTAGCAACTCTTAGTTGTGGGTGAGATCAGCTAAGGGAATCAAGTACGTAGCATCCTGCTGGGATCAGAGACGTAGGAGCATAACTGTACCTTGGATCAGTGTGAGATTGGTTGGGGTTCAACTACAATCCATACCGAAGTTAATTTGGAGTAGGCTAGTGTCTGTAGCGGCTTAATACAGTGTGTGTTCAATCTGGACTAGGTCCCGGGGTTTTTCTGCATTTGCGGTTTCCTCGTTAACAAAATTCTGGTATCTGTGTTATTTCTATTCCGTATTATATTTGTTTATATAATTGAATATCACAGGTTATGCATTGTTCAATCAATTAGAATATCCGACCTTTTGGTTGTTGATTTAAATTGATTGACACTTGGATATTGGTCTTTGGTACCATCCAAGTTATCTCTCTTTGATAAAGACTCGCAGATTTCTATTTGCTTGAGGAAAGATCAAATTGAGAGATTGAGATATAAACTCTTTGATATACTTTTCTCTAGATTGAGTTTGACTTTCTAGTTGATTCTCTAGAAAGTATATTGGATTTTGTGCATACAGATTGCTAAGCGAAATATTGGGTGTGGTTTTTGTACCCCCGCTTTTTCAATTGGTATCACAGCAGGCAAACACGTTCAAGAACTTATAAGTCTGTGTTTGTAGCGATCTGACTTTATGGACAAGAGTACTATCTCTGATAAACGCGTCACCGGAAATAAAAGATCTGTCTCGTCTATTTCTATTAAAGAGAAAGATTCTTCAATCTCAAAGATAGATGAACCCTGTGTTCAAACTAGACAGACCGGCTCCGACATGTGTTATTCCGATTACCCTTCAAAAGAGTGCTTCTCTCTAAATGAACGGGAAATAGCTAAAGAGAGTGAACTGATAATAAGTTTTGTTAAAGTTCAAGCTGATCGATTGAAACAGCATGTCAAAATTCTTCGTGGAGAAATAAGAGACTACAATTCCAAAAACTCTGAAGCTTTGCTTTTTCTTAAAGCAAGTCTTGAAAGGGATATATTGGAAATCAAACATCGCTTGAACAAACTCTCAATTCAAGGATGTATCAAAAAGTTCTCTAGACCATCTTCATCATTTACTACTGTGACTGAGGAAGATCCAGAAGAAAAGTCAATCTCTTTTTCTTATGGAAAAGATGTGCCTATACCCTCTTGTCAAAGATGGTGCACATTACATGAAGGGAGAAAATCTTCACAGAATGTTAAGATAATGCTTTCTAACATTCAGAAAGTATGTCCCTTGTGTGATTCAAGAGGACCGGTCAGGAAAATGAGAAACCCTAGGTTGAGTAACAATTCCCTTGTTCATCTTCAACCCACCCTTAACGTAACATTCAAAGGAATAACTGGCGTTCATATGTCTAAACCAATTGGTTTCAGTACTCACCCTGTGTATCCTACCAGGAAAGTCAGTTCTATGAGTTCCTTAAATGTTCTGACTCAGAACAGATGTCTTAACAATCTAAGAGAAGATCAAAATCTTTCCAGCTTTAAAAGGGGAGTTAATAACACATTTGATGTGAACAAGGTATCAGGAAGAAGCCGATTTTCTTCAAGTAAGAATCAATTCTCTGAGTCATATTTTTGTAAGGACGAATTTTATGATCACCTTTCACATCATAATGGTTTTCCTCCAACATTTCGTAAGGAAAAGGATAACCAAAAGCAATGTCCATTTAATGAGCTCAGAGCTCATACTTTGTGCTAATTAATCACAAGGGTTAAAGTACTTACTCATAAAAATACTGTTGAGCAAGACGTGTTATTTTTCAGGTATACTGTTAGCATACTACTTTTGTTTAGTGAAGCTATTTTCTTGTCGTCTATAGCTAAACTACTAGTTTGCAGAAAAGGTTGCTTAAGTATTTTATATCAGTAAAAAAAGGGGGGGGGATTTAGGTGTTAAACTGTTCTTTGGGTCAGGTTGTGTTCGTACGGGTACCCCTGTTACTATTACAAATCAATTCTTAGAAACCCTAAAAGTCACCTTCCCTAAGAAACCTTTAAATACCAAACCTCCGAGTCACGTTTGCATACTCTGGGTTATTGTGTTTCTATCAAGAATGACTTCCTCTTTACCAACTTGTGGTTTCGCTAGAGGCTTTCTTGCTAAAGGTATTGGTTTTGAGTCCAAAGGGAGGAAGAAAATAACTCTTGTTGAAGATGATCATTCCAATGCCTCATGTTACTTTGCCTATACACATGAGGATGTCGAGAAAGAGGAGATGATCTCTGCTGAAGTGGTTCATGACTTTCTTAAATATTACAAGGAAGAAAAACTGCAGCTTGTTGACACCTTGAAAAGTCTTAATGTGTTAAGAACTGAGTTGGAAAAGGTTACGTCTGACCTTGGTCTCATGAAAGCACAAATTAAGGATCTTCTCAATGAAGATATCTTAATTGAGAATGATGATGTGGAGAATGATGATGTCCATACCTGAAATCTTTTTACCTATTTTTTCCTTCAACTATTTTTGATAGTTGAGTTTCTCAAAGAAATGCTTTCATACCTTGGTCCTTTTGGTAGAAGACTCACACGCTTCTTCTGGAGCACGCATTTTAGCACCCCCAGCATCAACCAATCTTCTTGTTGGGTCAAGTAATTGTACCTCAACATTAGATACGAGCCATCATTAGTATCTCATAAAAGATTGGGAATTAAAACCATTTGCTTCGTGGATTCACAAATCAATTTAAGCACACAATCTTCTTGTAGCACCACATTTGTTTACCAAACATGTGATTTAAGTAAATTGATGTTACACAAACATATATAATCCAAGTGATTTTGAACATAAACAAAGTTCATATACAACTGATCAAGATCATATCTTTCCTCGACAAAGTAATACAAATTTACCTCTACAAAAGATTATTGCTCTTGTCATAGGAATTGGTTGCTAGCTACGTGCTTAAGTTATCATGAATATTAAATTTCAACTAAATATCCTCTAAGTAATCATTACTACAGGTTCCCATGATATTCCCAAAGTGATAGCACATCACTAATCAAAGGTTGGTAGACATAATCAAGAGATTACACACATTTCACATTTTTCTGGACAGACATGCACAACAATCTTACAAATACCTTATCTCTCAAACCGCATATCCAAATTAGATAAATCAAAAGGGGTCTTAAAGATAAGATCCAGAACCAAATATCTTATTTAGATCAACATTTCCAAAAACTCATAGTTATGCCAGAATAAATTAATTTTTTCAGCTGGTTTTTTTTTTCTGCCCGTCAGAAATTACAGAAATATTTTACAGTTTTGTAAAATATGTAAAAAATACTTTTACAACTCTAAAAATCATAGAATTTTGTGGAGTAAACAATAAACATGTCTACTAGTTGTTGTAAAAAGCATTCAACAAAACTATTCTTGAGTTAACAGATAAACCCAAAACTCTACAACTCAATATAACTTTAACTTTTGTTCTTTCATTGATTTTGTAAAATGTTAAAAAAATACTTTTACAGTTTCAAAAATTACGAAATTTGGAGAGGGTATCAATCAGTATGTATAATATAACTTGGTAAAAGGATTTAACAAAATTCTTTATGAGTTAAGAGATAAACTAAAAACTCTTTAGCTCAACCAACTTTTAATTATTATTATTATTATTATATTTATTTATTTCCACTAAAAAGAGGAACATCTTTAGTTTTCCAAAGTCAGTAAAACACCAAACAAATCAACTTATATTGTTGAAGCCAAATGATTTATAACTCTTTCCACTAAACTTAGTAGTCTGATTGCTCAACAATATTTTTCCTTTATTATTGTTACAAAATATAGAGTAGCATATTGTCTTTAGATTGTTGGAATATTGACAACAATAATAAAAATAAATTGAATAAGCACAAGTGATACTTAGCTTGATTTGCAGCAACTTGGTGGATGCATCATGTCGAGTAGCTTGCGGAACAAAAATTGATAGAGGCACGTATATAATACGCTGTCCTAAAGACAATATCGCCTGCTACTCCTCTAAACAGAGAGATGCTATAGCTTCATTGGCGAGTTGCCTCCAGGATACAACTATCGTTAGCATTCCTTCTTGTAGCATACAAGAGAACGCCCTAAGAACTTGGCAGTGAAAAATGACTCAGTGAAACCACCTTGCTCCACACAGAAACATAGAGAAAAAATTGAAGAACAAAACTTGTTTTCCCTTTTACTCTCCTACTCTCTTTTTCACTAAAGATATAGCAATTAATATTGAGTTGTTTCTCACTCAAAAAACAGGAAAACCAAAGCAAATAAAAGGAGGAAAACAAGATGAAGACTTTTTCTTTGTTTTTCACTTTCTCTACTGAAAACATAAGAGTTCTCTACTTTTTGTCATTCTACTCTCTTTTATAAGTGTTCAAAACGTTAGAAACAAGAGGAGAGTAACCCATGTGTATGACAAAAAAAAAATTCTGATAAGATTTTCATATTTACTGGTTATGTCTAGTGAAAATAGTGCATGCTTTTTCTTTAATCAGAAAACAACTTTTCAGAAAAGCAGCTTTTGCTTTAATCAGAAAACATCTTTTGTTTTTAACCAGGCATCTTTTGCTTTTATCAATTCAAAAGAAAAAACAAACCCGTTTTTTCTAACATTATGAGGTTGGCAGCGGAAGTGGTGATGGTGCTGGAAGCGGTGGTGGTGATGGAGATTCTACTGAGGATGGTAGCGTTATTGATGTAGGTGGGCCAAAACCTCGATGGAAATTGACGAAAAGCAAAGGCAAAAGGAAAGGCACCTATGGAGACTGCTGATGAGACGGAACCTATTGAGACCTCCAAGATAACGCAGGGGTCTGATGACAATCAATGGAAATTATATGTTGTTGATCCCCGCTTTGTCACCTTTGTAGTTCATGAGGGGGTGGATGTTGTTGTTGACCGGTTTTTGGTGGCCGGAGTTGTGCGAATCGGATTTGTGTCCATCACTTTCTCTGCAGATGTTAGTTATTTCATTCGAGTGCTTGCTATGCAACCTTGGGATTATGGAGCACCAATGCGTTTCCCGGTGCTTGATGCATTGTGTCCAACTGTGGCTGGACTTGGACGAGAGTTATTTGGAGATGGTGAACCGGCCGCCGAGTTTTGGAATCCATTCAATGAGCCAGCTGAGCCCTCTAATCCAAACGATCCATATGAGGTGGTTGTTCCAGCTCAGCAGGCACCAGCTCCACCCTGTGCCCGAGCACGACATCTTATGTCTCGAGTAACTAGGAGTCGAGCCCGGAGAGTTAGATAGGGGACTCGGAGTCAGACTCGGCGATGAATAGTTTTGATGATCAGTGAGCCGGTGATCAATGAATTCCTCACTTTGGTTGATAGTTGTGATCACTGGAACAAGTAAGTGCATTCCGGGGGACTCTTTAGTTATGAACTGAAAATTTGGGTTAATAAAAACTTCTATTTGAATCTAGTCTTGTTAGTTTTGATGGTGTTTGAATGGTTGAAACTTTGGTTTAATTTTGGTTTATAAGTCTGTCAAAAAATTCGCCACGATTTGGGTTTGAAGGGTTTAACATCTCTGTGATATAATTCGTGATAACGGGTTTTGTTTTGTCGGGAAAACCCCAACATGTTTTAGTTTCTATTGGGTTTACGCTGATATGTGAATGAGGGTGTATGAATGGGATTTTCTTGATTTTCTTGGTTTCCTTGAATGTGTAATTGAGCAGGCAGACTATGATGGTGCTTAACTAGATTTTTTGATTGATTGATAGTAAGATTTAGCTTTAGATTACCTCTACCTCCAACATTAATTTTAAGATTGGCAAAGGTGATAGGCATATTAAGAGTTTGGGTTTTTGGATGTGCATTCTATTATCCAAGTGAGGTTTAACCAGAGAGTTCTTCGGAGGGTGAAAGTCATGGATTATTTGTGAGGCTAGGTGATTGATTTGTGTAATGATGTTGTTGTGCTTTCTATGGGTGATTGGATTGATTCTAGTAACTTGAGTGATTTTGGGAGTAACTTAAGTGATTTTGGGAATGCTAGGGATTCTAGTGATTGAATTCATAATAGGGTGATGCATAGTGATTTGTGATTCAATTGTAACCATGATGAAGATGAGCAAGGGAAGAGATTATCATTGCAACAGAGGAATCCGGCGAGAACAAAATCGAAAACTCGACCAAAAATGATCGTTGGAGACCAGAAGACGGCGAAATAGGACCGCTAGAGACCTTAAATGGTCCTAACAGTCAAGAGAGAAGGGAGATCGGAAAGTAAGACGTCAACTCAAGAAAGAGAGAGAACTGTACCAAGAGAGGGAGTCTTTTGGCTAGTCTAAAGATACCTGTATTTGTTATTGTTACTATAGATTCTCAGCTGTGGTCAATGGGTAATAACACATCTAAAGACTTAAAGGCCTAGACAAATAAAGCTCTCACGTCGAATGGTGAGGAAACCCTTGCTTCCTATTGGCCGAAATAGGCTTTTTTTGAGTTTTGTGAAACGAGCGTTTTGGGAGGACACTTGGCAACGTATAATTGGTTTAAAAAGAATTGAAAAAGGGTTAAAAAAGGGAAACTAAATTCAATTTGGAATTCATGACGTGACAATATTCAGGTGAGGACACTTGGCAATATATGATTGGTTTAAAAATTACAAACTTAAAAGGAAAACCTAACTTACCATGTTTGGAATTTTATGGAATTCCAAATTCAATTTGGAAAATAACTACTATGTTACTGTTAGAGCATAGCTCAGTTGAACCCACCAAGCGTTGGTATGTCAAGTTTGGTTATCATATTTTAGTGAATCAAAACTTAATTAAAGAGTCGCTTGATTATATACTAGAGAAAACTTCGTATAGGTTAGGATAGAAAGATTAGGATAATGAGACATACAAGTATTACTCGAAGACTTGAAGAATGTGAAGAAGTAACAAGCTACATCGACGACATCATCCTTCCTCTTGAGGTTAATAGATTTTGAATTGAACTGTTTCATTCCCAACGTATCTTTCAAGTCGTGCTATATTGAAAACATATATGCGAAGCTATGAACGATATACTCTAGTAGACATAGTGTTAAGGAATTAGAATACGAAGTATAACACCTATCTTTTGAACTTCGTATATAAGACATCGACATAATTGTTTGAATGCTATTGTGATTATGTGTATGGGTAAAGATGAAGATTTCATCCTAGGAAACAATGTTTACATTTGTTTAAAGGAAGTACATTCATGAACTTGTTTTATGAATCGAAAGGGAAATCGCTAGGCTTATTGGTATTGTTATTCATTGCATATCTTTGGATTACCAATATGTGTGAGTTAGTAGAACCGATCATAACTTGTTATGTATCTTGGTAAAACTAGTCACAATGCCTGACTTATGTATTGGTATGACTTTTATTAGTGTAACTGATCCTAAGTAATCACCTTAGATGGTATGATCGATATTTGTAATTGGTTTAACCGATCCTGGTAATTGGTATGACCGATCACAAAAGAGTTGTAATCGATCCTTGTAATTGGTGTAACTGGTCCTGGTAATTGGTGTAACCGATCCTAGTGACTAGTGTAACCGATAACAAGTAATACCATGAGAATATGGTAACCGGTCCTGGTAATTGACGTAACCGATCCTGGTAACTGATGTAACCGTTCCCAGTAACCATATTAAGGTAGAACCGATCCTTGTGTTTGGTAGAACCGTAAACCCATGATTAGTTTATTGATATTTAATCAATCACATAGTTCTTGGAAATCAGATGAACCAGTTCTAACTTGTTTGGAAGTGTGGTATAATCGGTTCCAAGATTGTAAATATGTAAAAGGATTTACAAAGAATAAGATGTTGACATACTTTGAACATGTTCTGTAACTCTTATCTTTTATTGTTCAAAGATATTCCTTAATAACTAAAGGAGATCCCGGACCGAAATAAGTTGAGAATCTTTTAATTAAGTTTGTTAATTTTATATGTTTTTAATTACCAGCAATTAAAATGCATATCTCTGGAAAATAAAAATTGGTAATGTGCATTTACTAATTGGAGATTTTCTACTGAGATTTCGGTTAATATTGGACAGAGCATTTCCAGGAATTATGGAAACTGATTTGGAAATATATTGCATATCTTAAGAATATTTCGGTTTTGGAAATTTCTTGGTGTCCAAACTTCCTTGGTCTATAAATACCCAAGTTTGCATTTCGTGCAAACCATCCTAACAGCCAGCAAAAATACCTTGTTGTGTTGTTACTGGTGGAGCCGTCTATTCGGAGAGGAAAGTACCCTAATTAGGTGAAATCTCTTACGACCGCTCGTTTAAAGACTTCTATGGGATCAAGAAGCTCTACGAGTACCGTTGGTGGGAAACTAGATAATTGCAGTATTATTAGATTTCGATTTGATTTGATTGACTAACGGTTGTTGAACTTTGATTGCACCTAGTTTGTTTATTCTTGAGAATCTTCTCTTCTGATATAAGATTCACTCAAACTAGATCGAAGTGTCGACGGGATCTTTAGAACTGTTTGTAGATCTAAAGACGTCTTGTGATAATCCATTGTTAACAGACTCCTTTCTGTGCGTGATTGATCATAAGAGATTCAAGTTGTGGTGTGCAGGTGTTTATTGAAGATTAAAGAAGATTTGAAGACAAAGAAGATTTCTTATTGGGTTCATAATCTTTGGTGTGCACAAAACTTGATCGGATGGGATCCAACTATAATCGGTTTATCTTTGATAGATTTGATTGATTAGTTGCGTAGATCGGCATCATTATATAGTAACTTGATAGATCCTATTTTTGATTGCAAAATCTGAACTCTGCTACTTTGGTAGCTGTTGGATAGATAGATCTAAACCCGACAAAGGAGTTTATTGGATTAAACAGAAGAGCCATTGTCTAACTCATATCACAAAGATTGAATAGAGTTGTTAGCGAACAGATTTGTTGTTCCTTTACTGTTTGGAATACGAACCAAAGAAATTGTTCCAGTGCGTGCACTTATTGAATGTCGGAAGCGCAGGGATACTGAAGAAACTAGGTGAACTATAGGTTTAGTTGCTTGGTCTCAACTATACAAAGTTGGTTTGATTTTGTATAGCGGCTTAATTATGAGAGTATTCAATTCTGGACTAGGTCCTGGGGTTTTTATGCATTTGCGGTTTCCTCGTTAACAAAATCTTACTATGTCATTTACTTTTGTTTTCCGCAATTATAATTGTTGTTATTATACAAACGTTAACTCCGTATTACTTGATAGTGATCCTATAGTGTTTGGTTAAGTCCAAACCTATTATCAAGTAATCACACTTTGATTGTTGTATTGTCTCGATCTCGTATCCATAGACGATCACACAAAGTGTGAATACCGATTCGTTGTATTGTTTCGACTCAGTCTATAGACAATCACTTTTGGTAAGATGACTTATAGGTGGAAAAGTTTAAGATTGCATTATATTTGCGTACCCTCGTCTTTTCAATTAGGACTCTTTTTTTCAAATTAATATATAACGAGAAATAAAATCCACATATTTTCTGCAAAAATAAAAGGAAAAAATAATTAAAATCTACACATATTCTCCACCTATTTAATGTACTTTCCCAGCCACACCAAATCAAAAATACATCGCAACGGGTTAGGGCTTCGCCCCACGCACACCAATTCAAAAATGCATTGCCACAGGGCGGTGCCAAGTCCTACGCACACCAAAATCAAAAATACATTGCCACGGGGCGGGTCGAAGCCCTGCGCACACCAAGTTAAAAGGAAAAAAATAAATAAAATCTGCACATATTTTCCACCTATTTAATGTATTTGCCCTGCCACACCAAATCAAAAATACATCTCCACGGGGCTAGGCGACTTAAAGGCTTAGATAAATAAAGCTCCCACTTCGAACGGTGAGGAAACCCTTGCTTCCTATTGGCCGAAATAGGCCTTTTTTGAGTTTTGTGAAATGAGCGTTTTGGTGAGGACACTTGGCAACGTATAATTGGTTTAAAAAAAATTGAAAAAACGTTAAAAAAGGGAAACCAAATTCAATTTGGAATTCATGATGTGAAAATATTCAGGTGATGACACTTGGCAATGTATGATTGGTTTAAAAATAAAAAACTTAAAAGGAAAACCTAATTACCATGTTTGGAATTTTATGGAAGTCCAAATTCAATTTGGAAAATAATACTATATTAGGACTCTTTTTTCAAATTAAAATATAACGAGAAATAAAATCCACATATTTTCTGCAAAAATAAAAGGAAAAATAAAAGGAAAAAATAATTAAAATATGCACATATTCTCCACCTATTTAATGTATTTGCCCCGCCACACCAAATCAAAAATACATCGTCACGGGTTGGGGCTTCGCCCCGCACACACGAATTCAAAAATGCATCGCCACAGGGCGGTGCGAAGTCCCGCGCACACCAAATCAAAAATACATTTCCACGGGGCGGGTCGAAGCCCTTCGCACACCAAGTTAAAAGGAAAAAATGAATAAAATCTGCACATATTTTCCACATATCTAATGTATTTTCCCTGCCACACCAAATCAAAAATACATCGTGTAACACCCCGATTTTCGTGCCCGGATCTTGCTCGGATCCCATGCCTGAAAACCCGGAGTGCTACTTCGATACCATAGCCGAAGCCCGGCTACTAAGCCCAAGCTCATTAAATAATTTATTTGGGCTTAAGTGATTTATGTTCAGTTCAGAAATTCTAACGCAGCGGATACATAAAAATTCTTTTAGAAACATCTGAACGTTAACTTGACGTGATTTTTAACCCACATGAACCCTAAAGAACTATAGTTTACCAGAAAAATTAATTTCACCGTTAAACGTTCCAGATTTAATCCAAAAGAGTCACATTTTTAAGGAAGAATCATAAAACAGAAACAGACATCAGTTCACTCCAAGAATTTTACTGAACCCAATTTAAATCCAAAAATTATTATGATTATACATTCTGAATCCTAACTTAGTATAGTTCCATTCATAAATTTTCTATAATTTTTAGTTTAACTGTAAGATCTTTTGACCACAGTCAAACGCGTAGTTGACCAAAACTACATAAAAGAAAAACAGAGATAGTCCATTTTATCGTATAAAATCACTCACAACCCTAAATCAGGTTTAGTTTACCATTTTAAAAAGGAAAAAGAAAGATATTCAAGTTTACAGAGGACACCAAAGCCTACATGCCATAGAATAATTTTAAAACTAAAATACTCCAGTATAGTTGAATCTGTCAGAAAACGTCTGATTTCTTACAGTGAGAAACAATTGTTTTAAAAATACTTCTAGAACTCAGAAAATTCTAATATTTTAACCACTACATTAACCATGAGTTTTGTGCATACTATAAAATATTCAGGAATATATATATTATAGAATAATTATCATTAACAGTCAAACTGACATGACTCAGGAATTTTCATTGTTCAATCAAATAGAATTTTCCTTAACAAATCATTGTTTCATTGGTTAAACATTAACCCAATAATCTCCAAAGTATTACTAATCAATAAATACTCAATAAATCATCTAAAAGAGTTTGATGATATTTTATTACAATTTTTCAACCATAAATCCTATGCAAACTACTAATTAAAGCACCAAAACCGATCTCTATGCTTTTCCGCCATTAGCTCCTTATGGTGCCATAAAATCTGGAATTTTTTGTCATCAAACGGCGTGAGTTGTGACACCCAGTAGGAAAGAAGCAACAAAACATTTTAAGCAACATTTTTTTTAATTCCTTTTAAAAAAAACACTAGCATGATTAACAACACCGTAAACACATGGAAACACCACATCCATAAACAACAATCAAATCAATCAATCTGCTCGCCCCAGGGAGCCCCAAAGATAACTCGCCATCAAAACGTATTTAGGGGTCGCTTCCCATGGACCGTAGCCCAAATCTGCTTGCGCCAAGGGAGCCTAAAGACTTTTAGGGGTCGCTGCCCATGGACCGTAGCCCAAATCACAATCATTCTCATACAACAATATCAAAAAATCATTATTAACAATTGACTTCAATCAAAACCACCACATATCAACCAATTGATAAAAATAATATAAACACAAACTTAAATAAAACACCCAAATAAAAGAAAATAAATAAATAAATAGAATTTTGTTTGTGTTGCGCCTACCTGAGCACCGATACATGAAAAAGCTCCGGCAATTAATTTTCTATCTCCATCTTATACTATGTATCTAATTACTAGCAGGATATTATAGAGGTTAACCTAGGCTGCTTTTTATTTTATTTTTCTTTTATGACTGTCGTAATCTTTTCATATGCACCAAACAGAAGCTAAATTTCTCTTTCCAAATAGCTGACTAAAACAATTAAATATGCCGTTAGATTATGCTAAAACCCTAATACTTGGGAGCAATGCTCTCCCACACGACTTTGCGGGATGGTTTCCCACAAAAGCGGCTTCTTTACCATTAGATTATGCTAAAACCCAGATCTAACAGCCTTGAACCCTTTAGGGGAAGTGGTGGGTCCTTCCCTGAAAGTGGTGGGTCCTTTCCTGAAAGTGATGGGTCCTTTCTTGAATATGAATCTAACCGTTGATTTGATCATCCAACGGTAAAGAAGTCATTTTTGTGGGAAGCCATCCCGCAAAGTCGTGTGGGATAATATTTGTCAGTACGTGGTGTCCACGGCTTAAGAATTTTGGTCAGCAAAATTCACGACAAAAGGTGAGGTTTTTATTGACTGTTTTCAATTGATAACTAACAATCCTATTGATTTGTGACACGTGGCAAAACAAATATACTACACATTCAGGACTCCTACTTCTCTTCTTAGAGCATCTCCAATGATAGAGGTCAAGGTCATCCTATGTGGATGTCTTATTTATACCTTTTGGGTGTGGGTCATTTACTATAGGACAAAAAATAATAAAGAGAAAGGCTTTCAACCTAAAATCCATCTCCAATCCCCAAAGTCCTATCTTACACTTTTTGTCTAAATCTAGACACAAAAGATGATGTGGACTTATGACCCAAGGTCATGAAGGAAGTCTTATTTAGACTTTCTCCTTTACCCCAACTTTAGCCATGTCATCTTACCTATGACCCTCACCTTTGCATTGGAGATGAAACTTTGGTGAAAAAAAGTATTAAATCCTATGTGTCATACTAATTTAAGACCTCTACCCCTTGCATTGGAGATGCTCTTATTCCAAAGAAAAATTCTTAAATTAATAATTTTCAAAGCATTAGCAACCAATAATGAACAGACATGTGTAAACATTCATTAACAAAACATACATTTTGACCATTTTGATTCCATTTTTGCACTGCCCACTCTATTCTTTGCCTCACGTGACAAATTAACAGTGATGATTCCTCTAATTAACCTAGTGAGCTTAATGCATTACCAAAAATAATGATTTTTAATTATGTTATTAATAACTAAAATAAATTTTTTTTTTTTGAAGCATGCATTTTATTGATAGGAGATTAGGTTACAATTTGTCGTGGGAATGTGGTACCCACTGAATCAAGAAATAAAATTTGACTAATAAAATACGGGATTGCCTGGTCCCATATTTTGGTTGATAAGTTTCCTATTTGGCTTCCATCTGCTGCATGATTCGCCAAACCGTTTGCGGCTTGGTTTCCTTCCCTGTAGTTGTGTTGAATGGCTACCTGTGGGATCTGTCTGAATCTCTTCTTTATTTCCTCAATCATCCCGGAGATGTGCCAAGGAGGGGGTAGAGGATGTGATGAAGCGCAAAAGATTTTCTGAGTCAGTTTCAAAGAGAACTTTTGGCCATTGTCTTTCTGTTGCCGTTCTTGAAGCTAAAAGAAGAGCCCAAGTTTCTGCGGTTAAGGCAGTCGTAATTCCTAAAGGTTGAGCTAGAGCCATTAAAGTTTGTGCATCGGAATCTCTGCAGATGAATCCTGCTCCCGCAAAACCTGAATGCCCTCCGGCTGTCCATCTGTGTTAATCTTAATCCAGCTGATGTTTGGGATTGACCATCCTACCGATATTGTAGATATTCTTTTGTCTCCTCTTGGATGGTTATATATTAGTGCATCTCTAGGTAGGACCGGTGGTAGGGAATCTTGTGCCGCGGTGAATTCTTGTTGTAGCTTTTGAGCCCAGATTAAGATTTCGGCTGAAGTTGTTTGTTTTTGGCGGTATATTAGGTCATTCCTAGCTAACCATAGGGTCCAAAAAAATAAACAAAAGGAGGAGATTACAGCTGTTGGTGCAGATTGTTGTAGTATTTGGGAGATGGTTGTCTGAGGGGTTAAGGTGAGAGTGAGGGGTGATAGGATCCAGAGATACCTATTTATAATAACCGCAATCGCACGGTGTCTAACTAGTAGACAGAGGCAAGTACGGGTCGAACCCACTGGGAGCGATGAAAATAATGTGATCAATATCTCTAATGGACTAACAAATAAAGATGTTTTCGGATTTTTGGAAGAATAAAGACAATGAGAAAAATAAACTCAAGTAACAAAACGAATCAAATTGGAGAGTTGGTAACCAGGGTTTATAGTATCCACCACAATTTCTATTCAATTACTGAAATAAAACATAACTCATGAATATTTATTCATTGTTTGTTCTATCGACATCACCTATTATATGTATTAGAATCGCAAATATCACTGGTATACTCTAAGCATGGCACATCAAAAGATTAAACCAAAGCATGCACCATCAAATTGCATCAGCGAGAAAGTTATACGAATCTAAAATATTGATTCACAAAAATAAACTGGCTCTTCAAAGCATAACCCATCAAAGATATTAACCCAAGCATGGAATTATCAAATAACGAGACAAAAATATATTATGAACCTAACAATTACGCGCAAAGGTTATTGTTTTTACAAAACCGGCGAAGCAACAACTTGTATTTTCGATTAATCAATAAACAAAATAAAGAATTAATCATATTCAATTCATAATAGTCTATTGCTAGATTTTATTCAATTTTATTCAAAATAACCTAAAACTCCATGTGGCTTCAACATATAAACCCTAGCTACAATAGAACTAGCAAGCCATGGCTTTCACAAAAGGCATAAAAATAATAAACAAAATCACAAGCTAATCAAAAACCGAAATCCTCTTTTCGTGTCTCTATAGCCGGTCCTCCCTTTGTTTATCTCTCGACGTCGGCTCTGAAGCCGCAGCTTCTTTTTAGTCGTCGGAACTCCCCTTGACTCTTCTCTGTTCGAAAGAATAAATAACATTCGCAATTCTCTTCTCCGTTTGAGACCGACCCCAGCAACACCAAAGCCCAGCCCAAGCCGGGGTCCACTACTAACTCTGATTGCAAAATCCAACGACTCCCTGAACTTTTGAATATCGACACCAGCAAGGCATTCAGTCTCTGACCACTTCACCTCCTTCCAAATTCCGATCACAGCTCCAATCCATGACAGTCTACCCCCAGTTTCACTACCTAAATAATATCAGCTGCGGAACCCAACTTCGCTGAGTCCATCTTCATTTAAATCTCAAGACCGCTCCACAGCGAAACTTCAAAAGTCCTTTGTTCTTTTGCATCTCTGATTCTCTGCGAATCTCAATCCCGCACCATAGAGTTAACATATAAAATAGTTACACCTCTCAAACACTCTCGATAAAGACACTAACAGCCTCCCTCAAACCGATGGACACCGTAAGGACATAAGTTTGCTTGCTAAGCCGAGTAAATCGAACAACTCCAAGCCCCTTTGTCATAAGATCTGCCACTTGGTGTTGAGAGGGAACATAAGAGACCTGAAGAAATCCACTTTCAACAAGGTTGCGAATACAATGATAGTCTATCTCAATATGCTTTGTTCTTGCGTGAAAGACAGGGTTGACAGCCAAGCTACCTGCACTAGTGTTATCACAAAACAAAGTAGAGGGAGATTGTAGAGAAACACCCAATTCACGAAGCAAGTAGGAAATCCACAGCATCTCAGCACTGGTGACAGCCAAAGCTTTGTATTCTGCCTCAGCAGAAGATCGAGAGATTGTAGGCTGCTTCTTTGAGCTCCATGAGACCAATGTATTTCCTAGAAAAATACAATAACCCGCAGTCGACTTGCGAGTATCAGGGCATCCTGCCCAATCGGAGTCCGAGTAAGCATGAAGAATATCACAAGGCCCTGCTAAAAGAGTGACACCGAACTAACGGTTCCCTTGACATAGCGTAAGATGCGCTTAACCGGTGAAGATGAACAGAGATGTTGGTGCATTGCATAAATTGACACACGTAGTTCACGGCAAAACACAAATCGAGTCTAGTTAATGTCAAGTATTGTAATCCACCAAACCGGTCTTACTCAGTAAAAATAGCATCAAAGATCATTTAAGACAATTCCATGATGAACGAAACACGAGGACCCGGTAATCGGTGTAGTTGCGAGGCCCACAAAGAAGCATATTAGCTTTCTGAAGTAGAGTAAGCGCATACTTCTTCTGAGACAAACAAAGTGTATCAGCTGTCCTTGTGCACTCAATACCAAGAAAAAAATGGAGATCCCCTAAGTCTTTCATAGAGAATTCCTTGCTCAACAGAGCAATAAAGGACTGAAGTAACTCAAGGGAAGATCCAGTCAGGATAATATCATCCACATACAATAGCAGAAGAAGCATGCTAGAGCCAGAGTGGTAAATAAACATAGAATTATCACACACAGATCGAAAAAAACCATGCTGAGTAAGAAAACCACCAAATCTCTCAAACCAAGCTCTAGGGGCTTGTTTGAGTCCATATATCGCCTTCTTAAGATGACATACAAAATTAGGATGAGCAGAGTCTTCAAATCCTTTAGGCTGTTTCATAAATACATCTTCAGTCAAGTTCCCATGCAAAAATGCATTGGAAACATCTAGCTGTCGAATAGGCCAGTTTCTAGAGAGAGCTAGAGTAAGTACACACCTAATAGTAGATATTTTAACCACAGGACTGAAGGTTTCAAAGCAATCAATGCCAGCCTGTTGACTGCAACCCTGAGCAACTAAGCGAGACTTATATCGTTCAATCGAACCATCTGAGTTGTACTTGACTTTGTACACCCATTTACTGCCTAGCACATTCATACCATCAGCATAAGGGACCAAGTCCCATGTATCATTCTCCTTTAATGCAGTGTGCTCAGACCGCATAGACTTGACCCACTTAACCTCCTTAGCAGCAGCTTTATAATTCTTAGGCTCAGCTTCAGAGTTAAGGACAGAAGCAAGAGCAAAAGGAAGAGAGTAAATAGAAGCATGTTGTGCAACAAAATCAGATGGTAATGGTTTGTGTTTAGAAATACCAGACTTCGATCTTGTGATGATTGTTGAAGTGGGTATGGCAGAGACTGAAGCTGGTGCATCGTGAGGGATAGGTTCACTAACAGGGACTGAATCTGGTTCAGTGTGAGAAAGAGATTCACTTGCAGGTGTAGGAGATGAAAGAACTGAAGGGGTAGAAGGGTTAACAGATGGTGAAGGCAACATAGGTAGTGAGGGAATACTAATAGGAATAGTAACTATCTCATCAACTGTTGAATGCGAGAATGAGCAACGAAATCCGAAATCTCGGAGAAACGGAAAAGACGACTCATCAAAAATAACATTACGAGAAACAAAAGTCTTCTTAGTAAGAGGATTGTGGCATTTATAACCTCTATATAGTGGACTATACCCTAGAAAGACACACCTAGCTAACTTTGGACTAAGTTTGTCATGCCGATAAGCAGTCAGGTTAGGATAACAACTACAGCCAAAAAACTCTAAGCAAACTGTAGTCGGGTAAATCATTATAGAGAACCTCAAAAGGAGATCGATAATTCAGAACTTTGGTAGGTGTGCGATTAATAAGGAAAGTAGCCGTAAGAAATGCATCAAACCAAAATATTTTGGAAGACAAGCTTTAAAAGAGATAGTGTTGCCAACCTCGGTGATGTGACGATGCTTCCTCTCTGCGACTCCATTCTCACTGTTGAGTGTGTGGACAAGAAATGCGCGGGTGATACCAGATGAGTCAAGAAAATTCTTAAATTGTCCCTTAGTCAGCTCGTAAGCACCATCGCACTGAAAAGCTAGTATTGTGGTAGACAAGAAATTCTCATTCACAGCTTTGAAGTGTTGAAAGCATTTAAGAGCATCAGTTTTATGAGTCATAGGATACAACCCGGTGGAATCGACCGAAATCATCAATAAAAATTATATAATACCTATAACCTTCAAGAGATTGAACCAGTGTTTGGTCCCCAAACATCGCAATGCACAAGATCTAGTGGTGAGAAGATACTCTTTTGAGGATTGAAATGGCAAACTTAACGTGTTTTCCCAATCGACAATCATGACAAAACATAGGTAATGGTTTTGATGAAAATTGTATTGCAGATGTATTATTAAGTTTGCTAAGGATAGCACTGGAAGGATGACCTAACCGATGATGCCAAAGATTGGGATCAGCTACAATAGATGAGAATGATACTGTAGGAGTCAGTTGAATAGGATAAAGATTATGACAAACTGGCCCTTCAGCAATAACTTCACTAGTACTCAAATCCTTGATATTATAACCCCAATCAAACATTTCAAAAGACACATTATTATCCCTAGTAAAATCTGAGCAACACAAATCAGATTCTTGCACAGGGAAGGAACCAAAAGAACATTATGTAAAACAAACTCGCATTTTCGGTTGTTAAAAAGGTAACCAATATGTGTAATGGGAAGAAACCTACCATTTCCAACCATAACTTTAGCATTGCCCTTGTAAGGTGTAGAAGTATGAAGCAATTCGAGTTATTTGTCATATGAGCGTGAGTTTAGAATCTGTATCCATTGAGAACTTAAAACGGATCGAAGTATGCGGTGATCGAAGCGAAACAAGTATAAAAAGCTTGAGGCGATGCAGAACCATCAGAGGAAGACTCAGGTGATGGTGAGCTAGTATAGAATTCTCTAGGTGATGAAGTAGATGCATTAGATTGAAAACCAGTAGTAGATTTGTTCTTATTGTTATTAGGCCGAGAAGGCGAGTTATCATAATAAATGAAAACGACACCGTTTAGCAAGTATGGCCATCCCGCCTACAAATTTGGCACTCAATCTCACGAAAAGTCTGTAGGAGTGGAGTTATCATAAAATTGAGGACCACCGAGCTACTGCTACCAAAAGAACTAGAGGAGCTACCTGCAGAGAAATTACTACGACTAGAATTAAAACCTCTGCCAGAGTTATTAGAGTTTCTGCCAGAATTATATCCTCTACCTGAGTTGTATGAGTTATTATAACCTCTACCTGGGTTGTATGAATTATTGCTTCTGCCTGAGTTAGTACCCCTACCAAAATTATTTCCTCTACCAGAATTATTGCTTCTGCCTGAGTTATTTCCTCTACCCGGAAAGAACTATAGAAAGCGAAGGAGCATTAGTAGAATCAAACAGATTTGTGGAATCCTGTTCTGGTTCTTTAACCATTGTTCATGATGAACAAGACGAAACGTAGCTCGGAGAAAGTATAAGGTGTTTCACGATGTTGAGCAAAGTAATAACAAATTGATTAAAATCTCTACCCAAACCATTCAAAGCATACATGACAATATCCTCATTAGAAACACGATCATTAATAGCGACCAAATTATCGGTAATTTCTTTAAGATTCATCAAATACTCACTGACAGTAAGGTTACCTCGACGAATGGTTTGCAATTGTCCTCGAAGAAGGCTACGCCGAGCAACAAATTGATCAGAAAATTCAGATCGAAGGTAATCCCAATACTGTTTGGAAGTAGTCAAGCCAAAAGTACTAGAAGAGACAGTTCTTGAAAGTAGCATTAAAACATGAGATGATAAACCTATCCATCTGACGCCAAAAGAGATTCTCAGGATTGACAACTTGAACTCCATCAACAGTGATGTGAGTAGGTGGTTCAACATAAGTACCATCAACAAATCGAAGTAGATTTGTACTCATCAGGATAGATTCAAACTGATGACGCCAGAGCAAGAAATTTGTTGAATCTAGTGTGAAAGAAACAAAATTGGAGATGTTACAAAGGGTAAAGTGAAGTGTAGATTCTGGCATTGTTGAAATTGATTAACAAGAAGAGTCATCTCTGTTTGCATCTGGCCTTCAGTTCATTCCTCAATCACCACCGTGTGCACTACAGCCCTGGATATCCATCACAAACAACAGCAGCCACTCCACTTAAAATTCGTCTTCAGCTGACAAGAAATCGCACCACCGCTTAATGATCACACAGCACCAATCTCTACTTTCTGTCCGTCTATCCTCCACACCACTGAATGAATCCTTCTCAGTCATGTTTGGGTGAAACTCATCGCTGCCTGCAGCTCCAATTATTTGTTCTTCTTGACTGATCTTACTCTCGAAATGAACCCAGTTCAATCCATGCCAAAAACCCGTAACTACCATTGACGTTGCTGGTTGAAGCTTCTGAATTTGGGAGAAGATCTTTAACCCCATCTGAGAAGAGATAACGATGATGGCAAGCAACACTTTGTTGTAGATAAAGAACATCTTCTAAATTCCATCTCGGTTCTTCGTCTTTCACCATAGAACTTGGTTGCAGCTGTTCTCTTTAGCTGCTGATGACTCACGTGCCTTGTTGCATGCGCAAAATTGATGTCTCTGGCTGTGCTATGTATGTGGTGCACTAGCTTAAATGGTTAACTAGGCATCCCACAGATTCATTAGGCTCCGTGTATTCTTGGCACAGTGATTTGCAACATTGATTCATTTTCTTCCAAACGCCACTGTAACTCCCAGTTTAGCTAGTTATTTTTCCGGCGATTGAGTTCACTTGTACTTTCTATAAAAGCACTAAAAACAATATTATTAGTCAATAACGAGTCATAGCTAGTATAGATATGGGTATAATTATGTCGCACATACGTGCTTATCAAGGGGGTAGTTAGAGTTTTGTGTAATTGTAAGTTGATTGATCAAGGTGTTCCAGGAAGTAATCGCCGTTGGACAATGGATTAGAAGATGACTCGCTAATTCTGGATCAGCATTACATTTGGGGCATGTGTCAGAGTTGGTCAAGTGGATATGATGTAGGAGAGAGAAGGTTGGTAATCCTTCATTGATTGCTTTCCACAAGAAAAGCCGAATTTTTGGTGGACATGGTAAAGTCCATAGGAATTTTGTGGGTGGAAGAGGGATATGGGTTGGTTGACCATGGGTTGGACATTTGTATCCCGAAGATGTAGTGTAATTTCCAAATTTTGAGTGTGGCCAGATAATTTTATCTTGTGTGTTGTTTTGGGGAAGGTGGATGTTTCTGATTTTTTGGGCTATAGGATTTGGAAGGGTGTTTAATTTTTCTTGATTCCAGGTATGAGAGAATGGGTCGATGAAATCTGCTACCATTCGGATTGGGTAGAGTTGAGTTGGGTCTAGAGGTGGTGAGTGTGGGATCCAACTGGCTTCTACTGGAGTTGATAACCCATTTCCAATTTGATGGAAAATCAGTTTTTGCATGGGAGAGACAATTGATGCTAGTTGTCTCCATTGGGGACTGGAAGAGGAAGGTATGGTATGAATGCCTTGTAGAATAGGTTGTTGATCAAGATATTTTGCACTGAAGAGATTTCCGCAAATGGAGTTAGGTTGTTCATGCAGATTCCAAATTCTTTTCATGAGGAGAGACTTATTATGATCACTTGCTTTCCTTATGCCTAACCCCCATTCGGATAATGGTTTTGTTACTTTATCCCAGCCTATAGGGTGAAGCTTTTTGATTGTTGAGTCATGTCCCCAGAAAAAATTCCTAGTGATACGATCTATTTGTTTGTGAACAGTATTGGGTAGGTTTTGTGTTTGCATAATGTGGTTTGAGGTGGGGGTAAGTGAAGTTTTGATGAGAGCGAGTCTTCCAGCCGGAGTTAGGCATTTTGTCATCCATCCTTTAGCTTTTCGGGCTAATCTTTGTAGAAGGGGTGCGAAGGTTTGATTAGATGTTCTTCCTTGTTTGAATTGGATGCCTAGATAGGTGGGAGGTTTTGATGATGTTGACATATCGAAAAAATGTTGTAGTTTAGTTACCTTGATCGGGTCTAGTCTTGGGTGGTGAATTATTACTGATTTGGAGGTATTAATTACCTGTCCAGAAGAATTGCCATAGGCTTGGAGAAGGGTTTTAAGGTGACGGTTGCTCTGATTTGAGGCTTTATTGGTAATTAGTAAATCATCCGCATACATTAGATGAGAAATGGATGGTGCTTTTTTTGAAATGTTTAGTCCTTGAATTAACTTTTGGTTTTCAAGGTTTCCTAGATTTGTAGATAGGATTTCAGCACATATGATGAAAATATAGGAAGATAATGGGTTTCCTTGTCTGATACCTCTAGTTGGGTTAATGTAGCCATGGGGAGTACCATTTATGTTGATCGAATATGTAACTGATGTGACACATAGCATAATGTATAATCTATAAAGGAAGAAGGAAATCCAATTTTTGTAAAGGAAGTTTTGATGAAACCCCAATCTAAACTATCATAGGCTTTTTGGATATCTAGTTTGAGAGCTATTTTTGGATCCTTGGTGAGGTTTGAGGTTCTGATATGGTGAAAGAGTTCTCCGGCAATTGCTATGTTATCGTGGATTGATCTTTGTGGCACAAAGGCACTTTGGTATGGGCTTATTAAGAAAGGAAGAAGGGGTCTAATTTGGTTGACTAGGATTTTTGAAATGATTTTATATGTGACGTTACAGAGTGCTATGGGTCTAAACTGTGAAGGTTTTGAAGGATGGTTTATTTTAGGTATTAGTGTTATGTTTGTGTGATTCATGAGAGGATGCATGTTTAGATTATTAAAGAAACTCCGAACCATTGCTATCAATTGAAAATGAGTTGTTTCCCAGAAAACTTTGAAAAACTTACTTGTGTAGCCATCTGGACCAGGAGCACTTTTAGAGTTTATGGAGAAAAGAGCTTGTTTGATTTCTGTTGTAGTTACTTCCTTCGTAAGCAAGTCCGATTGTCTAGGAGTTAATCTTGGCCTGATATTTGTGAAAAGATCTTCATTTATCACCGTAGGTGGGGCTGTATATTGTTGAGAATAATGATCCAGAATGAGTTGAACAATGTCTTCTTTCTTGTCAACCCAGTTGTTTTGTGGGTCTTGTAGTTGTTGTATATTGTTGCAGGCTCTGTGAATGGTGGCTTTAGTATGGAAAAAGGTTGTATTGAGATATCCTGATTGCAACCATTGTATTCTGGATCTTTGCTGCCATTGTCGCATGACATTGTAGTAGCTCATCATGATCAGTTCTTAGTTATTTTTCTTGGATCAACCAAAATTCCAGATCGCCGCCCGATTGTGTAGCACATTGATGTTGAGCGTATTTTATCTTGGTTGTTGATTTCTTGATCATGGTTGGTAGGTGGCCAAAAGTTTCTTTGTTCCATTCCAATAGAGTTTGACCGGTTAATATAAGTTTTAGTTGAAGATCAAGGGTAGGTTCAGTATCTTGTTGTTGTTCCCAAGATGTTTCCACCACTTGTTTGAGTTGTGGATGAGAGAGCCATAGGTGTTCAAATTTGTAGTTTTTTGTTCCCTGCCAGTCCATTGCTTTCTCATGTAGAAGTATTGGGCCGTGATCAGATGCTATTCTTGGGATATGAGTAACTGTTGCATGCGTATTTGCAGTCTGCCAATGTTGGGTCGCCATTGCTCTATCTAGTCTTTCTAGAATGTTATCCTGACCCATTTGATTGTTTGTCCAGGTGTAGGGGTCTCCTCGGAACCCCAAATCAATAAATCCCATCTGGTCCATTAGAGAGAGGAGGGGTTGAGATTGAGCATAGGTTACTTGTCTTCCTCTTTTTTTTTTCTGATTGATCTAAGACGTCGTTAAAGTATCCTAATAAAAGCCATGGTGTGGATGGGTTGATGTTGTTGAAGATTGTTGGAAATTCTTTCCATAGATTTTCCTGATATCTGGGTGTGGCGGGCCATAAATACCCGTGCAAAGCCAAGGTTATCCAGGGACTGGTGGTGTAACTATTGTATGAATGAAGTTTTGTGAGTGAAATAAAATCTGGATATTTAGGTAATCTTTCCACATTAAACAGAGACCGCCTCGCCTTCCAATTTTTGAGACTGAGAAGTAATTATGGAACTGAAGGGATTGTGATAAGTTTCTCATATGCTGATTGTTAGCTAAAGTTTCAGACAGAAACAAAATGTTGGGTTTATGAAGAGAGACCAATCCTTTTAAGTGTTGAATTGAGGGTGGAAGGTTTATGCCTTGGCAATTCCAAGCTAGGATAGTCATTGTGATGATAAGAAGTAAAAGTGAAGTGGGGTTTGCTGAAGGATGAGATACTGGATGATATGAGTTTTGTGACAACAAGGATTGGAATAATTACAACTGAATTATAAATATGCAAAATTAAAATTCGGTTGTGCTTTATAAAATAGCACTTACAAGTAGAAATATAATTCAATCAAAGTTACACTACAAACCAGACTAGCCGCTGTGCTTTAAAATATATATCACTTACAAGTAATAAATCAGAACCTAGTTACACTACAACCAAGGTTAGACGCTGTGATTTATGAAACTTAGGTGGATGTGCAAACAAAAAGAAATTTAAACACTACTGGTTAGAGCCAAATCAGCGTGGAAACAGGTTGCCAGAGATTGAGACAAGTAAAATTGATGATCCAATACAAATAAAACTGTAAAATAGATGAGACTGATTTAATAAGACCAAATTAGTTTGAGAGGAATCACCTGGGGGTTAGTCAGATCAGAGGAGCATGGGTTTGGGATTGAGGGGAGCATTTCTTCAAAACCGGCACGTACAATAGAGGTGCTAAGGAGGTTTAAAGTTAACCGAAAATTAAAGCAAATGACAAGTTGGAAAACAAATAAATTGAAAAGATAATTGCACCAAGATTAATAGATCCTAGAAATTGGGTACTAAACACAAGCCTCTAAAAGAGCCACTAGAGAATTAAGAAGAGATTTAAAAGAATCCTACCGATAAAACACGCGTAACTATCTCTAATCCAAATCAACAAATTCAAAAAGTTCATACATGACGGAAGCACAGTAGCGAACAAAGAAAAGACTAACAGAGATAAATGGGAAATGACCATGAGCCAAACTGGACAATGATGGGGTTTAGTCAAAAAATAGAGGAAATCCTTTGAATATACTAAATAAAAGATAATCCTTCCTCAGTAACTACTATTACACTTGGTTCAGTTCAAATGTCTTTAAAAATATTCTTATACTTAATCAAATGGATCAAAATCCATAAGACAAGCTTCATATTATACATGCCAACGATAGAGGAAAATGAAAAGGAATTCTAAACAAGCTTTCCGAAATAAAATGCAAGTCACTAATCGGAAAACTACCATACTATCTAAAGAAGTACATAACACTTCCAAGATTCAACCAAACAAATCTAAAAAACACAAGGTGATCAATTGATCATTACTACAATTTCTGAAGAAATTACATAATTCTAGGCTCAACCCATTTAATTCTGAAACCACACTCACATGCAAATTCCAATTGCATTCACCTACAAGCCAAAATTGGAGCACCAACTACCGACTAAGCAAACAGAATTCCCAAATGCATTCATTCAACTACAAATCCAAAGTGGAGCACCCACTATCGAACATACAAACAGTTCTGGAGAACCCCGGCTTAAGAGAAGGGGGCAAACAAAACTTCACCTAAAAAAATGGGAACACTTCAAAAGCTCATAAGACTTAAAACAACAATAACCTTACCAAGCCAAAGATCAAAAACAAAACAGAGAGGAAGAGAAACCAGGATGATTGATAACCCTTGTTTCACAATCAAACGATAACCCCATTGAAAACCCCTAAATTTCCAAACCCTAGGTCAAAACCATAACTAAATTACTACAAATTATAAATGAAAAAATAAGCAAACAAAGAAGAACCAGATTAAACATTAAATCTACAAAAGGACTAGGCCTAATCACTAAGATCTTAGAGGAATTTCTTAAATCAACAGAGAGTGGACATTACTAAACAGAAAAAAGGACCAAAAGACGGAAGAAAACCTTGCCTCCGTCAACAGCCTCTCGTGCCTTAATCAAACCTTCGATTACAACCCCATGCTCATGATCTTCTTACACCCCCAAGCGGTCCTAGGCTTTTCTAGCCATAGAGAAAAAAATTAGCCATGGAATCGGCAGAGAGCGAAGAGAGAGAGTCGGAAGTAAAGTGGCCGGAAGTATCACTAAAATAAATGACACTTAACATATTGGGGAAGGATCCGTTGACATGGTTATAATGACATAATCCGTTGACATGGTTCTCATTTTATCTACCAAACCCAACCGACAATGAATTTAAAGCTAATATTTTGGTGATATGTTTCTCATATAAAACTCTACATTCCTACCAAAAATGAGAGTATTCCGAAATACGAAACTTTACCATCCACAAATTTTAATTTCAACCGTTAATTTTCGACGGTTGATATTAAAAATGGTAGATGGTGGTCTTATACATTTCGGAATGCTTTCATTTTTGGTGGGAGTATAGAAACTTATAAGAAGAACATGTAATCAAAAGATTAGCTTCAAATTCATTGCCGGTTGGGTTTGGTAGAAAAAATGACACTAAAATGTCAAGATTATATCATTATAACCATGTCAACGGATCCTACCCCTAACATATTATTCCTATACATTTAATATATGCATGCGACTTCACCTCTCTAGTCTAGTGCATTTGCTAAAGAAGACATACGCAATTCCTTAATTAATGGTCTCCATGCCTAATTAAGCCAAGTATCCATGAATATAAATAATTACTATATCTCTAACAAGGACAATATTAATTATCAAGAAAAAAAAAATTCCACAAGTATACAGTAAAGTTTGTTAAAAGAAAGTTAAAATCAATCAAAATACTAAAATACCCTGTTTAACGTAAATTACAAAAATACCCTTTGAAAAATGGGACGGATATTACACATCGCCACGGGGCTGGGCGACTTAAAGGCCTAGAGAAATAAAGCTCCTACGTCGAACGGTGAGAAACCCTTGCTTCCTATTGGCCAAAATAGGCCTTTTTTGAGTTTTGTGAAACGAGCGTTTTGGTGAGGACACTTGGCAACGTATAATTGGTTTAAAAAGAATTGAAAAAAAGTTAAAAAAGGGAAACCAAATTCAATTTGGAATTGATGATGTGAAAATATTCAGGTGAGGACACTTGACAATGTATGATTGGTTTAAAATTTACAAACTTAAAAGGAAAACCTAACTTACCATGTTTGGAATTTTATGGAAGTGCAAATTCAATTTGGAAAATAACTACTATATTAGGACTCTTTTTTTTCTTCAAATTAATATATAACGAGAAGTAAAATCCACATATTTTCTGCAAAAATAAAAGGAAAAAATAATTAAAATCTGCACATATTCTCCACCTATTTAATGTATTTGCCCCGCCACACCAAATCAAAAATACATCGCCACGGGTTGGGTCTTCACCCCGCGCACACCAATTCAAAAATACATCACCACAGGGCGGTATGAAGTCTCACGCACACCAAATCAAAAATACATTGCCACGGGGCGGGTCGAAGCACTGCGCACATCAAGTTAAAAGGAAAAAATAAATAAAATCTGCACATATTTTTCACCTATTTAATGTATTTGCCATGCCACACCAAATCCACACCAAATCAAAAATACATCGCCACGGGGCTGGGCGAAGCCCCGTGCACACCAAATCAAAAATGTATTGCCACGGGAATCGAGTAACTACTATATTATGACTCTTTTTTCCAAATTAATACATAAATAGAAAAAAAAATACACATATTTTGTGCGAAAATAAAAGGAAAAAAATAAATAAAATATGCACATATTCTCCACATATTTAATGTAATTATCCCGCCACACGAAATCAAAAATGCATCGCCACGAGGCGGGGCGAAGCCCCGTGCACACCAAATCAAAAATGCATTGTCACGGGGCGGGGCGAACCCCGCGCGCACCAAGTTAAAAGGAAAAAATAAATAAAATATGCATATACTCTCCACCTATTTAATGTATTTGCCCTGCCACACCAAATCAAAAATACATCGCCACGGGATAGGGCGAAGCCCCGCGCACATCAAATCAAAAATGTATTGCCACGGGGCGGGTCGAAGCCCCGCGCACATCAAATCAAAAATGCATCACACGAGGTGGGGCAAAGCCCTGCGCACACCAAATCAAAAATGCATTGTCACGGGGCGGGGCGAAGCCCCGCGCATACCAAGTTCAAAGGAAAAAAAAAAAAAAAATCTGCCCATATTCTCCACCTATTTAATGTATTTTCCCTGCCAAACCAAATCAAAAATACATCGCCACAGGGCAGGCTGAAGCCCCGCGCACACCAAATTAATAGAAAAAATATACCCGGTGCGTAGCACGGGCACAAATCTAGTATTGCTGAGAAAGGCAGCGTGATGTCTGAAGAGAATGCACATGATGTCAACTAGCTAGTTGACATGGCACAAATAGGGAGGAGATTTAATTGAGAAATCTATATATACCTTCTTTCTCACAATGCCTATCTAAAAACCAAAAGATCAAACTCAAATATGAAATTTATAGATATGCATGCCAAGAGTGAGAGATGCATGAATTTGAGGTCAAACAACATATTAGCTCATACTCGTCATTTTTCAATTTCATTAATATCTATCTGAAGTTGAAATTCTCCCTCCAAATCACCCACCCAATCTTCAGCTGTATATGTTGAAATATATTCTTCCTCATCAAGATAACTAATTAAAAGAGTATAACAAATTTTAAAATTCCCATGAAATCAATTTAAAGATGTTGAGTAGACTTAAAGTAAAGAATCAACTTAAACTCTATCAGTAATCAGTTACTTGACAAGTGTAAGGCCGTATTACTTAAAAAGAAACATGGATTCTTAGAGATCGTCTATTTAATTAGCTTAATCACGAATTTCAATCTTTAACTCCGGATCGAAAAGTTGTCGACCCAAAAAGGGGGGTATTATAAGTATATATCTAGAAGAGAGTATTCTTAGAAGTCGGGAGGATATACATTCAGCAAGGGCCAGATGCAATTAAACATAATGATCAAATCAAAATTAGCTAGTTCGGGTATCCACCGAAATATCTAAACACAAAATTGGTTAAAAAGACCAAAATTAAAATTTCATGGGTGAAAAGGACAGTTAGATTTTGATACTGTTTAAATGGACAAAAATTTAAAAATAGGCAGGATGTAACCAGTTTCATCCTGCCCATTTTCAAATACTTTTTCTTATTTCTAATTTACACAGATGCATCCAGGTTTCATCCTCGCTATTTTTTAGTTTAAGCCAGGATGAATCCAGTTTCATCCTTGCTATTTTTTCTTTGTCCATTTCACCCATAAAATTTTTTACTCGTCCATTTGAACCGTGTTTTAAATTTTTTTGGACAAATGACCGATTTTCCGATATCTAAAGGGAACATTATCTACTAGCTTTACAATATTTTTCTAGGAAGAATGCATGCCACCCATCCTTAGTAAGAAATTTCTGAAAATTCCATCACTAGTAATCACTCTCTTTATATATAAGAACTTGTATAGAGTTCATTTTCATCCATCGCATTCAATTGTATTCTAAATCGCATTTAGATACTAACACTCTCTGATCATTGCTCAACCTTTTGCTCACTCACTCACGTTCAATCCAAATTCCTTACGACAAAAGTCTTCGATTACAGTATATATATCGCATAAGAAGTCAATGAGTAATGAAGTTGGCACACTTGTTCTATGTGTCATGCAATTAAGAGACTCTTTTATGATCTCGGTGCTAGTAACAGAACAACTATTTCTGTTTAACTCACTATGTGCTGTCACTCTTTCATTGGTTCAGGAGTAGACTATGAGTTGTAACTCTCTTTGGTCCTGTTTAGATTGACACACACAAGCCAATAACATTGGAAATCGGAATGGATGAGGATGCTTCAATCATGATGTGGATTTATTCTACAATCTCAGATGCAGTAATTGCTTATTTCTCGAACTGTTCAACCTCTCAACAATTATGGACTAGTATCACCGCAAGGTTTGCAAGATCTTCAACTACTCATTCAATTCAGTTGCGTACTAAACTCTTAGCTCTCAAACAAGGTGATAAGACTTCTCTACTCTTATTAATGAAATTAAATCTCTGTGGATCAACTTGCCTACTGGAGAAATTATTTCGGATCAAGAATTGGTTGTAGTTACTCTCTTTGCCGCTTTAAACTCGGATTATATTCCATTTGCAACTTCTATGCGCACCTCCTATCACTTGCATTGAACCGCATAACAATCTTCTTAGTGAGGAAGTCGTTGTTAGTGATAGAAATGCACACTAGGGTAGTGTATCTTGAACCTCCTTTGTTGTGTTTGATCGCTTATAAGAAGTCTGAATGGATAGAGTAATGAAGTTGGCTTCACAAAAAGCAGTTGTGATTTTTAGTAGAGTTCATGTTCTATGTGTCATGCAATTAAGAGACTCTTTTATGATCTCGGTGCTAGTCCAGCTATTCATGAACTTGATGAAGATCCTAGAGGAAGGGAAATGGAGAGAGCGTTGCTTGAAACATTTGGCTATAGACTATAATTTTGTCGTGAATTGGTTCGGGCCAAGGATCTCTCCATCTCCTACATTTCTACTATTGATCAGGCTGCATATTTTTACAAAGGATTGTCAGGACCAAGATTTGCTTGGCTTTAGTCCTCTTTCATTGGTTCGAGTAGACTATGAGTTGTAACTACTGTTCCAGCTGTTTTCATCGGTGGTCGTTTACTACGGTTAGATTCAACTAGCACCGTAATGTCACTTCACCTCAATGGATCCCTTGTACCTATGCTCAAAGAAGCAGGGGCAATATGGCTTTAATACCCATTGTTCACTCTTGATATATACAATGTTAAAAGTGACGTAAAACTCATTTCCATCGGGACGGCGCATGCACCTAATTAGCTCTATCTATCTATACTCTACAGAGGCTATAATGTTTTCGAAGTGGCAATAGATAATACGATACGAGTATTTCTATATGTTTCAGTATTAAATAAACTCATACTTAAGTTACTATGACATCCTTTTCATATATTTTGATTGAGATAACAATATTCTTCTTAATGTTGTCAAATTGTGACATTACCTTCTTTTTTAGGGTTCCTTTGGAATTTGAATTCCAAAAAGAAGAGACAAGCTAAGACCTGCAAAGTTTAACCTGTCCAAAACAAATATATTCCGCAAGTGATACTCCCTCCATTCCAATTTAGTTGCTTTTTTAGGATTTCTTTTGTGTTCCAAATTAGATGATAGTTTTGGTATTTTTCCCAAATTTTCACTAATTTACCCTTGCTTTGGAATCACACCAGAGAATTAATACTCATCGTAATCAACACAAAAAATTACTTTAATTTTAAAATATACCCCATGGAGGATATATACTCAATCTTGGAATATTTGGTAGTACATCCCAAGTAAATTGTTATGGGATTGATAACTTTCCTAGAATCTAGAAACACAAAACTAGGCTATTTAACTCTTTAAGTGGGAATTAATATGGGTATTATTGGAAAGATTTTACTCTCTCTGATATTTCTTAATCTCCTCCGTGAAAAACTCTATAACGTCAAGTAAATCGGAACGGAGGGAGTATAAGAAAATGAAATATTCAGATAAGGTTCATTTTGGCGCCCCATCAAAATGGTATCCCTTTCGAGTGATCGATCAGACGACGGCTTTTATACCTGCTCCGGCCATTCTGTGAAAATTTGTATATCATTGTGTGAAAGGACAATAGTCCGACATCACTAGTTTCTGCATTGTGGAAGGGCCGCTCCACTCATTGCCAATTGGAGCACGTGCACACATGTGGGTCATGGGTGTGCAGGTGACATTCGGTCACGGTCCACCCCACGTACAGGTCATACGAGTGACCAGTCATTCGTCACGGTGGCCACTAATTCGGCTTACACCCCGCGTAGGGGCCTAGCTCTGATACCATGTTAAAGTCTGCGGGCATCCAACTCAAAACCAATTGACAATGAGTGGAGCGGCCCTTCCATATTATATTTTAAGTTCATTATGCGGAAACTAGTTATGTGGGACTATTGTCCTTTCACATTGTGAACCAACTTATATATTAGTACGGAATTTTCATTTTTTGTATGATGTTTTTCGGATTGTTGCAACGCTAGCTTGTTTATGATGTCAGTATTGTCAGTGTGTCACCGAGAGACAATGATTCTTACGTAAGACATCAAAATCGACAGTGCTTACACTTAGTTTTTACATTTTCATTTAAAATCATAAATCCAACTAATAGTATCCGAACTGTTAAGATTAAGCCCTATCACATTGGATATCAATCATTAAGATTAGTCTAACATCTTTCTTAATTGGGAGTTAGAATCGGCCTTTTTTGTATGGATTTCTCTATATCCATAAAGCAAAAAGAAATATGACATTTAAGCTTTTTTTTTATGACTGTGATTGATTCCCGTAACATAACCACTTTGTCTAGAAACAAAATCTGGCCAGATTGGGGTATACCCAGATTAATTGGGGTATACCTATTTTGTTCTCAACCATAATAGTGGGCTAAGGGGTGTATAATGTGTATAAAGTTACCTAATTACCCTTCCCCTAATGATCAAATGAAAAAAAAATCATCGATTAGAATTTTTTTTATCATCAACTAATTCTTTAAAATTCTATCGAGTACTTTGTTATGTTGTTTGAATGGCATATTAGTTCGGAAAAATTGAAATTGTTGAATTGCAGTTATACGGTCGTCATGGTATCTCTTCGTCGAGCATGACGACTTTTCATATTTGTTTTCAGTCGTCAAGGTTGTAGGATGAATGGCGTGATGACTTTTCAAAGAGTTTTGTTTCTGAAAGTAATAGTCACAGGGTCGTCATGGTCTTCATCCATAAACCTTGACGACTAGTGATGTAGTATGAATAGTTGTTAATTAAGGTTTGAAAAGTTTAACCATGACGATTAATAACTCCCATAAAACAAGTTTTCATGTGTCCAATTTTGTTATTGGTCGTCATGATTTTGTAAAAATAACATGAATAATAAACAGTCGTCAGTGTGCTGAACTTTTGACCATGACGACTATAAATGCGAAAAAATAATGTTTGGTCGGCATGGTTAGTTTTAGTCGAGCATGCCGATTAATGACTCTTAGAAAACAAGTTTTCAGGTGTCCCAATTTTATTATTAGTCGTCATGGTTTTGTAAAAATAACATGACGATTGACAAACAGTCGTCAATGTGCTACATTTTCGATCATGACGACTATAAATCCGAAAAACTAATGTTTGGTCGGCATGCTTTATCTCGATGGAGCATGCCGATTGTTCACGGACTGAGTTCTGAAAGTACTTAGTCAGCATGCTTTTTCTCAGTCGAGCATGCCGACTTTTCATATTGTGATTTCTGGAAGTGTTGATTTCTTCTATAATTTGGAGAATGAAACCATTAAACAGTTGTACAATCCCCTTATAAGAAGTGTTTGGCTAGTGTGGTTTCATTTTCGTTACGAAAAAAATCTCAAAACATTTTTTTTTCTCATAAATCTTCCAACAAAATTCAAAAGTTCAATCTAACATAAACCAGATTTCAAAACTTTCAATTCAACTAACTAATCACGGTTATGGTTTTGGTCTGCTCACCTTCTCCACCTTGGGGGAGCTCAGTGAAGATGCAGTTGATCTCTTGAAGCGTCTTCACAACTATTCTACAAGGCATGAGGGTACACCTAAGGGTGTAAATTTCTTTTTTCATAGGCTATGTGTTGTCATTCAAAAGGGGGTTGGAGCCCAACTTGTTTCAAGGCTTCCAACTAACTTCTTGTGAGTATGCCATTGTCTTCTATGAAGACTTTTAATATATAATAGTGTTATTAAAAAATTAAAAATTCTAAAATAAATATTACTAACTAATCTAACTAAATTAATTAAACTAAAAAGGTTGATTAGTACAAATTAAACAAGGATAATTTAGCCATTTTCAAAAATATATGGCTAAGGGGTTGGCTAAGGGGCTGTAGGTTTTACTTCCAAATGACCCTATTTTGTCTTATTGGTATACCCCAATTAATCCGGGTATACCCCAATCTCGCCAGTACAAAAAAGTTTAGTTTATCTATTTATGGTATATTTAGCAAAAATATATATATATATATATATATATATATGGTATAGGTGATGAATGAGATGTTTATAAAATGTTTTTTGTTGTTGTAGGGCTTGTAGCCCATGGATGTGCGGCTCAATATAGTGTCTAAGGTCTTCTTCCTACTTGTATATCAAGGAATATATTTATGTAACACAGTTTAACCTGATCAATAGAAATTTCTCTCCGCCTTTTTATCTTCATTATATTTTCCACTGCAAAACGTTATCATCCACGAAACTATACCACAGAGCTTTGGGTGATTTTTTTTTTCCTACATGGATGATAAACGCAAGTTGTTCAAAAAAAATGGAGTTTGGATTTAATCAAGGCAATTATACAATCATCGTGAAGCTAAGTTTATTTTCTCCTATTTTTCTTTTTATGGGTCGATATATTGTATAGAATTGTGTCGTATTTTTTTACCATCATAGTTATTAAATCTATCTACGATGATGATTGGTTGATTGTATTGTAGTGTATTGTATTGTACTATACAGACACTAATCTGTCCATATATGCCTTAACTTGTGAAGGAAAATCTTCCTACAAGATCCCGTCTGTTCACTTTTCCGATTTCTTCGAGATACCGTTTGTTCGCTTTCGCAGAAGAAAGGGAATCTGTGAAAGAAAAAACTTATGTCCAGTTCGGTCTACCCAGTCCAGCCAACCTGGTCTAGACAAACCGGTCCATCCAACCCGGTCTATCGTGTTCTGTCCCGTTCTGTTCAGTTCCGGTTCTGGGACGTGCGTTACTAAGGCTGTTCCGATTTTGTCTATATACAGTGGGAACCAAAATGTGAGGTATATAACCAACGCGGGGTCTGTACATCGAATATTCGTTGGGCTTATTTATCTGTTTTTTTAGAACATGCCTAGTTCTGTTTTTTTTTTGTCTTAAGATAAGTCCATATCATATAAACGGTCAACTTAAACTATGACTATTGATTTCGATCATTAAGAATTTTGGTTTTATTGCTATCTTGTTCTCTTGAATATGATATTGGCTATAGTTGAATGATGTCTCTTGCTCAATTGGTTGTACCAACTCGATTCCAATGCATAAATTTGAAATGTTCCGTGGGATGTAATCCATTGGATCGACTATTAAAGAGTCAATAGTTTCAAAAGATACGTTGCAAATAAAATCACATGTATTCCAATTTTTGTGGAAGAACTCACAAAAGGTGATATGAGTCAGAAAATTTCCATTTCTATTCTTCATCCATGATATTAACGAACTAGTGTATGTTGAAGTATGACAACAAGAGAACTATCTTTAGTAATCTATTCAACCTAAAGTAATTGGTTGACATGTGTAGTGAGATTCTCTTGGCCTGTTGAGATAAAGAAATTTCTCAAATTAAGCTAAATGTAGCAAAATTGAAAATGGAAAGAACCCCGAAGTAATGAGGGTTAGACGTACCGACTCATATAAAGCATGTGAAAAGGGACATATATATCATGAGACAAAGAGAATATGGGATGAAGCAATTGAAAGAGTTGGAAATGTAATACTAAAGAGTAAGACATCAAAGTACAGGTATCAATTGAATATGGGATGAAGCTAAAATGTAATTGTAGCTCCCATCATAAATGAAAGAGTTGGAAATGCACCTGGTCATAGGTGTTGGTATTTACAATGTAATGTGTGTATTATAATAGCAACCAATTTTTACATCAACTGTAATGGCAACAAGAACTTTGCGGGCCAATTGACTATCTTATTCAGTTGAACTAGATCCAATGTCTGCACTTATGGAATGAAAACACGAGACATAAATTCTCTAAAGCACTTGAGATATATTGGGTGAAACGTAATATATATTCACTCTAAAGTACTTGAGTTGAATCCCACTTTTATTATATAATAAGGCCACACCACTTATTAAAACTCTCAAGACCCAAATGTCTAACTCATAGTTGTTTTTCATCCACTAGCTTAAGGAATTTAAACTAGTTGTTGAACTATTTCCTTATAATGTGACTACGAGGATTGGATCATCGAGAGCAGCACTGCTCAAAAAATTTTTTCAAGATAGAACAAAGACGTCACAAAATCTCTTCATGTACCGAGAGATAATCACACCTTGTTAATTCCAAAGAAACCCATGCAAATGGATATCATGTGGAACCTCACAGTGATGAGAATGTAATTGATTGCATCTTTTATAGTTTCTAATATATTTGGAAGGAAATATATTTTAGAGAAACTAATGAGTCAATCTAGTGAAATGTAAATTACTATAGTATTTGGATTATTGAATCCATATTGACTCCGACGATGAAATGTTGGGAATTGACTCATACAGGCTTTGGGCATAACTATAAAGCAACTTTGGTTGTGACATGATGTTTTGTTTTGAAACGACTCAAATAAACAACACTTTATTTGAGTGAACGATACACGGAAAAAAGATTAACAGAATGCGAAGTGACGACACATCTCTCAATAAGTGTTTTCTAAAATACCCGGTCTATCGTGTTCTGTCCCGTTCTGTTCAGTTCCGGTTCTGGGACGTGCGTTACTAAGGATGTTCCGATTTTGTCTATATACAGTGGGAACCAAAATGTGAGGTATGTAACCAACGCGGGGTCTGTACATCGAATATTCGTTGGGCTTATTTATCTGCTTTTTTAGAACATGCCTAGTTCTGTTTTTTTTTTTTTTGTCTTAAGATAAGTCCATATCATATAAACGGTCAACTTAAACTATGACTATTGATCTCGATCATTAAGAATTTTGGTTTTATTGCTATCTTGTTCTCTTGAATATGATATTGGCTATAGTTGAATGATGTCTCTTGCTCAATTGGTTGTACCAATTCGATTCCAATGCATAAATTTGAAATGTTCCGTGGGATGTAATCCATTGGATCGACTATTAAAGAGTCAATAGTTTCAAAAGATACGTTGCAAATAAAATCACATGTATTCCAATTTTTGTGGAAGAACTCACAAAAGGTGATATGAGTCAGAAAATTTCCATTTCTATTCTTCATCCATGATATTAACGAACTAGTGTATGTTGAAGTATGACAACAAGAGAACTATTTTTAGTAATCTATTCAACCTAAAGTAATTGGTTGACATGTGTAGTGAGATTCTCTTGGCCTGTTGAGATAAAGAAATTTCTCAAATTAAGCTAAATGTAGTAAAATTGAAAATGGAAAGAACCCCGAAGTAATGATGGTTAGACGTACCGACTCATATAAAGCATGTGAAAAGGGACATATATATCATGAGACAAAGATGTATTTTTTTCCATGGTAGTAAGACATCAAAGTACAGGTATCAACTGAATATGGGATGAAGCTAAAATGTAATTGTAGCTCCCATCATAAATGAAAGAGTTGGAAATGCACCTGGTCATAGGTGTTGGTATTTACAATGTAATGTGTGTATTATAATAGCAACCAATTTTTACATCAACTGTAATGGCAACAAGAACTTTGCCGGGCCAATTGACTATCTTATTCAGTTGAACTAGATCCAATGTCTGCACTTATGGAATGAAAACACGAGACATAAATTCTCTAAAGCACTTGAGATATATTGGGTGAAACGTAATATATATTCACTCTAAAGTACTTGAGTTGAATCCCAATTTTATTACATAATAAGGCCACACCACTTATTAAAACTCTCAAGACCCAAATGTCTAACTCATAGTTGTTTTTCATCCACTAGCTTAAGGAATTTAAACTAGTAGTTGAACTATTTCCTTATAATGTGACTACGAGGATTGGATCATCGAGAGCAGCACTGCTCAAAATTTGTTTTCAAGATAGAACAAAGACGTCACAAAATCTCTTCATGTACCGAGAGATAATCACACCTTGTTAATTCCAAAGAAACCCATGCAAATGGATATCATGTGGAACCTCACAGTGATGAGAATGTAATTGATTGCATCTTTTATAGTCTCTAATATATTTGGAAGGAAATATATTTTAGAGAAACTAATGAGTCAATCTAGTGAAATATAAATTACTATAGTATTTGGATTATTGAATCCATATTGACTTCGACGATGAAATGTTGGGAATTGACTCATACAGGCTTTGGGCATAACTATAAAGCAACTTTGGTTGTGACATGATGTTTTGTTTTGAAACGACTCAAACAAACAACACTTTATTTGAGTGAACGATACACGGAAAAAATATTAACAGAATGCGAAGTGACGTCACATGTTTCAATAAGTGTTTTCTAAAATACTAGATGCACAACCCCCCCCTTCCCATTATGATTTTAAGAAAGAAAGCATATCACTCATTTTACAAAGTCTTCAGTAAAACAGGATCGAGACCATCCTAAGATGCAAATGGAAAACAACCTATATTACAAAGAAAACAAGGTAATCTATAAATATATCCATGCAGAATGTGGACCATTAAAGTGACTTATGGCTCTGGTGGATGCTTTCACACTTTGGACTAGTTATAGTTCCCAAGAAGTTTTGTGTTTGGAAAACTTCTAGCATATATTATACATGTAAACGCTCACCACCTCTTGTAAATGTTAGCTAGTGCACATCAAAAGGACTTGATGGTTATTGCATATTTAATAGAATCAATGCAGAGCATCCTATACCTCATGGTCTCGCAAAGGCTATCATCAAAGGTTACATATGATGTCTAAGGCATGGTTATGCATACAAACCTACCTTTAACTGCTTGGGGATATGCAATATTAAACGCATATTTACTTAAATTCGTTTTAGAACCCAATATTAGTCAACCTTCTCTGCGTACCAGTTGGTAAATGGATATAAGTCTGACATTCGTATTCTTACGCATTTTTGGTTGCACTATATATGTGCCATTACGAGTCCACATCGTACTATGATGGGTTATGAAAATGATTAAGTAATTATGTTGGATATTTACTCCCAATAATTATCCACGTGTTAAAACCTTTGGCAGGAGATCTCTTACCGCTAGATTTGCGGGTTGTCATTTTAATGAGATAGTTTTCCCATTGTTAGGGGGAGATAAGAAAAAATATTTTCTAAGGGAACAACATGAATTGTCGTGGTGTGTTCCCACTGTGTCTCATTGATGCGTGTCGTAGGTGCAATCAAATTAATATTTTATTTCCACTCAATTAAAAATAATATAATGGAAATCAAGTTCGTTCCCACGAGGAGCAAGAGATTCTAGTTGTAAAAATTGTCACGAAAGGGGGGTGTAAAGAGGCAAAAGAAAATAAACAAAGCAATTAAAAGATAAAGTTGAAAGCAATAAGAGAGACAAGATCAAGGAATCCTTCTTCGTTGCAAAACAATGATTAAAGTTATGTTCTTTTCTACTTGTTATTAGTCAAGGATTATCACCAACCGTAGGATAGCAGGTCCGCTTAGCTAGCCCCAAAATCCCTTATTTCACTGAGTAACAAGTCCGCTTAGTTATCAGATTCTACTCAAAAGAACCACCTTGAGGTTCGCTTACAAGATGTAATTCCCTGAATGCATTAAGATCTATGAATTTAGGTTTAGTACTAGTAGTTAGACTCGGTTCGCTTGGTCCACTTTCTAGCGTTGTTTTTACACACAATCGCTCCACGGAATCCCTCCGCAAGGTCTCGTGTTTTCTACTTGTGTAAAGTGTCGAGAACGATTACTTATTCCCTAACTTATACTAGAATTAGATTAAACTAACAAATCAATTTAGCGTGCACTCTAAACAATCTATCAATCATGAATGAATGAATAAACATTCCTATTAGTAAAAACAATCGATAATCATGTGAAAAACCTCAAAATAGAATTGAAACAAAACTCAAATCATGTTAAGAACTAGGAATTCATCCTCAATCAATAAGAAAATTAGCTACTCATGTTAAGAAGTTCACACAAAGAATAAAGAAAAGAGAATTGAAAGCAAAAACACAAGTGTTGTGTGTGTAGAGATATGTGTAAAAGATGTGTAAAACTTCTCTATTTATAGGCTTCAATATTCTCCAAATCTTCCAAGGAATAGAATCCTTTTCCTTTAGCAATTCAATTTCCAAATCCAAGCCTTTCTCATCTTCCATCTTCTCTTTCCAAATTTGAGTCCAATTCTCCATCCAATTCCTAGTCCAAGTCTTCACACCCATGAGAGAAGTCCATAGAAAATTCTGGAATTTTTGGCTCATGGAAAAATCTGGTATTATGGCTTAATCCGGCCGAATAGTCGCCGCCGCCACCTGAAAATTTCTCCGTCAATGGTATATTCGACGGAATATTCCGTCGATCCACCGTTATGACTAACGGTCAAAAGGGTCAACCGTCGATCAATCCTGTTAGTCAATCGGGTCAAACCGGATGGTGAGTCGACTTACGAGTCGGTCTTGCTTGAGCTTACTCGTCTTACTCTGGCCAGGTCTTTGGATCGGGCCGGATCGGTCCATCGGGATCGGCTGAGTCAACTCGCCGGAATAGAAAATCCGACGAGTTCCATTTGTTTATGGGTGTTTTCCGTAGAATTCAGGCCTTTATTTCTTCACCTGTTAAGAACCTAACACATACATCTAAGGAAACTCAACACAATTGCTGCTTCAGACTTCTTCCAATGCCTTGTTCAGCTGCATCTTCAATCTGAACCTTCTCTGGCTTCCCTGTAATAGAAACATCACTCCCTTCTTCATAGCAACTTCTTCTCTGAATCACAACATCAAATCACTTCTCCTCAATAATAATTTCAACATTCCATTATAGCACCTCAATTAACAACAGTAGTCACCCACACGAAGCCCATTCTGTCTTTGAACCAACAACGACAGCATCTTCTTCTTCTTGTCGTCTTTGCCATCATAGATTCAACCGAAAACCCTTTTAATCTATGGCAACAACTAGCTGTTCTTCTTCATCAATTCAGAACCCTAATCCAATTTCAGAACCCCCTTCTTTGACAGAACCAACCGACTCCATCATCATCTGCTACTTCAAATTCTAATTCCATCTGCACCCATTTCTCTGAGATCGATATCGAACCCATCTTCAACCTTAATTTCAACTCAAACCCCCAATTCATCCTCTTAGCACCACAGCAGGAACTCAATCACAACAATAACATCTTGTTCTTCTTCTTCGAATTAACCATCAGCAGAAGAATTGAAAAACCCCATTCTTCTCATGTGTAAAACAGCAACACAAATTTAAAACACACAATTTCGAATCACACCCAACCTTCAGTAATCCCCTGTCATCTCAGATTTGAACAGCAATCTTCTGATCGAACCCTGATTTCAAAACCAAAATTGATTTAGATTCAGTAACAACCATTGCATCTTCCTCCTCCTTCTCGATGAATCGAACCCAGAACATCCACCATCTCTGCCAGTAGCGTCATCGCCATCTACCTCAATCCAGATTCAGAAACCTGCTGCTTCTTTTCTTTATTTCAGGGACGAGACGAAAACTTCTCTCGAATTTAGGTTTAGGGTTATAAATTGGGTTCGGACTCGGGCATGGATCCGGGTACGGGTGTGGTCTATGGGTTTGGGTTTCAACATCCATGGACATAACCCATCCATTTTACCAACTGATAACAGCACTACGTTTCTGGATAAGGGCTACCCAGTTTGGCAACCCCTTAACTTGAACTGTCCTTTCTTTAGTAATTTGAGTCACCCTTTAACCTTGACTGGGCTCCAAATAGTGTTTGGTCCTGATGAAATGACAAGTTTGCCCTTTTTGCTCAATTTGGATCATTTATTCTTCTTTTCCTCCGTGCGACTCCCGAATACCTAATAACTCAAAAACACACGTAAAAATACATAATTTACTAGAAAAATGACAAAGAAAGCATAAACTACTAGATAGTAAATACGGTGTATTCTACACCTATCAAATTCCCCCACACTTAGACTTTGCTAGTCCTCGAGCAAATCAAACTAAAAACTCACAACTTCAAAGCGTTCAAGCGTCCCAAGCATCCAAAGAGCTATGAGGACATAGAGTTTCTGCATACTAGTAATAAGAAGTTAGAAATACTAAAGAACATATTTTCATTCTTAAATGTTGAGTGAGAAATAACCACACCATAATGAGAGAACGCGTGTTTGAGAAACAATCAATAAGCATTTCGCCTCGACTTCTGCCTCACCAAAAAGGATTTTATGATAATTGCACTCAAAAAGACGGCTTTTTTATGGGTCTCACATGTGTGCAGGTAGGAATGAAGAGAGAATTCCTGCAACACGTTGAATGGTGGGAAGGACAACTTCCGAAATATTTTTAAAAACCCACATCTTTTAATATTTTGAAAAACCATTTTTCTGACGATCTCTACGAAAGGAAATCAACCATTATTATCGAGGATGAGATTACTTACTCACCTTCACATCCGATCGCCAATTATGATAACACCACTCTCACGGCATCCAATAGAAACGTCTTCCGCTCCTCGTCTTGATCTTCTTGGTCTTCGGCTTCAACTATTGGTGATAACTTCTCGAATTTCATAAATCCTTGACAATTTGTAACCTTTACCTTAAATCCTTGTCTCTTGAAACTTCCTTATAGATTTTCCTTCCCCACGGCTTATAAAAATAATACAAATATTTCTCTTGTTTTTTTTTTTTCTTTTTTTTTTTTTTTTTTTTTTTCAATCAATTTTTTTTTTTTTTTTTTTTTTTAAATTCAAGAGAAATAAAATACAAAAACAAACCGTGGCCGTGGGAGAAGTATTTACCGCTTGATTCTTCACAACTTGTATCGTCTCAAAATCATAAACTTCAAAAATTCTCACCTTTTGATTTTCTTTGCTTTCATGAATAAGTCTTCATACTTGGATATAGAATTACCTCATTGTATTGTAAGTCCTCAACATATATGTAAAAATCTGCACTTTTGTATGTTGCTTTACTTGAATATGAAATTTGCTCTTTTTCTCGTTTTGTTGCTTATAAACCTTGAACTTTTCCAACTTTCCTTGTAGATTTTGATGTCGCTCCTTGTTGATGATGAGAGTGTTTCTATGGATCCGTTGTTGTGGAGAGAATGGTGCTAACTGCAAATCGAACTACAAGAAGGAGGCTTTCATCTATAGACGTCACCCTCATGATTGACAAAATTAGCACTCAAGAGATCAAAGAGTAGTGCTTCTATTGGTGGGAGGTTGGGTAGCTCACCATTCTACCCGGAATTAACGTATGGTGACACACACTCAAAAGAAAGCTCTTTAGTAGATGGAAAAATTTACTGGTCGGTGCCTCACATGATATGAATACGGGTAGTCTCCACTAATGATTGATCAGAAACTCTAACAACGCATTTCTCCCTGCACCAAATTTGCATCACCGGCATGATTAAATCCATTATTTAACACTCTAACAAGCAAGAAATCCGAATGTAATTCTCTAACATTTCCAAGTTCAATTATGTCGGTCAAAATCTCTATGTAAACATACCTAGAAGTATGCTAGGGACTCTAAAATCTCTAAAAGTTGAAGTTTTATGTAAAACTTTTTTTTTTTTTTTTTTTTTTTTTTTTTTTTTAAATACATGCTTAACCACTCCCCACACTTAAACCTTACATTGTCCTCAATGTAATTGAATCCTCCTAGTAAAGTCAAGGTGGGAAATTTTAACATGATATGAAACAAGAAAAAGAGATAACAAAAAGCAAAAAGATAAGAAATACAAAACCTATGGGTTGCCTCCCATTAAGCGCTTGTTTTAAAGTCGACGGCCCGACTTAGCTCTTGCAAGATTCATTCCCCATATACTAACAATCTGAAAATTTGAGGATCCACCCATAATACCTGTTTTGCAAACAATAACTCCATACAAATATTAGCACAAGAAAACAATAGTGAAATTATCGCTCGATAGAAATTTCCCCACACTTATTCTCGTCCACACTCGGAAGTGTATAAAGAACATAGAATTTTGGAACTTCCATGTATTCCTATTGGCAATCCTGCATGGTGTTAGAATCAAGTGTTTCCAATGGTGGATATCTAGAAACAAAATCATCCAAAAATACTTTCAAGCACATACATTCAAACCAATAAGAGGTAAAGGAGAAGAATCAATATGCAAAGGGTTAGACAAACCTTGCACAATTTCTTGTATTATAGAATCCTCTTCATCCTTAAAAATTCGAGTGAATTACTTACCTCTTGTATATAGTGGTCCTCTATTAAACCTTGCAACCATTCTTCGTCGTTTTCTACCTTAACCAAAGTTTTGGCATCATTATAATCATTGGCAAGTTCAATTGGGTCTTCCACAAAATCAATTAATTTGGTTTCATCCTCTAGCATCATCTCTTCAACATTCTCATCATCGGAATCGGGCCATTCACTAAAATGATTCTCATCGGTATAAATTGTAAGATCTTCTTGTGCGGGTGTTACACCGTTTATAACAATAGGTAAGTCACACCCAATCTCATCCTTTTGAATAGGCAAAGGATCGTTATTATGATCCGGAGTTGGAATAACTTCCTCATTGTTGCAATGCTCATACACTTCCGCGGACTCATATCTTTCCCTAAGGAATTTTTTCCAAGCACTAAATGCATCATCTTCAAGCTCTACCTTTTGAATAGGTGTTTGATCATTATTAAGATCAAGGCTCGAGTAAGCTACACTAGCGTCTTCAAAAGTCTCCAAAGGTTGGTCCTTTTCATCACAATCATCTTCATTTTCAGACTCACCATAAAAAGAATCTTCATCGGTTTCATAACCTTTATCCCGACGTCGTTTAAGTTCCATATGAATAGTCCTACTAATTTCTGCGACAAGCTCTTCCGAGTCTCCATCATCTTCCAATATGTATAATTTACGTGCAAGTTTCACGACGTTCACACGCTTACCACCGTTGATAGAGTTTCTAGACGACATCTCCTCTTTTGGAAAAAGTGAAGGAAAAACACGATGAAGAGGAGTATATTCCAAATTCTCTGTCTGCACATTACTAGAAAACAAATTGTCAGATGCATAACTATCCTTCCATCCGTGTGTTTGTCCACTTACATACCCGTCATAAGGTTGTTGATATGTATGAGAATATCCATAAGGTTCTGTAGGAAATTTATCATAGCCAAAATATTGGTTTTGATTGTATCCTAAGGATGGTTGGAAGTTGTCATAATGTTGAGGTTGAAAACCCTATTGATTGTTGTAATATGCTTGCTCTTGTCCACCATACATGGAAAACAGATACCTGAAATAAGATTCTCGTAAAACCAAGTTAGATACGGTATAGAATCTAACAAAGCAAGAATATAGCAAAAAGAAAAATAAAAAAAACAACTAAAATCATCCGCTGCTCCCCGGCAACGGCGCCAAAATTTGATGCGTGTCGTAGGTGCAATCAAATTAATATTTTATTTCCACTCAATTAAAAATAATATAATGGAAGTCAAGTTCGTTCCCACGAGGAGCAAGAGATTCTAGTTGTAAAAATTGTCACGAAAGGGGGGTGTAAAGAGGCAAAAGAAAATAAACAAAGCAATTAAAAGATAAAGTTGAAAACAATAAGAGAGACAAGATCAAGGAATCCTTCTTCGTTGCAAAACAATGATTAAAGTTATGTTCTTTTCTACTTGTTATTAGTCACAGATTATCACCAACCGTAGGATAGCAGGTCCGCTTAGCTAGCCCCAAAATCCCTTATTTCACTGAGTAACAAGTCCGCTTAGTTATCAGATTCTACTCAAAAGAACCACCTTGAGGTTCGCTTACAAGATGTAATTCCACGAATGCATTAAGATCTATGAATTTAGGTTTAGTACTAGTAGTTAGACTCGGTTCGCTTGGTCCACTTTCTAGCGTTGTTTTTACACACAATCGCTCCACGGAATCCCTCCGCAAGGTCTCGTGTTTTCTACTTGTGTAAAGTGTCGAGAACGATTACTTATTCCCTAACTTATACTAGAATTAGATTAAACTAACAAATCAATTTAGCGTGCACTCTAAACAATCTATCAATCATGAATGAATGAATAAACATTCCTATTAGTAAAAACAATCGATAATCATGTGAAAAACCTCAAAATAGAATTGAAACAAAACTCAAATCATGTTAAGAACTAGGAATTCATCCTCAATCAATAAGAAAATTAGATACTCATGTTAAGAAGTTCACACAAAGAATAAAGAAAAGAGAATTGAAAGCAAAAACACAAGTGTTGTGTGTGTAGAGATATGTGTAAAAGATGTGTAAAACTTCTCTATTTATAGGCTTCAATATTCTCCAAATCTTCCAAGGAATAGAATCCTTTTCCTTTAGCAATTCAATTTCCAAATCCAAGCCTTTCTCATCTTCCATCTTCTCTTTCCAAATTTGAGTCCAATTCTCCATCCAATTCCTAGTCCAAGTCTTCACACCCATGAGAGAAGTCCATAGAAAATTCTGGAATTTTTTGGCTCGCCGGAAAACTGGTATTATGGCCGGAATCCGGCCGGAATAGTCGCCGCCGCCACCACGAAAATTTCTCCGTCAATGGTATATTCGACGGAATATTCCGTCGATCCACCGTTATGACTAACGGTCAAAAGGGTCAACCGTCAGTCAACTGTTAGTCAATCAGGTCAAACCAGATGGTGAGTCAGCTTCTGAGTCAGTCTTGCTGAGCTTACTTGTCTTACTCGGCTGTGCTGGATCGGCTGGATCGGTCATCGGGATCGCTGAGTCAACTCGCCGGAATAGAAAATCCGACAGAGTTCCATTTGTTTATGGGTGTTTTCCCGGCCGAATTCAGGCCTTTATTTCTTCACCTGTTAAGAACCTAACACATACATCTAAGGAAACTCAACACAATTGCTGCTTCAGACTTCTTCCAATGCCTTGTTCAGCTGCATCTTCAATCTGAACCTTCTCTGGCTTCCCTGTAATAAAACATCACTCCCTTCTTCATAGCAACTTCTTCTCTGAATCACAACATCAAATCACTTCTCCTCAATAATAATTTCAACATTCCATTATAGCACCTCAATTAACAACAGTAGTCACCCACACGAAGCCCATTCTGTCTTTGAACCAACAACGACAGCATCTTCTTCTTCTTGTCGTCTTTGCCATCATAGATTCAACCGAAAACCCTTTTAATCTATGGCAACAACTAGCTGTTTCTTCTTCATCAATTCGAACCCTAATCCAATTTCAACCCCCCTCTTTGACAGAACCGACCGACTCCATCATCATCTCGCTACTTCAAATTCTAATTCCATCTCGCACCCATTTCTCTCGAGATCGATATCGAACCCATCTTCAACCTTAATTTCAACTCAAACCCCAATTCATCCTCTTAGCACCACAGCAGGAACTCAATCACAACAATAACATCTTGTTCTTCTTCTTCGAATTAACCATCAGCAGAAGAATTGAAAAACCCCATTCTTCTCATGTGTAAAACAGCAACATAGATTCGAAGCACACAATTTCGAATCACACCCAACCTTCAGTAATCCCCTGTCATCTCAGATTTGAACAGCAATCTTCTGATCGAACCCTGATTTCAAAACCAAAATTGATTTAGATTCAGTAACAACCGTTGCATCTTCCTCCTCCTTCTCGATGAATCGAACCCAGAACATCCACCATCTCTGCCAGTAGCGTCATCGCCATCTACCTCAATCCAGTTCGAAACCCGCTCGCTTCTTTTCTTTATTTCAGGGACGAGACGAAAACTTCTCTCGAATTTAGGTTTAGGGTTATAAATTGGGTTCGGACTCGGGCATGGATCCGGTGCGGTGTGGTCTATGGGTTTGGGTTTCAACATCCATGGACATAACCCATCCATTTTACCAACTGATAACAGCACTACGTTTCTGGATAAGGGCTACCCAGTTTGGCAGCCCCTTAACTTGAACTGTCCTTTCTTTAGTAATTTGAGTCACCCTTTAACCTTGACTGGGCTCCAGATAGTGTTTGGTCCTGATGAAATGACAAGTTTGCCCTTTTTGCTCAATTTGGATCATTTATTCTTCTTTTCCTCCGTGCGACTCCCGAATACCTAATAACTCAAAAACACACGTAAAAATACATAATTTACTAGAAAAATGACAAAGAAAGCATAAACTACTAGATAGTAAATACGGTGTATTCTACACCTATCAAATTCCCCCACACTTAGACTTTGCTAGTCCTCGAGCAAATCAAACTAAAAACTCACAACTTCAAAGCGTTCAAGCGTCCCAAGCATCCAAAGAGCTATGAGGATATAGAGTTTCTGCATACTAGTAATAAGAAGTTAGAAATACTAAAGAACATATTATCATTCTTAAATGTTGAGTGAGAAATAACCACACCATAATGAGAGAACGCGTGTTTGAGAAACGATCAATAAGCATTTCGCCTCGACTTCTGCCTCACCAAAAAGGATTTTATGATAATTGCACTCAAAAAGACGGCTTTTTTATGGGTCTCACATGTGCAGGTAGGAATGAAGAGAGAATTCCTGCAACACGTTGAATGGTGGGAAGGACAACTTCCGATTTTTAAAAACCCACATCTTTTAATATTTTGAAAAACCATTTTTCTGACGATCTCTACGAAAGGAAATCAACCATTATTATCGAGGATGAGATTACTTACTCACCTTCACATCCGATCGCCAATTATGATAACACCACTCTCACGGCATCCAATAGAAACGTCTTCCGCTCCTCGTCTTGATCTTCTTGGTCTTCGGCTTCAACTATTGGTGATAACTTCTCGAATTTCATAAATCCTTGACAATTTGTAACCTTTACCTTAAATCCTTGTCTCTTGAAACTTCCTTATAGATTTTCCTTCCCCACGGCTTATAAAAATAATACAAATATTTCTCTTGTTTTTTTTTTCTTTTTTTTTTTGAAATTCAAGAGAAATAAAATACAAAAACAAACCGTGGCCGTGGGAGAAGTATTTACCGCTTGATTCTTCACAACTTGTATCGTCTCAAAATCATAAACTTCAAAAAATCTCACCTTTTGATTTTCTTTGCTTTCATGAATAAGTCTTCATACTTGGATATAGAATTACCTCATTGTATTGTAAGTCCTCAACATATATGTAAAAATCTGCACTTTTGTATGTTGCTTTACTTGAATATGAAATTTGCTCTTTTTCTCGTTTTGTTGCTTATAAACCTTGAACTTTTCCAACTTTCCTTGTAGATTTTGATGTCGCTCCTTGTTGATGATGAGAGTGTTTCTATGGATCCGTTGTTGTGGAGAGAATGGTGCTAACTGCAAATCGAACTACAAGAAGGAGGCTTTCATCTATAGACGTCACCCTCATGATTGACAAAATTAGCACTCAAGAGATCAAAGAGTAGTGCTTCTATTGGTGGGAGGTTGGGTAGCTCACCATTCTACCCGGAATTAACGTATGGTGACACACACTCAAAAGAAAGCTCTTTAGTAGATGGAAAAATTTCTGGTCGGTGCCTCACATGATATGAATACGGGTAGTCTCCACTAATGATTGATCAGCAACTCTAACAACGCATTTCTCCCTGCACCAAATTTGCATCACCGGCATGATTAAATCCATTATTTAACACTCTAACAAGCAAGAAATCCGAATGTAATTCTCTAACATTTCCAAGTTCAATTATGTCGGTCAAAATCTCTATGTAAACATACCTAGAAGTATGCTAGGGACTCTAAAATCTCTAAAAGTTGAAGTTTTATGTAAAACTTTTTTTTTTTTTTTTTTTTTTTTTTTTTTTTTTTTTTTTTAATACATGCTTAACCACTCCCCCACACTTAAACCTTACATTGTCCTCAATGTAATTGAATCCTCCTAGTAAAGTCAAGGTGGGAAATTTTAACATGATATGAAACAAGAAAAAGAGATAACAAAAAGCAAAAAGATAAGAAATACAAAACCTATGGGTTGCCTCCCATTAAGCGCTTGTTTTAAAGTCGACGGCCCGACTTAGCTCTTGCAAGATTCATTCCCCATATACTAACAATCTGAAAATTTGAGGATCCACCCATAATACCTGTTTTGCAAACAATAACTCCATACAAATATTAGCACAAGAAAACAATAGTGAAATTATCGCTCGATAGAAATTTCCCCCACACTTATTCTCGTCCACACTCGGAAGTGTATAAAGAACATAGAATTTTGGAACTTCCATGTATTCCTCTTGGCAATCCTGCATGGTGTTAGAATCAAGTGTTTCCAATGGTGGATATCTAGAAACAAAATCATCCAAAAATACTTTCGAAGCACATACATTCAAACCAATAAGAGGTAAAGGAGAAGAATCAATATGCAAAGGGTTAGACAAACCTTGCACAATTTCTTGTATTATAGAATCCTCTTCATCCTTAAAAAATTCGAGTGAATTACTTACCTCTTGTATATCGTGGTCCTCTATTAAACCTTGCAACCATTCTTCGTCGTTTTCTACCTTAACCAAAGTTTTGGCATCATTATAATCATTGGCAAGTTCAATTGGGTCTTCCACAAAATCAATTAATTTGGTTTCATCCTCTAGCATCATCTCTTCAACATTCTCATCATCGGAATCGGGCCATTCACTAAAATGATTCTCATCGGTATAAATTGTAAGATCTTCTTGTGCGGGTGTTACACCGTTTATAACAATAGGTAAGTCACACCCAATCTCATCCTTTTGAATAGGCAAAGGATCGTTATTATGATCCGGAGTTGGAATAACTTCCTCATTGTTGCAATGCTCATACACTTCCGCGGACTCATATCTTTCCCTAAGGAATTTTTTCCAAGCACTAAATGCATCATCTTCAAGCTCTACCTTTTGAATAGGTGTTTGATCATTATTAAGATCAAGGCTCGAGTAAGCTACACTAGCGTCTTCAAAAGTCTCCAAAGGTTGGTCCTTTTCATCACAATCATCTTCATTTTCAGACTCACCATAAAAAGAATCTTCATCGGTTTCATAACCTTTATCCCGACGTCGTTTAAGTTCCATATGAATAGTCCTACTAATTTCTGCGACAAGCTCTTCCGAGTCTCCATCATCTTCCAATTTGTATAATTTCTGTGCAAGTTTCCTGACGTTCACACGCTTACCACCGTTGATAGAGTTTCTAGACGGCATCTCCTCTTTTGGAAAAAGTGAAGGAAAAACACGATGAAGAGGAGTATATTCCAAATTCTCTGTCTGCACATTACTAGAAAACAAATTGTCAGATGCATAACCATCCTTCCATCCGTGTGTTTGTCCACTTACATACCCGTCATAAGGTTGTTGATATGTATGAGAATATCCATAAGGTTCTGTAGGAAATTTATCATAGCCAAAATATTGGTTTTGATTGTATCCTAAGGATGGTTGGAAGTTGTCATAATGTTGAGGTTGAAAACCGTATTGATTGTTGTAATATGCTTGCTCTTGTCCACCATACATGGAAAACCGATACCTGAAATAAGATTCTCAGAAACCAAGTTAGATACGGTATAGAATCTAACAAAGCAAGAATATAGCAAAAAGAAAAATAAAAAAAAAACAACTAAAATCATCCGCTGCTCCCCGGCAACGGCGCCAAAATTTGATGCGTGTCGTAGGTGCAATCAAATTAATATTTTATTTCCACTCAATTAAAAATAATATAATGGAAGTCAAGTTCGTTCCCACGAGGAGCAAGAGATTCTAGTTGTAAAAATTGTCACGAAAGGGGGGTGTAAAGAGGCAAAAGAAAATAAACAAAGCAATTAAAAGATAAAGTTGAAAGCAATAAGAGAGACAAGATCAAGGAATCCTTCTTCATTGCAAAACAATGATTAAAGTTATGTTCTTTTCTACTTGTTATTAGTCACAGATTATCACCAACCGTAGGATAGCAGGTCCGCTTAGCTAGCCCCAAAATCCCTTATTTCACTGAGTAACAAGTCCGCTTAGTTATCAGATTCTACTCAAAAGAACCACCTTGAGGTTCGCTTACAAGATGTAATTCCCTGAATGCATTAAGATCTATGAATTTAGGTTTAGTACTAGTAGTTAGACTCGGTTCGCTTGGTCCACTTTCTAGCGTTGTTTTTACACACAATCGCTCCACGGAATCCCTCCGCAAGGTCTCGTGTTTTCTACTTGTGTAAAGTGTCGAGAACGATTACTTATTCCCTAACTTATACTAGAATTAGATTAAACTAACAAATCAATTTAGCGTGCACTCTAAACAATCTATCAATCAATCATGAATGAATAAACATTCCTATTAGTAAAAACAATCGATAATCATGTGAAAAACCTCAAAATAGAATTGAAACAAAACTCAAATCATGTTAAGAACTAGGAATTCATCCTCAATCAATAAGAAAATTAGCTACTCATGTTAAGAAGTTCACACAAAGAATAAAGAAAAGAGAATTGAAAGCAAAAACACAAGTGTTGTGTGTGTAGAGATATGTGTAAAAGATGTGTAAAACTTCTCTATTTATAGGCTTCAATATTCTCCAAATCTTCCAAGGAATAGAATCCTTTTCCTTTAGCAATTCAATTTCCAAGTCCAAGCCTTTCTCATCTTCCATCTTCTCTTTCCAAATTTGAGTCCAATTCTCCATCCAATTCCTAGTCCAAGTCTTCACACCCATGAGAGAAGTCCATAGAAAATTCGGAATTTTTGGCTCATAGGAAAATCGGTATTATGGCCGAATCCGGCGGAATAGTCGCCGCCACCAAAATTTCTCCGTCAATGGTATATTCGACGGAATATTCCGTCATCCCACCGTTATGACTAACGGTCAAAAGGGTCAACCGTCAGTCAATTGTTAGTCAATCAGGTCAAACCAGATGGTGAGTCGGCTTCGAGTCGGTCTTGCCGAGCTTACTTGTCTTACTCACCGTCTTTGGATCGGCCGATCGGTCATCGGGATCGCTGAGTCAACTCGCCGGAATAGAAAATCCGACAGAGTTCCATTTGTTTATGGGTGTTTTCCCGGCCGAATTCAGGCCTTTATTTCTTCACCTGTTAAGAACCTAACACATACATCTAAGGAAACTCAACACAATTGTCTTTATGGACTTCTTCCAATGCCTTGTTCACCGCATCTTCAATCAACCTTCTCTGGCTTCCCTGTAATAGAAACATCACTCCCTTCTTCATAACAACTTCTTCTCTGAATCACAACATCAAATCACTTCTCCTCAATAATAATTTCAACATTCCATTATAGCACCTCAATTAACAACAGTAGTCACCCACACGAAGCCCATTCTGTCTTTGAACCAACAACGACAGCATCTTCTTCTTCTTGTCGTCTTTGCCATCATAGATTCAACCGAAAACCCTTTTAATCTATGGCAACAACTAGCTGTTCTTCTTCATCAATTCAGAACCCTAATCCAATTTCAGAACCCCCTTCTTTGACAGAACCGACCGACTCCATCATCATCTGCTACTTCAAATTCTAATTCCATCTGCACCCATTTCTCTGAGATCGATATCGAACCCATCTTCAACCTTAATTTCAACTCAAACCCCCAATTCATCCTCTTAGCACCACAAACAGAACTCAATCACAACAATAACATCTTGTTCTTCTTCTTCGAATTAACCATCGCGGAAGAATTGAAAAACCCCATTCTTCTCATGTGTAAAATGAAGAAATACGTTCGAAGCACACAATTTCGAATCACACCCAACCTTCGCAATCCTCTGTCATCTCAGATTTGAACAGCAATCTTCTGATCGAACCCTGATTTCAAAACCAAAATTGATTTAGATTCAGTAACAACCGTTGCATCTTCCTCCTCCTTCTCGATGAATCGAACCCAGAACATCCACCATCTCTGCCAGTAGCGTCATCGCCATCTACCTCAATCCAGTTCGAAACTCCGTCGCTTCTTTTCTTTATTTCGGGACGAGACGAAAACTTCTCTCGAATTTAGGTTTAGGGTTATAAATTGGGTTCGGACTCGGGCATGGATCCGGTGCGGTGTGGTCTATGGGTTTGGGTTTCAACATCCATGGACATAACCCATCCATTTTACCAATCGATAACAGCACTACGTTTCTGGATAAGGGCTACCCAGTTTGGCAGCCCCTTAACTTGAACTGTCCTTTCTTTAGTAATTTGAGTCACCCTTTAACCTTGACTGGGCTCCAGATAGTGTTTGGTCCTGATGAAATGACAAGTTTGCCCTTTTTGCTCAATTTGGATCATTTATTCTTCTTTTCCTCCGTGCGACTCTCGAATACCTAATAACTCAAAAACACACGTAAAAATACATAATTTACTAGAAAAATGACAAAGAAAGCATAAACTACTAGATAGTAAATACGGTGTATTCTACACCTATCAAATTGATTCTTAGACTTTGCTAGTCCTCGATCAAACTAAAAACTCACAATTGAAAGATGTTCTTGTATGAGGATAAAGAGTTTAATACTAGTAATAAGAAGTTAGAAATACTAAAGAACATATTATCATTCTTAAATGTTGAGTGAGAAATAACCACACCATAATGAGAGAACGCAAGTTTGAAAACGATCAATAAGGGATACACACCATAGACTAAAAGTGTTTTATGATACTAAACTTAGTGGAAGTGTGGTTTTTTTATGGGTCTCACTCCATAAAGGAAGATGGAGATACCACCAACACGTTGAATGCTCAACTTCCGAAAAAAGTAGATCTTTTAGTATTTTGAAAAACCATTTTTGTATCATTAATGAAATCAACCATTATTATCGAATATGTCCATGAATCTTATCACCTTCACATCCGATCGCCAATTATGATAATTCCACTCAATGAAATCCAATAGAAACGTCTTCAATGGAAAGATCCTTGTCTCTTGAAACTTCCTTATAGATTTTCCTTCCCCACGGCTTATAAAAATAATACAAATATTTCTCTTGTTTTTTTTTTCTTTTTTTTTTTTGAAATTCAAGAGAAATAAAATACAAAAACAAACCGTGGCCGTGGGAGAAGTTTTACCGCTGATTCTTCACAACTTGTATCGTCTCAAAATCATAAACTTCAAAAAATTCTCACCTTTTGATTTTCTTTGATTTCATGAATAAGTCTTCATATTATATAATTATTTTTATATATAGTTGCTCAAGGAAATAGAGCACAACAAAGAGATCGAACCATGCCTCTTATTGTTTAATGTCAACAAAGAGCATATTTGGCCTACACGATCTAGGTATAACTTGGTTCTTTGACAAATATATAGGTATTTGGTGTGGTAGTGCTATCCAACCAAGTGTAAAGCCCATGGGAAATACATGATTATTTGTCATAAAGCACAATGAGAAAAATGAAGTCTCAAAGTATCAAGAATCGCCTTGTGGCGCGAGGTTTCTCACAAAGCCCTGGAATTGTCCTCTTGTAATGAACGTTATAGCGTTCCGCTACTTAGTTAGCTTGGTAATTTCAAAAGGAATTGAAATGCAGCATATGTATGTGGTTGTTACGTATCTCTGAAAGAATCAAGAAATAAAATATATTTACAAAAGTACTTGATAGTCTTTTGTTGCCCAAATCAAGTGACTCTAAACCATAGAGTGCGTTTACAGTTAGAAAGAACACTCACTTATAGATTGAAGCAATCAGACGGATGTGGTATACCCGTCTAAGTGGCTATTTGATTTGGAGGGGATAGATAAGTAAGTTATTTTTCCTTACGTATTCACAAGAAAGTTCTTGATTTGGAATTGTAGCTATCTATGTCGACGGTACATACATAATGGGTACTCTTGATGTAATAAGAGGCCTTAAAAGCTATTTGAAATCCGAATTTGAGATGAAAATTTTGGGGAAAGCTCGACCGAATACTGATCTTGTGGTATATTATTCCACCAGTTTGCATATGTCTAAAGTTTTCAGGCAATTTAACAAATGCATGCATCCTGATAGCACTCTCATGATTAGTCGAGGTTCAAATGTAAGCAAGTGACCATTTCGTCTAAATGAAGATGACGAAGATGTGTTGGGAGATGAAATTCCCATATCTAAGTACAATAGACGCATTGTTATACTTAGTATAATAATATACTCGATTAAGTTTTACATCCTTAGGGAACTTAGCTAAATACAACTCAGCGCCAACGCAACGTCATTGGAATGGTATAGTGAATGTTATCATGTACTTAAAAGTAACCATTGACATAAACTTGTTTTATCCATGCAAACACATAAAAAGGAATGCTAATGAAAGTGAAATCCAAAAGTTGTTGATTATGAAGGAACAATAATCTACTCTCCAACGAAAGTAATCAGGGGGAGATATGGTAGACTATTTTCTAAGTCATTACCGATATTCATTTTCAAAAAGTACATGACTGAAGGAACTGTCTGGAACAACTTTGAAAGTAATCTGGGGGAGATGCCGACATCAGGGGGAGAATCCAAGGATATGATATCGACATATTTTACTTCGAAATTGAAGCTGTGTTGTATTCTTTTTCCCTTCGATTGAGAATAGTTTTTCCAGTAGGGTTTTGTTACTCGACAAGGTTTTTAGCGAGACAACACTAAAAACATCAAGTATGTTGAACGTTGAAGACATAACGATCACGTTGATATTACTAAAAATATTTGAATCAAAGATGTGGTAGCAGGAAATCCCACACTACACCCCTCACTATAATTCACACAATTAAGTCATTTTAAGATGAACAATTATATTCTTTATTGATTAAAACTCACTAATATTACAAGGTTGAAAGGAAAATAAGCAAAGGACTTTACAACCGCTCTAAACTTTCTCTCTCTTAATAACTTGCTCCTCACTCGAAAAAGATCTCTCCTCTCTTTATATAGGACATTACATAGTGGATGACAGCTAAGTTGTCCTTTATTTTCGGATCTGACTTGCGACATTCTCGCGAGTGTACAAATGTTAAATCTCGCAACACTCCTAAATCTCGCTAGGTCTTCACATCTTTCTCGTGTTTAAGCTGTCGTCATCCGTTGCGTCATTTATATTATCTGCGATATCTTCGAAGTGTGTCGTTTATGGATTTCGCAAGGATCTTGGTGTTGCAATATTCTGATCCTACATCTTGCCTCTTCTCATGTATTCTATGCGAAGGGGAGAATGTCATGAGAACTAATACTTTCAAAATACCGCAGCTATTCATTTTTTCATACTTATCTGTTTTGACATGATTCCGTACTTTTACACAAAATTTATTACACGTATCTCTTCCTCCATCCATTTCTTGACACGTCTTTTTCAACTGCTTTTTCTCAATTGTTCATGTCTACTCTTCGCATTAAATGTGTTTGCCTTTTCGAGAAATCTTCTCTCTATATATACTTTCCTTACTCCTCTCTTCCTCTTTTTTACTTTCCTTCTAGTTTTTTATGCAACTTTTCATCAACATCTCTCCGTAATTTCCGTTTCTGCTACTGTAAATCTTCTTCTTTTTACTTCTTTTGATCTTCAATCTTCTCTTCATTCCCATACTCTGAAATATGCCTCCAGTTGGTCGCAGATATGAAATTCTTTTGGGAGAGGTTCAGAAAGATTTGCAAGAGACGGGTTTCATATTATCCACTATTCCCAATCAGGAATCTAAATCCATTCTCTCTGCCAAACTGTTTACTGATCATCATTGTGATGATCAAAAAATCATAATCTCGCTAGGTCAGATTCTCGCTGGCCTTCCCATTCCTCTCTATGACCCAGATCTTCCTTTGTTTTATGAAATTCTTGCTCATGCGAAATTCTCGCGAGCCATATACCAATTAAGCGGGGATTGTATCCGCTTAATGCTTGAATTCTCCAACCGTGGTGCTGGTAGGGGATCTCTTTATCCCAAAGAAGTCAGAGATCCTAAATTTGAGGACTTAGAAATATTCGCTGAAAAATATTCGATGGAGAGTTTCTTCAAAAATTATGAAATAATAAACATGAAGAACGATAGAACTCGCTGGGGTGCATGTTTGAAGAGAAAAGAAAATATTCCCAGCGACAAAATACTTATGCAGGATATCGATTGGCATTCTGGAAAGAACAATGTTCCTCGTCATTCCAAAGACGACAAATGGTGCGTCTTTCCCCTACTTTTGAATGGACCTTATATTTCAGGTTCAAATGTTTTCCCCGCGAATCTCGCCAATTATCAGCCTTGGGTTTTTAATTGGCCAGAGAAATCAAAAGAGGTATGCTTCCTAAATTTCACTCAATTTGTAATCTTCATTCCTTTTTATACCTATTAATCTTGCGAAATTTTCAGATTATCAAGTTGAGGAAGAGTTATAAAAGAAATGCTAAGGCAAGTACCCTAGCAGCACTCTGTTCGATCACGGATGAAGTAAGAAATACTTTTCTTTATTATTTTTAACAATATTGTTGCCTCTGTTTCTTATCTTCATTCGTGTGTGAAGGTTGGTGCTGAAGTTGTTGGAGAAGAAGAAAATCCTAAGGTTGCGAAAACCAAAGGTAAAGGTAAAGGTTCTCTTCGCAAGGAGAAGTCTACTGCCCCACCTTCTAAGAAACGAAAGATCCATTCCTTTTCTCCTTCAAATCCTGAATCCAGCGAAAGCTCTGATGAAGATAATGATGATGTTGATATTTCTCTCGCAAAGGAGAATCCTCCAACTGAATCTTCTATGGCGCAACTGTCTAGCATCTTCTCTGACTCCATGCAAGGAATTGGAGATGATCGTCTTTCTATTACGTGCGAAGCTCTAGCGAGTATTTGTGATGCTCCTTTACTAGAGGGTGATGATTCTCTTCATGGGGTCTCCAGATCGGTGACTCCCAGCTTCCTAAATGCACTTGGTGTCTTGGTATGTCTTTGTTCCCTTATTTCTTCATAATTTCGATTTTAAGTTATATCTTGATAATTTCTTTACTTTCCTTTATAGTCCTAGGAGAGCTTCCTTTGTTGTTGCCTCGGATCTTGAGAAAAGGCGCAGAGATTCTTGAAAAGAAGAATCTTCAACTTCGCAAGAAGAATGAAGAATTGGAAACTGAAGATGTTGCTCTTCGTAAGAGAAATGAAGAATTTGAAAGTGAAACTGCTACTCTTCGCGAGAAGACCAAACAACTGGAAGTTGATTCTTCTACTCAGAAGAATAAGATATCTAGTCTTCAAAGCGCCAATCAACAACTTTATGGTATGAGACTCTTCCCTTTTCTTTTGTTTTGTTCTCTCATTATCTTCCCTTATCTAACTTACCATTTTCGCAGACGTTTATAACCTTTTTGATGAAGCCATTCTTCTTCACTCATTTCCTGAACCTATGGATAATGATGCTCTTCTTGCTCATCTCAACGATTCTTTGGATAGTTTTTCAAATAACAAGATTAAATCTCTTCCTCTAAACGAACTTCAATCCAAATTTCGCCTCTTAGAAATTGATCATAGATCTAGTTTAGGCTTAGCCAACTAATTTAAACGTCTGTATCTTAGTTCTAAAGAGAAAATTAATACTTTAAGGAAGAAGATTAGTGATCTCATAGATGACAAAGATCGCATCGCTAGTCAAGGTGCTCAAGCATTAGCGAAATTCCAAAAAACTCTTCTTGAGGTTCAAGTTGAACGGGATGAATCCATCCGCAAAAATGCTATACTTAGCGAAAGAGAGAATCAAATTCGCTCCCTTCTTCTCATAAACAATGACGATGAATTCGCTTGGGCTGCGAAGGTTCTAGATGACGCCAGAAATAATTTAGGTGTTAACGTTAGCCTTCAAGTGAGCATACGGCCTTGATTAGGGATATGATTTCTGATAAAGAAGGTTGTTAATTATTCTTCTTTATTTAACTGTTTATTTTTTATGAAGCTGTCATTAAGTTGCTAATTCATTGTCATATGTTCGCAGAGGATGAGGAGAGATTTCGCAAAAGAATTGAAGAACTTGAATCTGAGAAAGAACAGCTCGCAAAGGACTTCTCTCTTCGAAATGACAAATATTCCAAAGTGAAGAAGCAACTACAAATTACTGTAGCGAATTTCAAAAATGATGTTGTTCTTTTCGCAATCAGACTATTAATATGGTCTGTGACGACAACAGCATTCCTCATTCTTCATACCCTTGTCTCCTTGAAGAAATCCCTGAGAATGTGCCTTCTTTGGATATCTCTGACAGCGATGCTAGCGAAGAAGAGGAATCAGATGAAGGTGAAGAAGTAGAAGAATCTGATGAAGATGAAGAAAATGAAGAAGAAGAATCAAACAAGAAATAATTCTTTTTTTTCTTCTTTCTCTTTTTGTAATATCTGTACATTCATTCTTTTAACCTTCTATTTTTGTAATCTTTTGCTGCGAATTTCTTGGATCTTCAGATATTATCTCTACCTTTGTTGTTCCTTTCTGCACATGTTAAAAGAACAATTCTTTTTTGCAATACAGTTAGTCAATATATTATCAACCTTTCATTTTTATGAGCGCGTAAATCTATCATATGAAGACAAATAACATGTTTTTATTCTATACATTCCCATACTTACCTCTGTTATTTGCGTTCAAATGAGAGATTAAGCAAGTTATTTTCGAATAGTGGTATGTGTTCATGCCTCAATCTCGTAGCTGTTGCTGCTGAATTTTCGCAAGTAAGGAAATCTTGGTTTCTTCCAAGATTTCCTTTTTTCTTTTTCTCTTATGTGGTCTTATTTTGCCTTCCTAGTTAAAGGTCTTACTTTGTGCCACCTCTTGTCATCACGACAAAATCGCAGACGTCTTTACACTTTCATGTAATGACCCATTGATCTTGCCTTATCATTTCTTTAGTATTGTTGCCTCTGAAGGATAGTTTTGTTGCGACAATATGACAGGCCTAAAAATCCTTGCGAAAATAAAGCCCCATGACATTGCCGTCTTGCGACGAATTCGCAGGACGTCCTTACATTTTCATGTACTGACCCATTGATCTCATCTTATCTTTATTTTTTGTATTATTGCCTCTTCAGGATTGTCGCACAAATACGACAAGCCTAAATTTCCTTGCGAAAATAAAGCCTCATGACATTTGCGTCTTAAGACACTTATCAGCTCCCTAATGGAGGGTGCCTCCCTTATCTTCCCCCTGGTTGCCCCTTCAAGGAGGCGTACTTCGCCATACAAGGCTAGCTCCCCCATCCGGTCTTAACAACAACCAGTTGTTTTCGCAGCCTCTTATCCCTTTTTCCTATAGGGTTTATGGTTACGAGACCGCACCCTAAGTGGAGTTTTCTTGGGCCGAGTGCAAAGATATGCCGAGACTTGCCAAGAATGGCCGAGACACTTCAAATGCCCCAGGCACTCTTGGCTCAACCGTGTACCTCGGCGCCTTGGTCAAATGCTGACTCCTTAGAAAATACCCTCGGTCGTCCAATCTAAGTCATAAGCTTAGATTGAAAATCCAAGGTATCTCCCCTGGATGGGCTTTATTGACCCCAATTCTCCATGACTCAGGTTCCAGGGGCGGTGTAACCTTTTCCCTAAGCCATGCAATAGGTACCCCCTTCTATGACGCACTTTAGGTCTTACATTTGCCTCTTACGAAATTTTGATTTCTCGAACTAGGGTGTACGCCATAGTTGGTTCGCCTCTATCTGATTAATTTGTTGATTCTTCTGCATATAAATTCTTTTATAATTTCGCAATCGCATCTTTATATTTCATAAAATATATTCTCTTCTTCTGCATATCAACTTCCTTTCGCAACTTCATCTCTACTATTCATAAAAAAGATTTTTTTTTTTTTTTTTTTTTTTACAAACCCATCATACATTTTTCTTTTACCTCCCAATTTCTTCTTCGGCAGTCAACAAGTACATTCATTCTTTAGGTCTCTTATTTCTGCTATTTTCTGCCTCTGCATTTTTGACTTTTCCTGTCATTTTCTTGTCTGTTGCGAAACCTTCGCCACTTCTTATCTTCATCATATATTGGTTTTGAAGCATTTCTTCCTCTCTCTGTTCTATTACATCTACCATTAATCTTTCACCTCTTTGTTTTTCTTTGATGTTGTGTTTCCAATTCTTCTTCTTCGCAGCTCTTTCTTCGCAGGATTCTATATCAATTTCATAACACTTCTTTCCTTCAACCCAATCTCCCTTTATGATGCCAACACCAGTGGGATGAGGGAACTTGATACATTGATGGAAAGTCGATGCCACACCTAAGATCTCATGTAACCATGGTCGTCCGATCAGTGCGTTGTATGGTGATTCCACATCAACTACACGAATAAAATTTCGTAAGATAATCCTTTCAAAGGAATTCGCATATGAACTTCTCCTTTTGGCTTATTTGCAAGATCTGTTAAAACCATAGATTTTCTACGTTGAAGGTATTAGATCTTCATCTTTCCCTCCCATAGTTTTATAAGTATGATAAAAAAGAATATTCACTAACTCCCGTATCAATCAAAATTTCCGTTGATTGCCCATGAATTCTCAGCTTCATCATCTTCATCCTCGCTAGGTTTTGGGTTGATCTCCAATCTTACCACCAATGGGTTGTCGTGCATTTCTCCACCCTCAGGTACTTCTTCTGCGGTAAAAGAGATAGTCTGCTTTTGCCATTCTTCCATTGGCGATGTCTTCGCAATGTTCACTATTTCTCTATCATCGGCATCTCTTGCGAAAACCCTGCTGAGAGTGTTATCGTGAAAATCATCAATCGTCTTGTATGAGTGTACTATGGAGTTACAAAACAGATTCTTCGCCTTTGCGCCAACTTCAATCACAAATGTTTCTCTTTCTTTTGCTGTGTTTGGCTTGTGAATATCTGGAGGAGGTGGTAATGCTTGAGTTTGCGTTTGTCCTACTAGAAAGTGATTTAATTTTCCCTGATCTATCATCCTGAGAATGGTTCTCTTTATATTTCTGCAGTCATTTGTTGTATGTCCATGGAAATGATGATAAGAGCAAAATTCATTACTTCGTAGCTTGGAGGTGGTTCACTCCCCATGTTCCATGGTGCGGGTATGTTTTCCATTAGGATTATAGCTTCCCATATCTTCTCCACACTAGCATTCAAAGGTGGCATTTTGATTTCTTCCCATATTATCTTAGGATTTCGCTGTCCTCTGTGAAAATTTTGCCTCTGATTCAAAGGTTGATGACCTCCATAAGTTTCTTGTGGCTGATGACCTCCATACGTTTCTTGTGGCTGATCAAGTCTTTGGATTTTGTTATTTCCACCACGGCTATAGAAGTTTCTCTCTCTCAAATTCTTCTTGATCACGGCTCCCCATAGCTACTAGCTTTTGCTGACCATCTCCCATTATCCTCTCTTGTTGCCCTTGTGAGGTGCTCGCCACTGTTTTTATTAACTTGGGTAATAAGCTTGCATTCGCTGCTCTTGAACTTGTGTTCGCAATGGGGTATGATTCCATCTCATTTTGCTTTTCCTCAAGAGCAATATACTCCTCCTGTAGTTCTCGTAACTTTCGCCATTTTGATTGTATTTTTGATTCTGAAAATCAATGTATAACAAAGTTGGTTGCGAACATAGCATTGATGAATGATAGAATGAGATATCTTTCGTCCACACGACCAGCCATATCACTACACATTGTCTTCCATCTCACAGTTAGGTGCTTCAAACTTTCGCCAACCCTTTGCTTCAACCCAAATACATCTTCAATGCCAGGTCGCGAGGAATTGTTACTTATATATGCTCCTAAAAATATAGCTTGCAAGTGGTTGAAAGATGTTATAGTGTTCTTTGGCAAACCTTCAAACCATTTTAACGCCTCTCATGTTAAACTTGATGTGAAATACTTGCATAATATTGCATCATGGTTCTCCCATTGTAGCATACATCTTACATAAGCTTTGATATGTTGGACTGCACAAGTTGTTCCATCAAAAATGCTGGTTAACGCAGGTAAATTGCATTTTGGAGGTATTCCTCCTAATTGTACTTCTTGTGTGAATTGAGTTTTCGCAGCTTCCTCTATGGCTTCATCTAATTATCTCTTACCTCCTCCTCTTTTATTATTTATCATTCCTCTCATTTCCGCTAACTCTCTCAAAATTTGTTCATTTATACCAGAATTTGGATCCATTGGTCTTTTCAACTCCGCCTCTCTTCTCCTGCGTTCATCTTTGTTTTGACTTCCTTGTTCATCATTTTCCTCTCGTCTTTCTCTGCGATCTTCTCTTTCACTTCTTTCATTAATTCGCACACCGTCATATCTCTCATTTTCTCCTCTTTGCCGTCTTTCGCCTCCTTTGTACTCTATCATATTCTTCATTGATATTAGCATTATTGCGGTTTCGCTCACGCCTCCTTTCTCGATTATCATGGTTATTCTGTCGAATTGCCTCTTGTAGCTCTTGTTCTTCCACTTCTGCTCTTAGTCTTTCTCTCTCGCGAGCTAAATGTGTTTGTTCAGTGTAGTGTCTTTCAATTTCATCCTCAATTGCTCGTTCATTTCTTTGTATTTCTCTCCCGTGTAAAATTCTCCTTCCTTCTTCCTGATTTTCTTCGCCATCTTGATTATTTCGCCCCTGACGGTGTATATTTCCTTGAATTCTATCATTCTGCTCGTTTTGAAGAATTTCAGCACGTTGAATATAACGATCTTCCAATACTTCTCTTCCTTCGCGACGTTCTTCGCCTGGATTTTGTATTCCCTCTCGAGTTTCTTCATTAGCATTTTCTGTAGGCAAATTTTGTCTTATTTCTTCTTTAACTGATCTTGAACGTGATCTTGTAGTGCTTCTTGACCTATTTTGTAATCTTATGTTTTCCATCCTCAATTCATGATTTTGCCTTGTCAAATTCGCACGTTCTTCTGCTTCTAACCGCCTTTCTTCATGTATTGTTTGTCTCAATGCTTCTAATGCTACAATCTCTTCATTTTCATGAATTATCCCTCCAATTACTTCTTGGTCTCTCTCCTCTTGTCCATTGCCTCCTAATTGCTGCTCTTCTCCCATTTCATCTACAGAGTCTGACCGCCAAGTATGTATACTCACTCTGTCGTAATCCACAGTTCTATTTTGTATTGGTGGTGTACGCTGAATTGGCGGTGGAATTTGATCTTCTCTATTGTTCCTTGTATTCATTCTTGAAGATTCCCCCATCTCGTCTCTCCTTTCTCCAGCAAGTCTCCTACTCCTTCTAACAGTTGTTGGATGTTTTGATGCATGTCTTCTTCTAGCCATTTTTCAATCTTAATGAATTTTTGAAAATTATATGAAATTCCTTCCCTATTATTCCAAAAAAAAATTTAAATCACAATGTCAATCTTCAATCAGTCCCTGTTTCTAGCGCCATATGTAGTAGCAGGAAATCCCACACTACACCCCTCACTAGAATTCACATAATTAAGTCATTTTAAGATGAACAATTATATTCTTTATTGATTAAAACTCACTAATATTACAAGGTGGAAAGGAAAATAAGCAAAGGACTTTACAACCGCTCTATTCTCTCTCTTAATAACTTGCTCCTCACTCGAAAAAGATCTATCCTCTCTTAAGCCTATTCGGCTCTTTATATAGGACATTACATAGTGGATGACAGCTAAGCTGTCCTTTATTTTTGGATCTGACTTGCGACATTCTCGTGAGTGTACAAATGTTAAATCTCGCAACACTCCTAAATCTCGCTAGGTCTTCACATCTTTCTCGTGTTCACGTTGTCGTCATCCGTTGCGTCATTTATATTATCTATCTGCGATATCTTCGTAGTGTGTCGTTTATGGATTTCGCAAGGATCTTGGTGTTGCGATATTCTGATCCTACAAAATAAATGAAACACGATATTCTGTTAAGCAACATAACTTCCAGAATCAACAACATGGTCTTATAAACATTCAAGTCACCAAAGTAGAGTGTGATAAACTCCTTTTGACTGCATTAGACTAATGAAAATTGTTTGACATCAGGGGGAGCATCTAAGTTTGAAACAACTAAGGCTATTGTCTTTCCCACAAGGATTTTCTGTCTTAAGAGTTGTGAAGCAACTAGTCAACTTCAACGGAGCAAAGTGATCATCTTCAACATATCACCTTTACTTGCATCTGTCACGTTGTACTCTTTTCCCTTCGTCAAGGTTTTATCCCACTAGGGTTTTTCCTTGTCAAGGTTTTAATGAGGCAACATATTCGATTCCAATTATGTTCTAAGTTTGCTTAATATTGTGCTCTTTTTCTTTAGTTCAGGTTTTGTCCCTCTGGGTTTTCCTGACGAAGTTTTAATGAGGAAATTAACTTATAGACTCATCGATCTTTGAAGATCGTATTGCATGTGATGAACTACATGTAAAGTACGAGACAACATGTGAAGTAGTACATGTGAAGAGTTGTACCAAGGTTTTATCCCACTGGGTTTTTCCTTGTCAAAGTTTTAATGAGGCAATTGATTTCGGCACAAGTCATCAAGGAGAGGACGACATTTGAAGAACTATATTCGAAGCAATAAATGTGAAGCACTGCATATGAAGTTCTACTGGGCCGCACAATTGGGAGTGTTGTAGGGCTTGTAGCCCATGGATGTGCGGCCCAATATTGTGTCTAAGGTCTTCTTCCTACTTGTATATAAAGGGATATATTTATGTAACACAATTTAACCTGATCAATAGAAATTTCTCTCTGCCTCTTTATCTTCTCTATATTTTTCACTGCAAATTTTTTTGTTTTTTTAATCAGCAAAGCAAAATTTTCACTAATCAAAAAGGGGCACAAGAGGCTTGTACCACCCAAAAGGAAGAGAAAATTTTTGATGGGGGAAAATTTGGATGGGGCCATGGGGGACCAACAAGAAGTCGCCATTTGTCCTTCTTAATTAGAAGGTTTTAACAAATTTAAGTTTGGTTGTAGACACCCAAATCAAAACAAATATCTTTAACTTTCCTGAAATAACCTAGCCTAAATCAACGTAGCACAAACAAATTATAGAAGGAAACTCTGTAAACCTACCTAAATATCATTGGATATCATAACTCGAGTCTGTATAAGGATACCCTAAATATGAATATTCATAACTCTGTAATTATATTTCTGGATAATGAAAGATAGAACGAGTTGGGAGGTAACAATGGATTGCTTCCCTATACCGGGGGGAGTCCAATACTATACTGTACATAATTCGGTGTTTGTTGTGAGGTACAAAGATTTTGTGGCTAATGATGCAACTGTACTTGGTAAAAATAAAAAGAAAACTAAACTCCAAGATTATACAAGATTAAGCAGTTTAGTTATCAAAGTTTAGATCGATAACCTTTACCACTTGAAGAACCGTAACAAACAGAGGAAAAGGATATGTGAGATCGTATTCTTTTTCTTCACTGTGTTGACGTTCTTCCCTGTGTTAACGTTAATTTCGGCTATTTGTTATTTTAGGAAATCTTGTTTTGTTTTGGGTGTCTACAACCAAACTTAAATCTGTTAAAATCGTCAAATTTAGAAGGACAAATGGCGATTTCTTGTTGGTCCCCCATGGCCCCATCTAAATTTGCCCTCATCAAAAATTTTCTCCAAAAGGAATACAAGGGAAGAGAGGGAGAAAGAGAGGAGATTACAAGGGAACAGAAGAAAGGGACCGGGAAAGAAAAATTAGAAAGAAGGGAAGAAAAACCAACCAAGTTCATTCCTACAGAAATTCCAAAGGCCTTTTGAAACTTACAATGAATGAGAAAGGGATCCAAAGTTTCAGGATGATTGCAGAAGGTACACGTCCGGGTGATGTTCATACCTCTATCCATAATATGAAACCCATTGTCCAATTTTTCATTAAAAGTTTGTTTAGCTTATTTCCATTAGCACACTCTTTAGTGGCTTCGTTGTGTTTAGTTTTCCGTAACGGCAAAAGTGCTAAATTAAGAGAGAAAGAAATATACTTAAAGAATGAAAGAGAGCTAGAATTCGATCTCCGTTAAATGATTCTCTGATTAATACAATTAGTAAATGAGAAGCTAGATGGCATCTTCCTAACATGAAATTGTCAACAATGTAGGCTTGTCACTTGTGCATGCCCTTAATTCTATCTTGCATCATAAACCAGAAAAAGATTCAAACTAATCGAAGATTTCCACTGTTTCTCGAACAAAAGAAATCTTACGCGGATTGTGAGTAATCGTAAACACGTTAGTATTTGATTGGTAGATGAAAAAGAAACGCAGAGATAAATAAGGTGTGGTACCACAGAGAATAATGCACAACCGAAAGCTCTTTCCATTACAGAAGGTTATGTATATATCTTAGCGATTACATTGGAAGAAGATAGATATTCCGTGTGAGTTTTGTGCATTCGCTATATTCTTAAGCAGGGTATCCACAAAAGAAGTAAAGTCAAATATATATATGGCTTCCAACTTACACACGTACAGAGAAATAAGCTTTGATTCCGTTCTACCACACTACCACAAGTTTTAGTCACTTAAAAACAAGAATTGAGCGTGTGTATTTGATCATTAAGTCGTTTTAAACCGATAAGTTCAGAAAGATTCTGCTTAAAGTGAATCACAACATGGTCACATGCAGAGACTTTCTCAACTAGTTGGTCTGTAAATTGTGAAACACAAGAGTCTCCATCATAAAGAAGAATCAATGGGTCTTTATGGGGGATCAGTTTGAAGCACATTCTCTTTTCCAACCCTTCTTGTATTATTGCTTAAGCATGTTTAGTTTTTCTGCCATTAATACAGTGTCTCTATAAATAAGTTGTCCAACAGAACTCAAATTCCTCACACTGCAATAGCTCAATTTCTTTTTGTTTCCCGTTGTTCTTTACTTGTATTTTCATTTAAGTTCAAAAACTTCTCTACCATCGGATCGGAATTCGACTTCGAATTCGGTCCGATTGGTTTCGAGATTTTACGTAAATGATGATTAATTAGTTCTGTTATTCATTTAAGTTCAAAAACTTGTATTTTCATTTAAGTTCAAAAACTTCTCTACCATCGGATCGGAATTCGACTTCGAATTCGGTCCGATTGGTTTCCAGATTTTACGTAAATGATGATTAATTAGTTCTGTTTTTGTTTTTGTTTTTGTTTTTGTTTTTGATTGTGTTAATTGGGTTTCTTTCTTTTGTCAGATTTCAGAAACATATATAAGTCAATCAGCTTTTCTTTGGTCTTATTATCAGTTTAAATTCAGAAAAATGGAAGCTATAATGAGGGTGGCATCAAAGAAAGGAGTTGTAATCTTTAGTAAGAGTTCGTGTTGTATGTGTTATGCTGTCAAGATTCTGTTTCACGAGCTCGGCGTGAACCCGCTGATCCATGAACTTGATCAAGACCCCGAAGGAAGAGAAATGGAGAAAGCACTTATGAGGATGGGATGTAATACACCTGTACCATCCGTTTTCATTAATGGTGAATTTGTAGGATCCACCAATGAGGTTATGTCTCTTCACCTCGGAGGTTCATTGCTTCCGTTGCTTAGACCATATCAAGCTTTACCTTGATCAGTATACCAGCACTCCGATCTCCATGTTTGAAGAATAACCTTGGTTTAATACTACAAACCCATATTAGCCCTTCTTTCAATATCTATGTAATAGTAATTTAACTCGTATGTTTGCTTTCGAGTATCTTATGCGTGTATCTTGTATCTCCTATTTCCTAATTAAGTTGCCTTGATTGGTTTTCCTATCACGTTTGTTTCCAACTGTCCAGTTTTCAAAATTAGTTTATAACTGACTCAAACTTCACATTTCCAACATTGAAATAAATAAGATTCTTACCAAGAACAACACAGTACTAAGTTTCAATATTGTCTTTGAACTTAAGTAACAGGTCAAACAAACATGTACCGGTGACAGCAAAATTGGATTCAACATGACACCGTTACATTGATCGACTTCTAAATCTCGACATAAAATAAAGCAATCGCTGCAGTAAAACTGCATGGCTGCATGCACACTTGTTGCATTTCACAAATCTTTCTTCTTCTTTTCTTTTGAAAATTGCATTTCACAAATCCGATAGCTCTGTGGTTAAATTGCTGGGTGATGATACCATGGGTGGGAGAATTTTTTTCCTTTTCTGCCTAGCTAACTGGGCTTGTAGGTAGCTGAAAAAATATCTTCCAAAGTTTTGATCTGTTTATTGTATATTAAAAAATTAAGAACACTGAAAAATATGACAAGGATATACTTCGATCATGTCCGTCTATCACTTCCCTCAGGCTATGCAAGAACGAGCATTATGATTATATAATACCCTATGAATTCTTTCCTCGAAACTTCAAATGATTTAAGTACTAGCCGATAAGGGAAACTGATAAATGGCACAAACCCATTCACATGCGTTGTGACACACACAAATTACAAATGTTGCTTGTTTTATTCACTCTATAAGAGCACAGTACTGTAATAGATATATAAGAGAGAAGTACAACCATCCATTAAAAGTACTTTGGTATTAACACAAAACTTCTAGTGTACTAATAAGATTTATCAACCGTTAGTTCTTCCAAAAAAATCTAACTGAAGAGAAACAGTGGGGGGGAATATAATTGCAACTTTCACTTGGCACTGTAAACAGTGGGGAATATAAAAAGAAAAGGTTAGAATCTTCAGCTTTTTCGGTAGATTTGTGAAGCTCATTCCGATAGTAAAAGCTTAAGATTCCATACTTTTATCTCTCTGTGATAATGAAAGCTAGCTCATAAGAATCTTACATGGATCAGTATTCATGGAAGAACTAATCAACGGTTATATGTGTTGCAACGTATATATAGATGGTTTTGGAATATGAATATTAACCAGCTAACTTTTGAACGTGTACGTACTTCCTAACCGGCATTTGGTTGTATCATGTTGATCCGATAAACACGAATATGACTAGTAACTCATCACTTATCTTTTTATTGCTCTTGCTGTTTGATTGCCGATAAGTACTTGATAGATTTCATTTTGGAAAGATGATGTACACGTACCTTGTTGTGTCCTGTTGTGTGTGTAAAAGAGATCAAAAGCTTTATGCAGAATTCCATTTTTTTCTTTTGTTTTTTGTAAATATTCCATGATCATCTACACACTTTATATCTACAAAATCTGATCGCCCATATCCTCCTTATACATATCATTCTAGTTATGTATGATCAAAACATGGCTACTGATATTTGCAAGAGCCAACATGATTAGGATTTAAATGTGACTCTAGTTAACATTATTAGTGTTTGATATTTTCCACTGAGTGATGGTTAATATATACTGACATTCGACTGAATCATTTCGGGTTATTCATGGCCTGAAATCAGAGCTTTCTAAAAAGAATTACCCATTGAAATGAAGTGTTCAAAGTTCAAACCTTGTAACTTTTCAAACAAGCCAAATTTAATCCAAAACCCCGAGGGGTTGGTATGCTTGTCCGACTGTAGATTTGCTCCTGGGTCACTACTTGTAATTCTTGCAAAGCATATCCGATACCAATACTAGATCATTTTCCTAATTTTAACTGCTACACAGGAAATAAGACTTTTTATATTTTCTTAGAAAAAGTTCTTACGAGCTTTACCCCCTCCACAGAACGTGTCCACCGTCCATGCATGGATCCATCTACCACATACACTGGATAACAAAAAAGTCGAAGGTCAAAAACAAAAACAAAAAATCGATGCTGCAACAACGAAGGATTCGGGTGACTTCTACAAGGTGCTTAGCTGCGAATTCTCCTAGGCAGTTTGTACATGGGGTTAAGAAGCTATTAGTTACCTGGTGGATCAGAGAATTAAATGATATGCACAAGAAGCTCTTTAAACTTATGTCTTATGCCATAATGTGGGAGTTGCGGAAAGAATGCTGCGGCTGCAAGGGAGGCACAAAAGCGTCCAAGAGATCATAAAGAAGATCAAGAACTTTTTAATCCTTTAGGGTATCGAGTGACGATTTGTTTGGTGGGTATTCTTTTTTGCAAATTATTATAAATTGGGAAGATGTTGTTAAATTGTTTTTTCGGGTTCTTATCTTATCGATCATGTGGGCGCTTGTAAATATTTTTCTTCTAAATTAACATTTATTTTTCCCGAAATAGAAAGAACAAAAAGTCAAGAAGGATGGAGGAAATGATGGGTAACGTTCATGGCTCTAATGGGCTTTTAGGACAACAACATGGCTCCAAGAAGCGAGAGAGGCAAAAGCAATTCTCACTAGTACTTAGAGCAGTTCCTATGGAATGAACAAACTCCTTCATTTTGCTCCTACTATGGAATGAACAAACATGAAAAATGGATATTCAAATCAACAAATCTGATGCTTTGAACATTGAGTTGGAGGATCAAGCGCGCGATTGATGATACATCGGGCGATGGTGCCAAAAACGCGTGGCACTACCTTCAGCGCCCGCGTCTCTTCCTTCAACGCCAGAGACTCTTCCTTCAACGCCAACGACTTTTCATTCAACGCCAAGTACAATTCACCATTCCCAACAATTATTTTACTACTTTTTATCCAATTTTATCTCACTTCATCCTATTTTATCTCACCAAAATATTATATTTTATATTTTAACTTTATCATACAAAGCATTTTATATTAAAAAGAAATACTAGTGGGCCCTAGAAAACCAAATTTGTTCATTTTGCCCTGCTTTATCATAGTGGAGAAACCCGTTCGACCATCCACGTGGTTCAACAAAATTTTGAGTTTGAACATTACCATAGGAACTGCTCTTAGTGTTGCATAAACCTACGAGTAGTAGTAAGTGTCCCAAAAGTAAAAACTATCAATTAGAAATAAAACAGAAATGGATTTAGATTCGTTAATGGCAGAGTTACTGAGCTAGTAAAATGATTCGGTAGTGTGAGTTCTTACAATTGTTTTCATATCGAAATGCACATGTTCTTAAACACAAAAACACAATATGAAATGCAGAATGTACATCACATATGTAACAAGTACAAAACCCATAAAAGGAAATCATTCATCGGCTAAAAAGCAAGAAGACAATATGATATTTGCAATACAAGGGGCCATTTTATCAATATCTTTCGAAATCAACAGATTTCCGCGTAACCAAAAGGAAAAGTTGATTGATACCCATATTCTACAACTTGTTTAATCTTAAAAAAACAAGGCCAAGGGTCACTATAAGGGTAATTGTGGTACCACCGAAATATATCCAATCGGAACATTATCCTTTTTCGAAAACATTATTGTGATTTAGATAAATGTAATCCCACCACCTTCACCCATTCACTATAAATAAGTGGCTATGGGGGAACACTTGAGTCATCAAACACACAGCTCACAATCACAAGTACCCTAACAACTTCATCATCTCCTATTTCCATTACATTTCTCTCTTTCAAGTTATATCTCAATATCCTCAAGCTTTTCGATCATCACGTCCATATCGGATCAGTAACTAGGTACATTTCGAATTGCAATGGACAAGGTAATGAAATTGGCATCACAAAAGGCAGTGGTTATATTTAGTAAGAGTACATGTTGCATGTCTCATGCTATCAAGAGTCTTTTCTATGATCTTGGTGTGAGTCCAGCCATTTATGAATTAGATGAAGAATCAAGAGGTCGAGAAATGGAGAAAGCACTCCAAAGACTTGGATGTAACCCTACTGTACCAGCTGTGTTTATTGGAGGGAAACTAATTAGCTCAACCAACACTATCATGTCCCTGCATCTCAGTGGCGCTTTAATCCCTATGCTCAAAGAAGCCGGGGCCATTTGGCTCTGACTGATTATCAAAGCAAATTTTCCTGCTCTTCTACCATGTTGACGGGGAAGATTGATAACTTCAAACGTCATGTGCCATGGGTTTCTCAATCAGTCTGTTTTGATCTAATTAATCGAGTAGCTAGCAAGTGCGGGAAAAGAGTTATATGAACAAAGTCTATAGAGCTTAACTAATAGTAACTATCAGTACGAATTTTGGTTATGCTTTGCTCGTATACCTACGACGAGTATATGTATTGTGTGTCTTCACTGGAACAATGTATTTGGTTTTTAAGTAACTAATGTTAAGGATGACGCTACTTGTTAAAGTAGTTTTTGGAAGTACTATTTCGACTTCATGGATCATAAGCATGTTAAGGAATTTATCAATTTGAGTTTGTTGATCTTTTTCGAGAAAATTCATTTCAGTAACTTGCAAGATACTTCGCAACAAGACCACATTTGCATATTTGCTTTAAACCAGTAAAATATATATTCCATATGCGGAAATTTAACCAAGATAATCATGCAAGACGGAGTCTGATATATCAGAACTATAATGAAGTGAACATGGACCAGGAGGACTGCACTTTCTCTTTTGATAGGCAAATGTAATACTAATATTCATGGGCCATGGCCATATTCATTGAAAACGCTTACATGAAGACAGAAGTCACAGTCACAGAACAGAATTAAGCAAAGTACAATCCCAAAACGAGAAGGAAGAACAAGTCCAACCAACTCAAGAGCCAAAACTCAAAAACGCCACCCCACATTACATACAAACATAGCAATTAGCATACTATGTTTCCAAATTAATAAAACCCAAAGGGTCTTTCATGAAAAACGACCCATGTAAGCCCAAGACCTATTTCAGCTTGTATATAATTTAAAAATAATTGCTTTATGTGAACCAAGTCCGGTAAAGTCTACCCACCCAAACCTTAAAATGTTTGACGAAGAACTGTTGTAACTTTGGCCACCACTAAAACTACCTTTCTAAGAAGATAGGTGTCATCGCCATCTCTGCTAATTTGTTATTGAACACTGTCGTGAACCACTTGCGACCCTTCCTGATTCAACCAGAAAATCAGCACAAACAACATTAACACTCTTACCCATAGATAATACTGATTTCACCACTTCATGAAAGAAAATGAAGTAACAAATATGCAAAAGAGATAATACCCTAAGATTTATTCATGGTTTCTAACTCACCATTAAAACCACCAGCAATGGACAAATATAAAGATTAGAACCACCTCCAAAAACAACTTCAAGAGTTGGAACCCTAGCCACCTTGCTATGATGGACGCCACCATTGACGAACACAAAATGCTCACTAAATATAACCCCTCACAATAATTTGAATAAAGATCGAATAGTTTGCATAATCATTATCAATACATGTCAGTAGAAATAGTAGCATTTACCCATTGAAGATGAAAAACCGCAACAACATATCCAAACCCAAATTACGGTCTGTGCTTGATCCCTTCTCAGTAGGGTACATAGGCATCTGCAATAAGTTGCGGCATTGATGGTCCAGCATGTTGTCGCTCATATCATCTAATTACGAGATGATTGTGACATTATGGCAACTCATATCATCTGGCTCGGCAAGGCGATGCAATAGATGATTATTGCCATACTCCATGAGGGAAGTTGCATTCCATTCATTGGATGCTCATACTTCCCATCAAGTCGTTCGACGTATGCATGCACCAATAGCGCATTGGGAATGGTCGAAAAGTAACTTATACTGATGTGAAAGTTAGAAGATCTTGCATATTAAGCCATTGACATCATAAAGAATACATATTGGATGCAGATGCCAAATTTGAAATCCTTAATGAATTGGTTGGATGCGGATGAGGTGAAACCGGAAAATACTAGCCTAGACAGAACAGAAGTACACAAAGTACAATCCCAAAATAATAAGAAATAGCAAGTCCAACCAACTCAAGAGTCAATCCCCACACCCCACGTAGTACAAAACATATTATGTTTCCAAGTACCGCCTAAAGAGTCTTTCATGAAAAAGACTCCATGAAGCCTACTCATTTACATGCCCAAGACCCATTTCAGTTTACATAATTTGAAAATAATTGCTTTATGTGAACCAAGTCTAGTAAAGTCTACCCTCCCAAACCTTAAAAATGTTTGATGAAGAACTGTTGTAACTTTGGCCACCATAAAAACTACCTTTCTAAGAAGACAGGTGTCATCGTCATCTCTTCTACTTTGTTGTAGAACACTGTCCTGAATCACCTGCGATCCTTTCTGGTTCTATCATAAAATCAGCACAAACAACATTAACACTCTTACACATAGATAATAGTGATGTCACCACTTTAAGAAAGAAAATGAAGTAAGGAATAACAAAAAAAATGATACCTATGATTTATTTGTGGTTTCTAACTCACTATTAAAACCACTAGCAATGGACAAATATAATGATTAGAACCACCCTCAAAGAGCATCCAAAAACATGGATGAACAAGGATATGGAAGAGTGATAAAATGAGGAAAATAAGAGAGAAAATATAATAAAATAAAAGAAAATCGTGTGAGACTGAGCGCACCGGCCGGCCGCCAGTCCCATGGCCGGTCCCCCGCTCCCTTTTATTTTATTTCTTAATATTTTATTGTTATATGGGTTTCCTCTTTCAAGGACTTCCTATTTTAAACAAATTCTTTTGATTTTCCATATCTTATCAAATCTTGCTTTAGGACCATGTGGTTTGTAAAGCAAGTGGTCCCGCACCATTATGACTTTCCACCATAAAAATATTAAAATAATATTGTTCTAATATTTCCAAATACTGGTCTTTCAAGCAAAAATCTACTTCATCCTTCGAGCAAAATCAAGAGTTTCAGTTAAGATCAAACTCTTTAGGAAATACAAAATAATGCTTGACTGACCATCAGAAAATACCAAAATTCTCAAGATTGGTCCGCGAATGACAAAGTGGTACAAGCACCACCATGGACGGCCATGGTCGGTTCTTGGCTATCAAAAGGTCGGTCCTACCTCTTTCGTGATTAATTACCTGATACGGGGCGTATATTGGATCTCTATCACGGGTCTTGGACCCAGTCCTTGTTATCTATTTAGTCATATCATTTTTTAGGATTTGCTATAATTCTGTTAGTGGTTAGGATAAACTTCACACGTATGTGAAGTTCTGTTCCGTCAACGGTTCGTTAGGGTTTAGTTAAACTATAAGTATCTATTGTTCTTGTCATTCTAAGGTAGCTTGAATTAGCTCGCTTTAATTGATTAATGAAACTGTTAAGTTATTTGGTTAATACCATTGATTGTTGATTAACTCTTGGATTAGAGTCATTATCTTCGTCTTTGCTCCTGGATTGGAGTGTCCTATCATCACCATTAAGGAGTGTTTTTTATCGGTTCCGCTTGTGATATATCAGGTGGCATCAGAGCAGGTTTTCCTGCGTTGTTCGTCTGTAAGGCCGCCTAGAATAATCAGTCGAGGATTCATGTGACCGTTTGGTAAGTATTTCGCTCACCAGTCAACACAGAAGCAACTCTTTATATTTCGTGGGAATAATTCATCATCATCTAGTAAGATCTATAACTCTTCTGTTGATTATTGAATCGGGGTTTTTGGAAATAAGGGTTTTGATTGCGTGTTGAGAACGTCATGTTTGATTAATGCAAGACATAAACTCAGAAGAAAGTCTGTCTGTTGGGTTTTCTTTTGGTTACTACCCTTTCATAAAGTATATGCAACTATGGAACCAGGTCAAAATCAGATCTTTCGTGGTCGATATATAGCTGGTGGGAAGGTTTGTAATTTTATTATTGTTAATGGTAGCGAAAAGAATTTGGTATCATTAAAAATGATTGAATCTTTGGGTTTGGAGATGGATCAGTATCATGTACCAGACCAAATTAAATGGATCAGCAACGGAGGAGCAATTACTTATATGGGTGTTGATATGAATATTTGTTGATCATCTTCATATGACTTCCTGTCAAATGCTTGACACATCAACATAATGGTTTATGATCGATCCAGCAATCTCATTAAAAATATGCTTATCAATCCAAGTCGGCCTAATATTGTTGTTGCTCTGTATAGCACAATGATATGTTACTCATTAGTGACCCATCAAACTCAACGTCTATAGTCCATAAAGCATGTTGTTGTCTCAGCAGGAACTTCATGCTTCATCCATCATTATTATGAAATATGAATTACGTTCAAATAATCAGTTAAGAATCATAGTCTAAGTAGTCAACGGTTGTCCATATAAAAACGTCTGTGATGTGGTCGTGTGTGAAAATGCAAGGGTACAACAACCACACCCAACAATTCATTTGGCAATCTGAGAGGACTTACTCCAATATACTTTCTAGAGAATCAACTAGACATTCAGACTTAATCTAGAGTAAAGTATATACAAGAGTTTATATCTCTATCTCTCAATTCAATCTGCAATCAGCAAATAGAAATTCGCGAGCACGATTCAATATAAGAGTAGTAACTTGAACGGTACCAAAGACCAATGTTCAAGGATCAATCAATTTCAATCAACAGCCAAAGGTTGGATTTCCTAATTGATCGATACAACGCACAACCTGTGATATTTCAATTATATAACAAAATGTAATGCGGAAAAGAAATAACACAGACACCACAATTTTGTTAACGAGGAAAACCGCAAATTCCGAAAAACCCCGGGACCTAGTCCAGCTTTGAAAAACACACTGTATTAAGCCGCTACAGACACTATCCTACTACCAATGAACTTCGACCTGGACTGTAGTTGAACCCTAATCAATCTTGTTAGAGCACTGCTCGGTCGAACTCGCATGCGTTGTTATCTCAAGCATGTTTGTCAATGTTAGTGATCAAAACTATAAGTCTTGATTTTTAGCCTATTTATAGATGTCTTGTACTAGGACATATATTGTGTAGTTGAGCTTAGACTTCACGGCATTCATCATTTGAAGACGAAGAACTACTAAGGGGAGCTTGTGGAACTTCATCGACAAAAGGTATGTGGAGACTGAAACTCATCTATCACCTGGAAAGTCTATTTCTACTCTATCTCCTATATTGAGACATAAGTCGTATTACGATATAGTTTTCTATATACACATTTGAGATTTCTAGCTGAGTTTATCTCGCTTACATATTTCTCGAAATATGTGTTGGCAAGCTTTCGCTTCGACCAAGTTCATCTTATATCATGTGAAAATTGCCGAGTAACATCTTACATGGTTTGTGTGATACAATCATTTGGTGTAGTCTTGGAATGTTTCGTTATGATTATTTCAATATATCTTGAAGATTGCTTTGATGCTAATAGTGTGTGAAAACGGCTATTGACATCCTCTAAGAAAGTTTCAATGATTGAAATAAAGATCTTAGAATTATGTAACCATGTTTGGATATAAACATAGTGTGTTATCACATTTGTGTATAAGTCCAAAACCGGGAACCTGGAGTATGCGTACCCATACGCGTACTGGCGGTTGTTGGTTATCTGGGCAAGTATGCGTACACGTTCGCATACTGGCGGAAGTCTCACGTTCTTGAATTTCTGCTGGAGTTTGGAATGTAAATTGTAAGCGCACCCGTACGCGTACTGGCGTAAACAAACTCGGTCCGGCTACTTAAGTATGCGTACACGTTCGCATACTTGAGTTGGTTACTTTCTAAAATCGGTTATGTACATGAACTTAAATATTTATAAAAATAAGGAATGCAATATTTGCAAACCGTGGCTATAATTTCATGTATTGATTCAAGTGAATCAAATCGATTTTGCTTCAATTGTGTTCTTTTATACTTCTATGAGAATATAGCAATTGAACGGATCTTTAACTAGTTTCATTTGAGTCATTTGAACTAGTTATGGTTAAGATGAATAAGGTTGATATGAGAGTAATCATATGGCTAACTTCGGTTAACTATTATCGAGCCAACATGGTGTACACGTTTGGGTACGGTTACATAAACCTAAATGAGGGTACATTTCATTTGTGTGTAACAAGTTAAGTTCGATCTAACGGTTGAAAGATATTAGCTTGGTTGAATTAGGTTTTTCATCAAATGGTGAATATTGAATGCTTTGTTACCAACGTAACTTGGATTCTAAACCCTGATTTGAAAACTATATAAAGGAGAACTCTAGCAACCAGGAAATCTAATCTCTACACCTCATGGGATTGTGAAGCGAGGCCCAACTATTTTCTTTGTAGTTGCGTGTTCTGATCTTGCCCGATTTTATCATTTGAGTACTATCTTCTCTAAGATTTTCTCGAGATTTAATCTTCGATAGGCAAGATAAAAAGTAATCACAAACATCTTCGTCTCATCGTTTGTGATTCCACAATCTCTAGTTTCGCCATCATACGATTTAGATTATTGTGAGGTGATTGATAATACTAGGTTGTTCTTCGGAAATATAAGTCTGGGTTATCAATTGGTTCCTGTTCACCTTGATTTATCAAAAGATGGAACAATAACTCTTGGGTATTTCTGTGGGAGACAGATTTATTCAATCTATAGACTTTTCTGTATGAGACAGATTTGTTTATCAAGTCTTCGACTTTGGGTCGTAGCAATTCTTGGTTGTGGGTGAGATCATCTAAGGGAATCAAGTGCGTAGTATCCTGCTGGGATCAGAAAATAAGGAACGCAACTGTACCTTGAATCAGTGTGAGATTGATTAGGGTTCAACTACAGTCCAGTCCGAAGTTTATTGGTAGTAGACTAGTGTCTGTAGCGGCTTAATACAGTGTGGTGTTCGAAATAGACTAGGTCCCGAGGCTTTTCTGTATTTGCGGTTTTCCTCGTTAACAAAAGTCTGGTGTTTGTGTTATTTCTTTTCCGCATTATATTTTGTTATATAATTGAAATATCACAGGTTGTGCGTTAAGATCAATCAATTAGATAATCTAACCTTTGGTTGTTGATTTAAATTGATTGACACTTAAACATTGGTCTTTGGTACCGTTCAAGTTACTCCTCTTATATTCAATCGGGCTCGCAGATTTCTATTTGTTGATTGCAGATTGAATTAAGAGTTAGAGATATAAACTCTTTGATATACTTTTCTCTAGATTGAGTCTGACTGTCTAGTTGATTCTCTAGAAAGTATATTGGAGTAAGTCCTCTCAGATTGCCAAACGAATTGTTGGGTGTGGTTGTTAGACCTCCGCATTTTCAATTGGTATTAGAGCTGGCAAACACATTAAAGACCTTATAAGTTTTTGTTTGTAGCGATCTGAGGATGGAAGATATTGTCTCTGATAAACGCATCGCCAGAAAGAAAAGTTATGTTTCTTTGAAGTCTATTAAAGAGAAAGATTTGTCAATCTCGAATATAGAAGAACCTTGTGTTCCAAGGAAATAGACGTACATTGACAAGTGTTTTCCTGACTACCTTACTAACGAGTCTGACTCTGAAGTTGAAAGGAATGCAGCCAAAGAGAGTGCAGTGATTCTAAAACTCGTTAGAATCCAGGTTGATGATGTCAACCGATTGAAACACAAAGTCAATGTCCTTGTTGGTATGGTAAATGAGCGTGACTCTCATCTAAAGGTCCTTCAATAGAAAATTGTCTCAGTCTGTTCTTCATGAACTTTACTTGAGGAAAAACTCAAAAAGGATGCTTTGGAACTTGAACATATCTTAAGTAAACTCTCCTTACAAGAGTGTTCCAAAGAGTCCACCGTACCTATTGCCTCTAATCTGACTGGAAAGAAAAATCAGTTTCAGAAGCAAAACCAAAATCCCTTCCTGTTAAAAATGATGTGCACTTGTCCTCCTCTAATCAAGGAATATCCACATCACATGGAAGGAAGTCTCCCAACGATGGTATTAAGATTGTTCTATCTAATCACTTAGATGATCAGAAAGTGTGTCTCTTTTGTGATTCAAAAGGACAGGGCGAACAAAAGAGGCAATCTAGAATGAATGACTTTTCTATTAATCATCTTAAACACACCTTAGATTTAATTCTTAAAGGTGTAACTGACATTCGTATGTCTAAACCTATCGGTTTTAGTACTCACCCTGTGCACCCCACCAGGAAAGTCAGTTCAATGTGTTTGTCAAATGTTCAAATACGTAAGAGTCTTCCTAAACCATTTCTTCAAAGATGATCTCATGGATATTCTTCAATTAAAAAGGAAGATTATATTTTTGATGATGTGGAAAAGGTACCAGAAGAAGGATGCAATGGAGAGATGGAAATCAACCTAAAAAGGATAATTGGACGATATAAAGAAATTATCAACATGCTGTCAATTTCCTCTGGTAAAAATTCTTCAGGTAAGAATCCATACTATGCGTCGTATCTTGATGATAGTAAGTTTTATGATAACGTTTCACATCATAATGGTGTTCCTCCAAAGATGCGGATAAAGAGGTTTAACCGGAAACAACGATCATTTAATGAGCTCAAGGCTCATACTTGTGCTAATTAATCACAAGGTTGAAACCTCAATCTCAATAAAAGTCCTGACAAAGTGAGATTTATTCAGGTATACTTGACGACAAAATGTTTTTTTCTGATTTTCTATGCTATTCTCTTATCGTTTTTAGCTGGATGATCAGTCACAAACATTTCTTAAGCATTTGTACTTGGTTTTTGACAAATCGTTGTTTTCTTAACCTTGAATCTTTTTGTTGTGTCAAAATTGCCACTCTTATTCTAAAAATTGTTCTCCTGTAAGAATACAATTTTATTTAGCATAGGCAAACATTATTGTTGTATAACCGTATTAATTAAGTCCTTCTCCTTTTTGAGTTGATTATGAATAATGGGCCAAGATCGTGTTCGTACGGATATTCTTGTTACATATCACGAACCGACTTTGGAAACCCTAACCTTGGGGTTTCTGTGAAACCATTTAAATACCAAACCCATCTGTTTAAAAGTACGCATACTCCATGCTATTTTTTCTGTCAAGGATGCCATCACCTTCAGGAATTGGTTATTTTCCAAGAGGTTTTCTTGATAAGGGTTTTAGTCTCTCACTCAAGGAGAAGGAAAAAGGAACTCTCGTGGAAGTTGATGACACGTCTTCTCAATCTCCTGATAACTTGTCAGATATTGAGGATGATGAAGAGATTTCTAATGAAGTTGTTCAAAACTTTATCGGTCCGTTTTATGATGCAAAACTGTTGCTTGTTAACACTCTAAAAGAGCTAGATGGGTTAAGAACTGAATTGATAAAGGTCAACAACGAACTTGCTCTAATGAAGACACGACTTAAGGATCGTTTTAATACCTTGTCTGAAGAAGCTGTCAATTATGTATGTCACAAGCTTGAAAGTCTTGGAACCAGTGAAGCTTCCATACCAGAACTCTGATTATTGCTTGTGATTGCTCGTTGGTTTTAGAGTTGTTTTTTATTTTGTCTAGGAAACTTCTTTTGAGAATTTATTTCTTGTTTTTTAGAAGGATTACTGGGGTTTGGAATAGCCATTATTGTGAGTACACATAGTTATTTCCAACGTTTTCATCTTCAATGTTTTTAGATTAATTTATTTAAATTCTAAGTTTTTTGGACGATGATTTTTGCAATATTAATCTTTATGATTTTATATATTGCAAATTGTTATGGGATATGTTGTTTACGTCCATGAACCTGTGACTGTCCCATACTTGTTCAAAAGTTATCTCTATTATGTCGGTATGAAGTATTGATAAAAGATAGAATGAACTTTTGACAAAAAAAAAAGCTAAAGCCTTTTATGTCATTATGCAATTTTTGATGGAAGAAAGGATGCACTTTTTTTACAAGGGTTGAGTCTATTATATGTCATTGTGCAAATAGTGATGAAAAATAGAATGAATCCTTGTTTATTCCGCAGTATTGGTCGATCTCCGGTCCACATTTTTATGCATATACTGTGTTGCTCCGTAAGTTCTCTTATGTCGAGCATGACCAATTGAATTGATCATTTTTGTGGTTGATTCAATTGTGATTTTCGGATTCAAATCCATGTTTTCATGTGATTTGGTTATGTCCAAAGAAATCCTTCTTTTCTTGTAAAAGCAAGGTCGCCTTTGTTGTTATTTCGGGAATGACATTTTATTGGGGAGAGTTCTTTTCGAACTTGTGCTTTGTTGCCAAATATTTGTGGGAAGTGCGGTTGTGGAATATTATAGGGGTTATCTTGTATCTTTATAAACTCCTTGATGAATGCATTTAGCTTTGGCTTTATGATTGCATCTAAATAAGTTGTATGTTTTTGTCTTTTGGTCATGAAGTATCTCTATGAAAATTTCATGAGGATCCCACTAGTTTTCGTACCTTTACAAATTTATATTGATAAAAATGGGGAGAATTAATGTGTAGTTTCATACTAAAAATACATATGGTTTACGAATCATTATGTAAGGGGGAATGGTTTTCATGTCGAGATGAAGTATTGACTAAGGGGGAGTGATACATATCACCATAGTATTGTTGTCAAAGTTGTGATACAATTGAACTTTGATACTCTGTAATAATACTATGACGTTGTATAACAATGATCGAGAGCATTTGTTTTCTCATTGTTACCGCTACGGATCTTCAACAACTATGATGCTGAGTTGAACACGTTTAGAATCATGGAGTACTTGGAAGTGACGAAGATTTCGAGTCGTGTTGAATATTCCAAGGAGATCAAGCATTTGGATGAGAAGCTACAAAGTTTTATTTATTTTATAATCCATATGTATTGATAGTTTTGTCACTAAAATTGACAAGGGGGGGAGATTGTTAGATCACTGCTCGGTCGAACTCGCATGTGTTGCTATCTCAATCATGTTTGTCAATGTTAGTGATCAAAACTATAAGTCTTGATTTCTAGCCTATTTATAGATGTCTCGGACTAGGACATAGATTGTGTAGTTGAGCTTAGACTTCACGGCATTCATCATTTGAAGACGAAGAACTACTAAGGGGAGCTTGTGGAACTTCATCAACAAAAGGTATGTGGAGACTAAAACTCATCTATCACTTGGAAAGTCTATTTCTACTCTATCTCCTATATTGAGACATAAGTCGTATTACGATATAGTTTTCTGTATACACATTTGAGATTTCGAGCTGAGTTTATCTCGCTTACATATTTCTCGAAATATGTGTTGGCAAGCTTTCGCTTCGACCAAGTTCATCTTATATCATGTGAAAATTGCCGAGTAACATCTTACATAGTTTGTGTGATACAATCATTTGGTGTAGTCTTGGAATGTTTCGTTATGATTATTTCAATATCTTGAAAATTGCTTTGATGTTAATAGTGTGTGAAAACGGCTATTGACATTCTCTAAAAAAAAATCAATGGTTGAAATAAAGAGCTTAGAATCACGTAACCATGTTTGGATATAAACATAGTGTGTGTTATCACATTTGAGTATAAGTCCAAAACCGGGAACCTGAAGTATGCGTACCCGTACGCGTACTGGCGGTTATTGGATGTCTGGGCAAGTTTGCTTACCAGTACGCATACTGGCGGAAGTCTCACGTCCATGAATTTCTGCTGGAGTTTGGAATGTAAATTGGTATGCGCACCCGTACGCGTACTGGCGTAACCAAACTCGGGCCGGCTACTTAAGTATGCGTACACGTTCGCATACTTGAGTTGGTTACTTTCTAAAATCGGTTATGTACATGAACTTAAACATTTATAAAAATAAGGAATGCAATATTTGCAAACTGTGGCTATAATTTCATGTATTGATTCAAGTGAATCAAATCAATTTTACTTCAATTGTGTTCTTGTATACTTCTATGAGAATATAGCAATTGAACGGCTCTTTAATTAGTTTCATTTGAGTCATTTGAACTAGTTATCGTTAAGATGAATAAGGTTGATATGAGAGTAATCATATGGCTAACTTCGGTTAACTATTGTCGAGCCAACATGGTGTACACGTTTGGGTACGGTTACATAAACCTAAATGAGGGTACATTTTATTTATGTGTAACAAGCTAAGTTCGATCTAACGGTTGAAAGATATTAGCTTGGTTGAATCAGGTTTTTCATCAAACGGTGAATATTGAATGCTTTGTTACCAAGGTAACTTGGAGTGCAAACCCTGATTTGAAAACTATATAAAGGAGAACTCTAGCAACTGGGAAACCTAATCCCCACACCTCCTGTGTGTTACTAGTTGCATAAACTAGAGTCGATTCTCCTTTAACTTTAGGTTTCTTCGAGACCCTGTAGGTTAACGACTTCAAAGACTTCATTGGGATTGTGAAGCCAGATCCAACTATTTTCTTTGTAGTTGCGTATTCTGATCTTGCCCGATTCTATCGTTTGAGTACTATCTTCTCTAAGATTTTCTCGAAATTTAATATCTGATAGGCAAGATAAAAAGTAATCACAAACACCTTCGTCTCATCGTTTGTGATTCCACAATATCTAGTTTCGCCATCATACGATTTAGATTAATGTGAGGTGATTGATAATACTAGGCTGTTCTTCGGGAATATAAGTCCGAAGTTATCAATTGGTTCATGTTCACCTTGATTTATCAAAAGACAGAACAAAAACTCTTGGGTATTTCTGTGGGAAACATATTTATTCAATCTATAGACTTTTCTGTGTGAGACGGATTTGTTTATCAAGTCTTCGACTTTGGGTCGTAGAAACTCTTGGTTGTGGTTGAGATCAGCTAAGGGAATCAAGTGCGTAGTATCCTGCTGGGATCAGAAAATAAGGAACGCAAATGTACCTTGAATCTGTGTGAGACTGATTAGGGTTCAACTACAGTTCAGTCCTAAGTTCATTGGTAGTAGGCTAGTGTCTGTAGCGGCTTAATATAGTGTGGTGTTCAAACTGGACTAGGTCCCGGGGATTTTCTGCATTTGCGTTTTTCCTCGTTAACAAAATTCTGGTGTCTGTGTTATTTCTTTTCCGCATTATATTTTGTTATATAATTAAAATATCACAGGTTGTATGCGTTAAGATCAATCAATTAGATAAGCCAACCTTTGGTTGTTGTTTTAAATTGATTGACATTTGAACATTGGTCTTTGGTACCGTTCAAGTTACTCCTCTTATATTCAATCAGGCTCGCAGATTTCTATTTGCTGATTACAGATTGAATTAAGAGTTAGAGATATGAACTCTTTGATATAATTTTCTCTAGATTGAGTCTTACTGTCTAGTTGATTCTCTGGAAAGTATATTGGAGTAAGTCCTCTCAGATTGCAAAACGAATTGTTGGGTGTGGTTGTTAGACCCCCGCATTTTCAAATCTCATACTGATTCGAGGTACAGTTGCGTTCCTTACGTCTCTGATCCTAGCAGGATACTACACACTTGATTCCCTTAGCTGATCTCACCCACAACCAAGAGTTGCTACGACCCAAAGTCGAAGACTTGATAAACAAATCTGTTTGACACAGAAAAGTCTATTAGAATAGATAAATCTGTCTCCCATAAAAATACCTATGATTTTTTGTTCCATCTTTTGATAAATCAAGGTGAACAGGAACCAATTGATAAACCGGTCTTATATTCCCGATGAACATCCTAGTATTCTCAATCACCTCACAATAATCTTAATCGACTAGCGAAACAAGATAGTGTGGAATCACAAACGATGAGACGAAGGTGTTTGTGATTACTATTCTATCTTGCCTATCATAGAAATTAATCTCGAGCCAATTTTACAATGGTACTCAATATGATAGAAACAGCAAGATCAGATCACGCAACTACAGAGAAAATAGTTAGGTCTGGATTCACAATCCCAATGAAGTATTTAAGTCGTTAACCTACAGGGTCTCGATAGAAAACTAAGGTTAAAGGAGAATCGACTCTAGATATGCAACTAGTAACACAAAAAAGTGTGGGGATTAGGTTTCCCAGTTGCTAGAGTTCTCCTTTATATAGTTTTCAAATAAGGGTTTGCAATCTAAGTTACCTTGGTAACAAAGCATTCAATATTCACCGTTAAATGAAAAACCTGATTCAACCAAGCTAATATGTTTCAACCGTTTGATCGAACTTAGCTTGTTACACACAAATGAAATGTACCCTCATTTAGGTTTATGTAACCGTACCTAAACGTGTACACCATGTTGGTTCAATAATAGTTAACCGAAGTTAGCCATATATATGATCACTCTCATATCAACCTTGTTCATCTTAACCATAACTAGCTCAAATGAATCAAATGAAACTAGTTAAAGAGTTGTTCAATTGCTATATTCTCATAGACGTATATAAGAACACAATTGATGCAAAATCGGTTTGATTCACTCGAATCAATTCATGAAAATTATAGCCACGGTTTTCAAAGATTGCATTCCATTTTATATAAATGTTTATGTTCATGTACACAACCGATTTTAGATCTTTAACCTTCAAGTATGCAAACGTGTACGCATACTTGAAATACCGGGACCAAAATTGGTTTTCGACAGTATGAAAACGGGTACGCGAACTTCCAATCCCATCAGAAATTTTCTGACATGAACCTTACGCCAGTACGCGAATGGGTACGCATACTTAGGTTCCCGGATTTCTCAAGCCAGCCGGTACGCGTACGTACGCATACTATGGTTCCCGGACATGGATTACATATGTGCAAGAGTACACAACATGACATATCCAATAATGGTTAAGTGTTCTAAACTCTTATTTCAATCATTGAAACTTTCTTAGAGGATGACAATAGCCGTTTTCACACACTATTAGCATCAAAGCAATTTTCAAGTTATTGAAATAATCATAACGAAACATTCCAAGTCTACACCAAATGATTATATCACACAAACCACGTAAGATGTTACTCGGAAATTTTCACATGATCATCTTTTGACTTGCGTCAAGAATATGAGATGAACTTGGTCGAAGCGAAAGCTTGCCAACACATATTTCGAGAAATATGTAAGCGAGTTAAACTCAACTCGAAATCTCAAATGTGTATAATAGAAACTATTCGTAACACGACTTATGTCTCAATATAGGAGATATAGTAGAAATAGACTTTCCAGGTGATAGATGAGTTTCAGTCTCCACATACCTTTTGTTGATGAAGTTCCACAAGCTCTCCTTAGTAGTTCTGCGTCTTCAAATGATGAACGTCGTGAAGTCTAAGGCTCAACTACACAATCTATGTCCTAGTCCGATACATCTATAAGTAGACTAGAACTCAAGACTCATAGTTTTTATCACTAACATTGACAAACATGCTTGAGATAGCAACGCATGCGAGTTCGAACGAGCAGTGCTCTAACAGTATGCACGTCAAAATTAATGTTACTTTCTCACTACTTATAATTTACTATGAATCAAGGGTAAGAAAGGATCGTTCTCACATAGAGGTTTAGGTTTTTATATGTTTCGATTACTTATATAGAAACAGGGGGATTTTCTGATTTTTATTAAACTAAAACTAATCTAAAATAAAAACATGCAAGCAAAACAAGCAAATAAAACAAGCAAATCAGTTATATGAAAGTGTTGGCCAAGGATTTCGTTTTCATTCACAAACATGTTCTTGACTTAATAATTATAATTGATATTTAATCTCTCACTGTCAAAATCCCTATGATACCTTGATCGCAAGAATATCTCGAAAATTTCCTCTTGTCATCACACATCAAAAGATGCGGATATGAATTCTACGAAGAAAAAAAACTAAGTGTAAAAGCACTACACAAGTTTAATTCTCGAGGAGCATTAAGATTTATGAAATTAGGCTAATCAACGCACCCGAACGTGGAAAGCGCACTAATCTAATTTAACAAAATTTAGGGTTCACATATGATTGCAAGGATATATCACTACTAGCTATAACCATATTTATGCTACATGTATTCAAGGTGTATCACTTTTGCGTATAATAAACCATAAACTAGCAATAGATGTGAATGCGAGCCACTAAACTAAACAAGCAAAATCATGTTATGAGACAAAACTAATTTATCTAACCAAAATCATGTTATGTGAAATCAAACTAATCTTTAACCAATAATAAAATTAACTACTCATATTCTTGGAGTTCATAACAAGAAGAAGGAGAAAACATTTCATGTCTAAATCCTAGAATAAAAGTAGAGAAGAAGATATCTCCGAAAAAAATGTCTCGGCTCTTTTATAACTTTCTCTTGTTTTCTAATTTCTAAATCTCGGTCAAAGTTTTCCACCTATACAACCCATAAAATGTTAAGCCCGGTTATTATTTGGCCTGTCAGTTTCAGAGAACTGACAGCCTATTCTCTTTCTTGCTCAACTGTCAGTTGTAGGGAAAGGACATTTTATTCTTCACCTCCTTCCCTGCATAACCTAACATACATCTATCATTCAAACTTCACTACAGCTTAATCTTCATTTTCCCCGACTCTTACCACAAGTTTTGGATCAGGTGAAAATGTCCAAGATATCTCTTGCAACAAGAGAGAAACATGTGAGACACGATAAAAATCATGATATTATCTTCGCAACTGCATATCTGGAAGACGACAATATGCGACTGCACCACTGGTTCAGAAAATAAGTACTTTAACATCGTAGAAACGGCATAAGAAGAAAGTTGGATGATACTACTTTTGACATTGAAAATGCAGGGGTACCAAGTACACACCTAACTTTTTTGTTCGGCAACCTGTATGGACAAAACTTAATACAATTGCAAGTATACCAACTAAATGATCCTTGACAATATGTATATAGAATTTGTATCTCTAACCTCTACTCAATCACTATGTGTATAGACACAAGGTCCGTGAACCTGATTGTTAAGCCGAGTCCTTGGACGACCTCAAAAATCAATATCCAAGATCAATCTGGGCGTATCCAAATAATTCAATCGGAATTCTGCCAAGTAATTAAACTTGTTATATATCTTTCAAGATATAAATTATATAAGAAACTAGTCTCGTAATCGATTACAATGAAGCGGACTTACCTACTTAGATTGAATACGTACAAACCTGTGTGAATCCAATTATAAAGATAAACGGTATAATACATAAAATGAAAAACACAAGGCACCAGAAGTTTTGTTAACGAGGAAATCGCAATAACAGAAAAACCCCGGGACCTCATCCAGATTAGAACACCAAACTGTACTAAGCTGCTACAGACACTAGCCTACTATCAGACTTCGGAATGGAATGTAGTTGAGACTGAATCCACCCTGAAAAGACGAGGGTACCCAAATATACCTCAATCTAAAACTTTTCCATCTATAAGTCCTTTCTCAGAAAGTGATTGTCTATGGACTGAGTCGAGACAATACAAATAATCGGTTCACACTTCGTGTGATTGTCTATGGATACGAGATCGAGACAATACGACAACAAGATAACTTGCGTGATTGACTATGGATACAAGATCGAGACAATACAACAACGAAGTATGTTCACTTGATAATAGGTTCGGACTTAACCAAACACAATAGGACTGCTATCAAGTAAATAGGAATTAACGTTTGTGTATTTTACTTCTAATTATAATAAAAACAATTATAATTGCGGAAATAGAAAAGTAAAAGACACAACAAGATTTTGTTAACGAGGAAACCGCAAATACAGAAAAACCCCGGGACCTTGTCCAGAATTGAATACTCTCAGGATTAAGCTGATATACAAAATCTAAACCAACTTCGTATAGTTTAAACCAAGCAACTAAACCTATAGTTCACCTAGTTACGTCTGTATCCCTGCGCCTCCAACTTTCAATAAGTCACGCACTTGGAACAATTCCTGTGGTTCGTATTCCAAACAGTAAAGGAACAACAAATCTGTTCGGTAACAACTCTTTTCAAACAACGTGATAAGAGTTTGACAAAAGTCTCTTCCGTTTATCCCAATAAACTCCTTTGTCAGGTTCTTAGATCTATCTTTTCAACAACTACCAAAGTAATTTTTAAGACTATGCAATCAATACTTCGAATCACAAAGAATTGTATTGATGCCGATCTACTCAACTAATCAATCAAATCTATCACAAAGATAAACCGATTATAGTTGGATCCCCAGCCGATCAAGTTTTGTGCACACCAAGATTATGAACTCAAATAAGAAATCTACTTTGTCTTCAAATCTTCTTAGATCTTCAATAAACACCTGAACACAATCAACTTGAATCTCTTGTGATCAATCACACATAGAACGGAGTCTGTTAACAATGGATTATCACAAGACGTCTTTAGATCTACAAACAGTTCTAAAGATCCCCGTCGAAACTTCGATCTAGTTTGAGTGAATCTTATATTAGAAGAGAAGATTCTCAAGCATAAAAAAACTAGGTGCTATCAAAGTTCAACAACCGTTAGTCAATCAAATCAATCGAAAACTAATTATAAACTACAATTATCTAGCTTCCCACCAACGGTACTCGCAGAGCTTCCCAATCCCAAAGAAGTCTTTAAAACGAGCGGTCGTAAGAGATTTCGCCTAATTAGGGTACTTTCCTCTCCGAATAGATGGCTCCACCAGTAACAACACAACAAGGTAGTTTTTCTGGCTCTGAGGATTAGATTGCTCGAATGCAAACTTCAATATTTATAGACCAAGGAAGTCTGGACACCAAGGAATTTCCAAAACCGAAAATATTCTCAAAATATGCAATATATTTCCAAATTCGGTTTCCATAATTCCTGGAAATGCTTTGTCCAAATATTGACCGAAATCTCAGTAGAAAATCTCCAATTAGTAAATGCACATTACCAATTTTTATTTTCTAAAGATATGAATTTTAATTGCTGGAAATTAAAAGCATATAAAACTAAAAACCTTAATTAAAAGATTCTCAATCTATTTCGATCCGGAATTCTCCTTTAGCTATTAAGGAATATCTTTGAACAATAAAAGATAAGAGTTACTGCACATGTTCAAAGTATGTCGACATCTTTACTTTGTAAATCCTTTTTCATATTTACAATCTTGGACTCGATTTGCCACACTTCAAAACAAGTTTAGAATTGGTTCATCTGACTTCCAAGAACTATGTGATTGATTATCCTATCAAATCACCAATCATGGGTTTCACGGTTCTACCAAAACAAGTTTCGGTTCTACCTCCATATGGGTACTAGGATCGGTCACACTAGCTTTCCAAAATTTGGTTGACTAGGTACTAGGATCGGTTACCACATATTTATGGTATTTAACTTGCAATCGGATGCACAAGTCATAGGATCGGTTACCAATAACTAAGACTTGTTGCACCTCTTACAAGGATCGATTCCACACACTTGTGATCGGTTGCACTTCTTACTAGGATCGGTTCCCCAATGTCTAGAGTTGGTCATACCAATTACAAAATATCGATCATACCATCTCAGGTAATTACTTAAGATCGGTTTCACTAATAAAAGTCATACTAATACAAAAGTCAGGCCTTTTGAATAGTTTTACCAAGATACATAAACAAGTTATGAGCGGTTATACTAAACACACATATTGGTAATCCAAAGATTTGCAATGAATAACAATACCAATAAGCCTAGTGATTTCCCTTTCGATTCACAAAACAAGTTTATGAATTGTACTTCCTGTTAGAGTTGCTAGGTTGAAATCGCATGCGTTGCTATCTCAAGCATGTTTGTCAATATTAGTGATCAAAACTATAAGTCTTGATTTCTAGCCTATTATAGCTAAAGGTCTCGGACTAGGATAGAAAGTGTAGTTGATCTCAAGACTCCATGGCAATCACCATACAAGACAAAGGACTACTCAAGGAACTGGTGGAACTTCATCGACTAAAAGGTATGTGGAGACTTGAACTTATCTGTCACTCAAAAGTCTATTTACTCTATCTCGTATTCTTGAGACAAAAGTCGTTTTGATATATAGACTTTTATTATGCACATTTGCTATTTCGAGCCGAGTTTAACTCGCCTATCTATTTCTCGAAATATGTGTTGGTAAGCTTTCGCTTTAGCCAAATTTATCTTTACCTAGTGACGAGTGTCATGTTATGTTTCAATCACTTTGAAAATTGCTCTGACGAAAAATGGTTTGTGAATAACGGCTATATAACGTCCTCTGAGAATGTTTCAATGATTGAAATGAGAGTTTAGATTACATAACCATTGGTAGGATATAAGCATTGTTGTGGAAACACATATATGTATAAGTCCTTATTCCTTGAACCAAAGTTTGCGAACTTTGTTGATCAAGAGAAACGGAATGTGGCGTGAGCCAAGTCCGCGAACTAGCGGAAGTTCTCGACCCGAGAATTTCTGCTGGAGTTTGTGAACTCCTTCCGTGAGCTTAAGTCCGCGAACGCAGTCCGCGAACTTGAGTAGGTTATATCTAAAATCGGTTGTTCTTGAACTCATGTTTATATAAACTAAGGAATGCTTTTACAAACCGTGGCTATAAAGTTCATGAACCGATTCGAGTGAATCAAACCGTTTTTGCTTTGATTGTGTCTTGTGTAGTTACATAAGATCTAAGCAATTGAAAAACTCTCTAACTAGTTCATTTGAGTCATTTGAACTAGTTATGGTGAAGAAGAATATGGTTGATATGAAATTGCTCATATGGCTAACCATTTGGTTAACTATTGTTGAACCAACAAATGTCAATGTTTGGGAACGGTTACATAAACCCAAAATTGGACATTTCATTTGTGTGTAACAAACTAAGGTTTCGATCCAACAGTTGAGAAGTATTAGCATGAATCTAATCAGGTTTTCATCTAACGGTGAATATTGAATATTTTGTTACCAAGCTAACATTGATTGCAAACCCTGATTTGAAAGACTATATGTAAATACCCTCAAGCTCGTCAACGCTATTAGACCGGTTAAGTGTCGATTTAGCCAATAATAACTCGATTAGTTTAACACGAACGATAATTAATAGAAATTAATCTAACAACGATTTAGATACGAAATTAGTACCGTTGAATAGATCTCGATAAGTTACGCAGAATGGTCTACTCGAACGTGTCAATCAGATATCAGACGAATAAGTAATCATCAGATACCTGTAAAGGGAAAAGTGGTCTATTTTCTTTGGACCGACCTTGGCTGCCCTTATCCAATCTCCCGGACATTGTAGTAAAACCCTTGGCCTTATCATCACCGAATCGAGAAGATAAACTTATATCTTATTTCATATTCTTTCTTATTCTTTCTTGTCTCTTCTCGTTCACTTTCTTCTCTCCTTCCTGTTCGTCGCCTGTGAGAGTTTCGTGAGCTTTGAGTTTGAATTGATTGATGAACTCATGTGATGATATTGTATAGATGATGCCGGGGGTGTTGGAGATGCGATTTATGAAAGAATTCAATTAGAGATCGACGAGTTTGTGCAGAGAGAACCAAGTTAGGGTTTCTGATAGATGAAGTTTGATCGAGTTTCGTGAAATTAATTTGGGTGTTGAGTTCCTGGTGGAAGAAGATTGAATGGGTTGATGTTTAATTGTAGTGTTGAAGTTTATTCTCGGATGAATCAAAGAACTAGGGTTTCATGTGTTCTTCCATAAAATGAATTAGGGTTTCTGTAGATGAACTGGAATTACAGTGAAGAAGAACGATGAAGAAATTTAAGAGTTAGGGTTTTGAAGAAAAGTTCAGAGAAGATGAAGTTGATGTTCTTGAGGAGTAATTAGAGGTGGATGCGATATGAATTATGGTATATGGTTGAAAAATAACTCAGTGATTCTACAACTCAGGATGAACAGATAATTTGGAGTTATTCAGCTGAACCGGGTTATCAGTGAATATCGAGGTAATTGTTCTTGTAAAGCTATTATTTTGATTATTGGGTGTATGTTGTTAATGGATCTAAGGTTTAATTGGTTATGTGAATCTGTAATGAAGTTGTATAGTGTAGATTAGGTTTATGTATTGAATTTTAGTCGAGGATGATATGTTTGAGGTATAGAAGTTGATGTTGATTGTGGAATTGAGTTAATGAATATAAACTAGAAACTTCCATAAGTGCTAATGATGTTGTTCTGAACTGAATTGGATGCTAATATAAGATGTGGTAGTTGTGGTGATGCTGCACAGTTGGAGGTGTTGGATTTGATTTGGTAGTGAACTGAATATGGAACTAGTATGGAGTTGAGATTGTGGTGGTAGTATGTTTTACTTAATTGATGCAGTGGTGGCTAAGGTGATGTGTAATTCAATATGAGGTTGTTGGGGTTATGTTGGATATCATGGTTAAAGAGATAGAAGATGATATGAGGTACAGTTAAAGATGGCTGCAATTGGGAATGAAACTGATGATAAATGAATTGAACTAGGGAAGGTGATGGTAATGAGTCGCAGTTGAGTTGTGCAGGTCATGTGATTTGTGGTATGGAGTGAGAGATGTAATTTGCTGGTAGCAATAGGATTGAAGTTGCAGGTGGGGTTGAGATATGTTGTGTGAGTTACAGTGAAAGGGTTTAGATGAGTGGATTGATCTGAGGTTGAGCTTAGTTTGATAGTGATGATAGAATTGTAGCTAGTGTTCCTGTGAAAGCTTGCAACTTCAGCGTTGCATGTAAATTAAGCTTGTGTTGTAATTAGACTTTGAAGCTTACTTAAAATAAATATGTTGTTGTGGTGTTGAGAAGTTTTAGTGTTTTCTGTTAGAAATGAAATGAATTTGAAGATGAAACTGTAACCTAGTGAGACTGTTATTTAGATTAGGCTTGTGGTCAGCTTAGCTGACTCTTTGAATGCTTTTGACTCGATCTATCTGACTGAGTTGAGTCGTTTTGACTTACTGAGTTTCCCTATCTTGACCCGAGTTAACTCAGTTGACCGAGTTGGATTTGACCAATTGACTTTGACCATTTGACTTGGACTTGACCTTGACCTTGACCTTGACTAGACGTTGACTATTAGTTGACCCTTTAACTGTTAGAGACCGTTACTTGACCCGAGTGGACTGGGCCTTGTGTATTGTGCCGAGTTTAGTGGACTTGGGCTTAGGCCTAGGTTTCTTACTTTGATGAGTTGGACCTCTTATGGTCCGAATTAGCCTTTGGTTTCTTCTACAAAGTTGTAGATATTCATAAGACATATCTAATGGACTATAGAACCAATAGTAAACCTTTAGATGCGCTAAAGATGGATAATGAAAAGGTGTAGAACCATCTTGTGTGAGCCTAAACTCTTATTTTATTACCTAAAAACACAAAATTAATTAATACAATATTTATTCTTGAAAGTTCTTGTATGATTAAAGGTGTATAAATATGCACTATTTGTTAGTATATTAACAACGATCACTAAGGTTAAAAGATGAACCGGGAAAAAGAGTCTCAAGCCTGGATCTTGGATCTCGAGGTAGGCGAGGCTTGTCATCAAAAGAGGTGGGAATCGATAACGAACTCTCTTGTATTCATTATTGTTTTAGAAATCAATCTTCTACAAAGTTGTAGATATTCATAAGACATATCTAATGGACTATAGAACCAATAGTAAACCTTTAGATGCGCTAAAGATGGATAATGAAAAGGTGTAGAACCATAAATGGGCCTTAGAACCATTAGATAGAATTGTATGATTCTTGTGTGAGCCTTTTGGCTAAACTCTTAGAGTTCTTGTATGATTAACAGTTAGTATATTAACAACGATCGGTTAAAAGATGAACCAGTGGATCTTGGATCTCGAGGTAGGCGAGGCTTGTCATCAAAAGAGGTGGGAATCGATAACGAACTCTCTTGTATTCATTATTGTTTTAGAAATCAATCTTGGTGTTGTGAAATTCATGCATATATTTGTGTGCTTTGTGTGGTATGAGATGTGTGCCGACACAATATCAGTATTCTATGGCTAGGTCGATACACCGCAATATTACATGGCCAAAATTATCTTCCTTTATATCTTATTCTATGGCTAGGGAGATACACCGCAGTATTACCTAATCGGTGTGGAATTGGCATCAATATTACTCTTCCCATGTGCGGCAACACACATCTCATACATGGATGTTTACTGTTATTTATGGATGATTACTGTTCTTTTAAATTGCTTTGAAGAAGTTTCCACATTATGTTTTATTGTCTTTCCGTGTATTATCGACTTTCGGTAAAACTTGCATTGTATTCAAATCATGTTAATGATTACTTGAAAGCTAGTTGTTATTCCTACGGGGCACCCCTTCTAGGGATGATGTGCTCACCCTTTCCCACTTTCAGTTTCAGAGACAGATCAGAGTTGCGCAGCGGAAGCTTTGTGGCGTTGAGTCTTCTGTTATGTTTATTACGTTGTATATTGTATTCGCAAACTAAATGACTATTGTATATGTATCACTTGAGAGGAGTACTTGTATATATATTTCTGAGCGGAGTGAGTTTTGGGTTAAGTTTTGTAGCAGATTTCTAAATTGAATGTTTAAGTAAATGATTTAGATTCTTAGTGCCTCTTTATTTGGTTAAATCTCTTGGATTAGTCAGCTGCTAGCTTAGGGGCGCTACACTATATAAGGGAGAACTCTAGCAACTGGGTAACCTAATCCCCACACCTTACGTGTGATACTAGTTGCATAAGCTAGAGTCTATTCTCCTTTAACCTTGGATTTTCTTCTCTAAACCAGGTTAACGACTTAAAGACTTCATTGGGATTGTGAAGCTAGACAGATACTAGTTTTCTTGTAGTTGTGTGATCTGATCTTGCTGTTTCTATCGTACGAGTACAATTGGAATAATTGGCTTGAGATTTATATCTCTGATAGGCAAGATAGAAAAGAAATCACAAACACTTCGTCTCATCGTTTGTGATTCCGCTATATCTTTTTTCGCTGCGTCGATTAAGACTATTGTGAGGTGATTGATAATACTAGGCTGTTCTTCGGGAATATAAGTACGGGTTATCAATTGGTTCCTGTTCACCTTGATTTATCAAAAGACGGAATAAAAACTCGTAGGTATATTCGTGGGAGAAGGATTTATCTATTACCGTAGACTTTTCTGCGTGATACAGATTTTTTTATTAAAGTCTTTGACTTTGGGTCGTAGCAACTCTTAGTTGTGGGTGGGATCAGCTAATGGAATCAAGTACGTAGCATCCTACTGGGATCAGAGGCGTAGGAGCACAACTGTACCTTGGATCAGTGTGAGATTGGTTGGGGTTCGACTACAGTCCAGACCGGAGTTAATTTGGAGTAGGCTAGTGTCTATAGCGGCTTAATACAGTGTGTGTTCAATCTGGACTAGGTCCCCGAGTTTTTCTGCATTTTTGGTTTCCTCGTTAACAAAATTCTGGTGTCTGTGTTATTTCTATTCCGCATTATATTTGTTTATATAATTAAAATATCACAGGTTGTGCATTGTTCAATCAATTAGAATATCCGACCTTTTGGTTGTTGATTTAAATTGATTGACACTTGGATATTGGTCTTTGGTACCATCCAAGTTATCTCTCTTTGATAAAGACTCGCAGATTTCTATTTGCTTGAGTAAAGATCAAATCGAGAGATTGAGATATAAATTCTTTGATATACTTTTCTCTAGATTGAGTCTGACTGTCTAGTTGATTCTCTAGAAAGTATATTGGAGTTTTTCCATACAGATTGCTAAGCGAAATATTGGGTGTGGTTGTTGTACCCCCGCTTTTTCAATTGGTATCAGAGCAGACAAACACGTTCAAGACCTTATAAGTCTGTGTTTGTAGCGATCTGACTCCATGGACAGAGGTGTTATCTCTATTAACGTACCACCAGTCTTCGATGGCTCTAATTACTTATGGTGGAAAATTGTTATGCGAGCTTTTCTTCAAGCGCGTGATTTTCAATCATGGGTATATGTTGTGAATGGTTATGATCTTCCCGTTGTGGCAGTTGGAAATGTAAACGTTCCCAAGAATATTGGTGAATACAAACCTATTTGAGATACTTGCTGCAAAGCAAAATTCCGACGGTTTGAATGCCATCATACATGCCATTACCCCAAATCTTCAGCACCATGTGTCAAATTGCACTAAGTCGCAAGAAGCTTGGGATATCTTAAAAACCGTTTTTGAAGGTAATACCAGTGAAAAGGAAGCTAGGCTTCAAAACCTTAATTCCGATTGGGAAAACCTTCGTATGGCAGATGAAGAAACATTTGATGAGCTTCAAAACCTTAATTATGAAATTGTTAATGCATCTTTTGCATTGGGTAAGACTATTCCTGAAAAGGACATTGTGATGAAAATTCTCAGATCGCTGCCATCCAGATACGATTCTAAGAAGCATGCCATTGTTGAGGGAAATAACCTTGATAATCTCTCCAGAAATACGCTGGTTGGGAAGCTTAAGATCTTTGATCATGAACATTCATCCAAAACTAAGGATGTTGCGTTCAAAGCACTAAAGGAAACTAAATTACTTGATAAAATTAAAAAGTGTATATCTCTCAAGATGATCACTCGGGAGACATTCATCGGATGAAGATCTTGACAAATCGCCTCGATGATCACAAGACAGCTTTAGGGATCTTCTCATTGGAGAGAAGTAAACGGTTCTCCGTGAGATAATCCCGAGGCATCAGTCAAACCTCATAATCGTGTTCCTCCTAAAAATAGGGATATTGATGAAACTGATGACGAGGATATGCCTCAGTGATTTAAGTGTAAAGGATTTGGTCATTTTGCAAACGAGTGCCCAAATCGTAGAAAATACACTGGGAACAAAGGTCTTGCTGCAACTCTTGATGAAATATCTTACAAATATGATTCTAATGAAGACGAGAAATCAAGTGTTGCACTTCTTGGTAAAAATATTGATTTTGATAATTGTAGCAATACATACATCAATATTGATATTCTTTCAGAAGATAATCCAACTATTCTGGAAGATAAAGTTGATCCATTCTTTGGAAACTCTGTTTATAATGTTTCAGGTTCCACTATGTGCCTAGTTGCGTGCACATCTCAAAAGCCTGACTTTTATCCTAGACTGACGTGTTCGTATTGTTCTCTAAAGGGTCATGAACTTTCAAGGTGTTACAAGTACAAACACCAACTAAGGCACGTCAACAAACTTCAACGAAGAGCAAATCATTTAACAAGTAAGCTTAAACTTGCTCAGAAGACCGCTGAGGTATGTAGGATCTTATCTTCATCTAAGAAGTTAGTTTCCAAGGACAAACCAAGACCATTAGAGAAGAGAGTGTGGTCGAGTCGGTTTGATAGATAGAAGTCTGAGGATTCCTCTCATGAGGAAAATGGTGGACAAATTGTTGTTCACCGCAGCGTAATTTAATTGTGTTGATTGATGAAAATCTTGTCTCATGTGCCTGATCAAAAGAGATAAAGAGACAATGATTTTGTACCTCTCAGGCTTTAGGAAAAGTTTTTTTTTCTTAGTTTTTGCTCTTTCCTGTCTTTCTACAAAAAAAAAGGGTTATGATCGTCAATTCTACTCGTTATAGGGTTGAGAGTTGGACGTGCGCGAACCTGTTAAAGGTTTCGAAACCCTACATTCCTTTTCCTTCATTGAAACTCCTTTTTATCCCAAGAATACTTGTTGAGATTGTGATTTCCTCTCACAAACCCATACGCCTATGGATGCTCCAAGTGCCATGTCTTCTGATGGAAAGGATGTTAATATGATTGTCAAGCCATCAATCATGAAGGAAAAAGAGAAATCTCCGTTAGCTCCGACATTGAAAAGAAAAAGAAGGAATGTGAGGAAGCCAAGAGTTGTTCCTTCAAACTCTTAGAAGTTTTCTGATGTTCTTGAAGTGTTGAAAGAGATGCGAAAGGAGATTCAACAAATAAAGGCTTTTGTGTATAAGACTCATGAGATTCAGAAGGCCCTGGTTCGACATCATCATCCAAGAAGTTTTATTGATATAAACTCCTACCTTAATGAACCTTACGTCCCAATGGCTGTTGACGACAAGGAGTTCGGGGACGATAAAGAATTCTTCAAAGGTCTTAACATCTAGTAAATCTTCTATTTTTCTGTTTTTGTTGGAAGAATAACTAGAGTTTGGAATAGCCATTATTGTGATTACACATAGCCATGTCCAACATTTTCATCTTTATGTGTTTAGATTTTGTTTTAAACTCTAAAATTGTTTGGAAGATGATTTTTGCAGTATTAATCTTTATGGTTTTATATATTGCAATTGTTATGGGATATGTGTGTTTGCGTCCGTGAACTATGATTGTCCCATATCTTGTCAAAAGTAAAGTCTTTCATAAGTCGATATTCATATGTTGATAAAGGAATGAATGGACTTTGACAAATACAAAAGTTAAGCCTATATTGTCAATTATTGACGCAAGATAGGTTAAAATCTTTTGTTTTCAAGGATTATGTCTATTGTTTGTCATTGAGCAAATGGTGATGGAAAATAGAATGAATCTTTGTGTATTCCGCAGTAATTGATCTTCCCTGATCCATATTTTATGTATTACTGTGAGGCTCCGTAATGTGTCTTATGTTGAGCACTAAACGACCAAGTTGATTATTTTATGATTAGCTTTGTTGTAGTTCCGTAAGGTACTTTATGTCGGGCATTTTTGAACTAAATTAATCATCTTTTTTGGTTATTTAGTTATAAATCCATAAGTTTTCTTATGTTTGAGCGTTTTTGACTGGGTTGATTATTTTCATGATTAACTTAGTAATTGCTCCATAGATTCTCTTATGTCGAGTATGACCAATTAAATTGATTAGTTTTGTGATTAGTTTGGTTGTGTGTTTCTATTAGATTAATTATGGGTTCTCTTGTGATTAATCTAATTGAGTATTTTTGAGTCTCCATAAGTTCACTTGTGTTGAGCATTATCGATTAAATTAATCATGAACTTCTTGTGGTTAATTTAATTGAGTATTTTGGATTCAATTCATACTTGTATGTGATTTGTTATTTCCAAAGAAATCATTCTTTTCTTTCGAAATTAAGGTCGCTCTTGTTGTTCTTTCGGGAATGACATATTATGGGGAAGAGTTCTTTTTGAACTTGTGCTTAATTGCCAAATCTTTGTGGGGAGTGCGGCTGTGGAATATTATAGGGGTTGTCTTGTATCTTTAAACTCCTTGATGAATGCATTTAGCTTCGGCTTTATGATTGCATCTAAATAAGATGATATGTGTTTCTTTCTTTTGGTCATGAAATGTCTCTTTCGGAAATTTCATTAGGATCCTGTTTCTTGTACCTTTGCCAATTTTATTGACAAAAAGGGGAGAATTAATATGTAGTTCACACTACAAATACATATGGTTTTCGGATCATTATGTAAGGGGGAGTGGTTTCCACGTGAGATGGAGTATTGACAAAGGGGGAGTGATACATATCACCATAGTATTGTTGCTGAAGTTGTGATACAATTGGACTTTGACGCTGTGTAATGATACTATGACACTGTATAACAATGATTGAGAACTTTTGTTTTCTTGCTGTTATAGCTACGGATTTTCAACAACGATGATGCTAAACTTACAACCTTTGGGATCATTGGAGTACTTAGAAGTGACGAAGATTTCGAGTAATGTTGAAGATTAGGCATGTGGAATAGGAGCTACAAAAGTTAATTTATTTATTTGTTGTATTCCATATGTATTAATAGTTTTTTCACTAAAATTGACAAAGGGGGAGATTGTTAGAGCATTGCTCGGGCGAACTCGCATGCGTTGCTATCTCAAGCATGTTTGTCAATGTTAGTGATCAAAACTATAAGTCTTGATTTCTAGCCTATTATAGCTAAAGGTCTCGGACTAGGATAGAAAGTGTAGTTGAGCTCAAGACTCCATGGCAATCATCATGCAAGATGAAGGACTACTCAAGGAACTGGTGGAACTTCATCGACTAAAAGGTATGTGGAGACTTGAACTTATCTGTCACTCAAAAGTCTATTTACTATATCTCCTATTCTTGAGATAAAAGTCGTTTTGATATATAGACTTTCATTATACACATTTGTTATTTCGAGCCGAGTTTAACTCGCCTATCTATTTCTCGAAATATGTGTTGGTAAGCTTTCGCTTTAGCCAAATTCATCTTTACCTAGTGACGAATGTCATGTTATGTTTCAATCACTTTGAAAATTGCTCTGACGAAAAATGGTCTTTGAATAACGGCTATATAACGTTCTCTGAGAATGTTTCAATGATTGAAATGAGAGTTTAGATTACATAACCATTGGTAGGATATAAACATTGTTGTGGAAACACATATATGTATAAGTCCTTATTCCTTGAACCAAAGTTTGCGAACTTTGTTGATCAAGAGAAACGGAATGTGGCGTGAGCCAAGTCCGCGAACTGGAGGAAGTTCTCGGCCCGAGAATTTCTGCTGGAGTTTGTGAACTCCTTCCGTGAGCTTAAGTCCGCGAACCCAGTCCGCGAACTTAAGTAGGTTATATCTAAAATCGGTTGTTCTTGAACTCATGTTTATATAAACTAAGGAATGCTTTTGCAAACCGTGGCTATAAAGTTCATGAACCGATTCGAGAGAATCAAACCGTTTTTTCTTCGATTGTGTCTTGTGTAGTTACATAAGATCTAAGCAATTGAACAACTATCTAACTAGTTCATTTGAGTCATTTGAACTAGTTATGGTGAAGAAGAATATGGTTGATATGAAATTGTTCATATGGCTAACCATTTGGTTAACTATTGTTGAACCAACAAATGTCAATGTTTGGGAACGGTTACATAAACTCAAAATTGGACATTTCATTTGTTTATAACAAGCTAAGGTTTCGATCCAACGGTTGAGAAATATTAGCTTGAATCTTATCAGGTTTTCATCTAATGGTGAATATTGAATGCTTTGTTACCAAGTTAACATTGATTGCAAACCCTGATTTGAAAGAATATATAAGGGAGAACTCTAGCAACTGGGAAACCTAATCCCCACACCTTACGTGTGATACTAGTTGCATAAGCTAGAGTCGATTCTCCTTTAACCTTGGGTTTTCTTCTCTAAACCAGGTTAACGACTTAAAGACTTCATTGGGATTGTGAAGCCAGACCGATACTACTTTTCTTGTAGTTGTGTGATCTGATCTTGTTGTTTCTATCGTATGAGTACAATTGGAATAATTGGCTTGAGATTTATATCTCCGATAGGCAAGATAGAAAAGAAATCACAAACACTTCGTCTCATCGTTTGTGATTCCGCTATATCTTTTTTCGCTGCGTCGATTAAGATTATTGTGAGGTGATTGATAATACTAGGCTGTTCTTAGGGAATATAAGTTCGGGTTATCAATTGGTTCCTGTTCACCTTGATTTATCAAAAGACGGAACAAAAACTCGTAGGTATATTCGTGGGAGACGTATTTATCTAATACCGTAGACTTTTCTGTATGATACATATTTGTTTATTAAAGTCTTAGACTTTAGGTCATAGCAACTCTTAGTTGTGGGTGAGATCATCTAAGGGAATCAAGTACGTAGCATCCTGCTGGGATCAGAGGCGTAGGAGCATAACTGTACCTTGGATCAGTGTGAGATTGGTTGGGGTTCAACTACAGTCCAGACCGAAGTTAATTTGGAGTAGGCTAGTGTCTGTAGCGGCTTAATACAGTGTGTGTTCAATCTGGACTAGGTCCCGGGGTTTTTATGCATTTGCGGTTTCCTCGTTAACAAAATTCTGGTGTCTGTGTTATTATTTCTATTCCGCATTATATTTGTTTATATAATTGAAATGTCACAGTTTGTGCGTTGTTCAATCAATTAGAATATCCGACCTTTTGGTTGTTGATTTAAATTGATTGACACTTGGATATTGGTCTTTGGTACCATCCAAGTTATCTCTCTTTGATAAAGACTCGCGGATTTCTATTTGCTTGAGTAAAGATCAAATCGAGAGATTGAGATATAAACTCTTTGATATACTTTTCTCTAGATTGAGTCTGACTGTCTAGTTGATTCTATAGAAAGTATATTGGAGTTTGTCCATACAGATTGCTAAGAGACTCTTTAAATGAGTTTTGGTTCACTAAAATATGACAACCAAACTTGACATACCAACGCTTGGTGGGTTCAACCGAGCTATGCTCTAACACACCCTTCAAGAGATTCAGTTATAGTCGCGTTCCTTACATCTCTTTAACCTTGCAAGGCTCTACGCAAATGAATCCCTTAGTTGGCATACGTTATAGCCTAAGAGTTGCTTCAACCTAAGTGAAGAATTTTGATACTAATCTGCCTCTAACAGATAAGCCTATTTGATTTCCATTTAGATCAAAAAATCAAGGTGATGAAATCTGTTTGCAATAGACAAAGCTAGCAAACCTCACAAATCCATAACTTACTACCCCCGAAGAGCATCCTAGATTCTTAACTACCTCTCAAGAACATTCTTCAAAGATCAATTAAGATCAGTTTTCATATATCTATCTTGAGGAATCACAAAGTCTGAGACGAAGAGAACTTTGTAATTACTCTCTATCTTGCCTGAAAGAGATTACGAAAACCTCAATAACATTTAAGCAAGATTGGGATACACGAACTATCAAGGTAAAGATAGTAGGACCTGGCTTCATGAATCCCCAAAGCAAAGTCTTTTAGTCGGAGACCTAATTATGTTTCTCAAACGAAACCTAGGTTTATGGAGGACGACTCTAGAATCAACTAGGACATAAAGTGTCAGGGGTTGATTTTCCCAGTTGAAATAGTATCTCTAATTATTGATTTTCGAGGACCATGGGCTGCTTAGATTTCAAGCTAAGATAACTTGAGAATCAGACAAACACTTTAAGTCTTGAAAATACAATAGAAGAATATACACTAGCAATCTAGAACCGTGTATAATGATTGTTCGGTTTGGCGGATATACCAAAAAACTAAAGCAATTTGATGTTCATTTAAACACCTAAGAATTTAATCATAATGCATACACATGAGTGTTTGAGTGATCAATTAAGTCTTAGAAGTGTTTGAGAGAGTGCTAGTAATGCTAAAAATATTTAAAAAAATAAGTCTTTGAGCATATACTAAAATCTTAAATTCGTACAACAGTTCGTGAACCGTTAGTCTTGTTCACGAGTCAGGGTGCAATAGTTCGTGAACCGGGTTCCCCAACCCTACAAGATAACCGAACTCAGTTAACCACGTTTTTTGAACCGGCTTCGTCAACCGCTAGCCTTTAAAACCAACTTTCAAATTTTAGTTCATACCGGTTCGTGAACAGTCCCCAACTGAACTTGAGGTTTTCGAACTGGTTCATATCTCATCCGCGTCCAATCCAGTACATGGTGGATTTTAAATTTGGCGTTGCATCCATTCCAACATCCAATGGATGCACGAATGGACGGATTGGATGCAGATGATCAATTGGATTTCCTACATAGTTAGAACTTTAAAACAGAAAAACAAACAACCAAAAATGGCTTGAATAATGACCAATCAAGAAAAAACGAAATTCTTAATCTTTCGTTCCTCTTTCTTCTTTCTTTTCTCTTCCCTTCTAAAAAAAAAACCAGAGTCATTTCATCTTTCTTGCTCAAATTTGGTCCTTTTGGGCCAGATATGAGCAAGGATTTCTTTTTCTTTTCTAGTTTTAGGTAATAGTTTATTGAATAAGATGTTTCTACATCATTTTTTTTTGTCTTTCGATATGTTTCTTTGCCATTTTGCGGTTATTCTTCTTCGTCGTTGTGTGTGTGTGTGTGTGTGGGGGGGGGGGGTCTTCAATCTTTGATGGATGGTTCGTGGCTTGCTACTCTCGATTCAAAATCATCAACAATTCAACACGAAATCTCTTTGAATCCATACTCTAGGAATTTAGGGCATCCAAGTTCATTTGGATCTACAAGTTTATGGAAAAAATACTCCTTCCTTTCAGGTGCATCTCTTATCATGGAAGAATACAATCAAATCAAATGGTCTGAATTATTTCTTAAATATACCATCGTCTCTCCCTTATACATAATCGAAAATTGGGTATCTCTGCAGTTTATTGCTCTTTCTCTTCGCAATCTACTTGTAGTTGATATCTTTATTTGTATTAGGGTTTTAATTATCTTGATGTTTTTTATGTATTTTGATGTTTTTGTTAATCTTGTAAGCGAACATGTAATCACTATTTTGATTTGAATGAATTGAAAAAAAAAAATGAATCCTAAAAGTTTGATGGAAGAAAATGATGAGGAGATAAGTTGATTATATAGTGGACTACTAAATTAAAATCCTTAATTTAACGGGTGTGGATGTCCAGTGGATTTATAAGACTGCAACTGCATCCAATTCAACTCTGTTGCATCCCAAAAATTACATCCACATCCAGTCCATTAGTGAGCAGTTAGGATACCCACCTGCAAAAGTATGATTGAACCATATTTAATCTCCATATTTATGGCCAAATGCTCACTCCTACTTTTGAGGGGGAAATAGGGCATTATGGTGGTCGCATTATTCAGGTGTGTGATAACAAAATTATTATTATTGATATTTATTTTCTTTCGAGCCTCACCACAAGTGCAGATTGTGCAGAATCCATTGCCATGAAAGAAGCAATTAGAGGGGTTACTGAGATGGGAAAAACTATAGATATTCAACGTAATTGTAAAGGGTAGTCCATTTTACGGAGGGAGAGGCTTCGAGTTGCTTATAGAAAACAAAAACTATTTTTTATGACCCTAGAAATGTGATCAGGAATTTTAGTAGTTGTAACATAATTTATGTTTGATGTGTAATGAAAGGAAAGAAACGAATATGCATTTTTTTTCCTCCACTGCAAAGAAGCTACAGAGTTATGGAATTATTTGTTTAACAATTTTGGCTTAAAATGGATATGGAATTATTTGTTTGACAATTTTGGCTTAAAATGAGTTTTGACTGACAGTGTTAAACCAACACTTTGAGAAATGGCTGCATAAAAAGGGTTGTATAATGCCAAAAGAAAAAAAAAAACCTATGGAGCTCATTCCTGTTACAATTTGATGGACAATTTCGAATGAAAGAAATGATCAGCTTTATGGAGGGGAAAAAAAACAGAAAATGAAAACAGTACCTTATAAGATTTTGATGACTACTCTTTGAAGAATCTAATTAGTAATTGGGATGTTGTAATTGCCAATAACTAATTTGTGTTTGAATTTTTTGTATCTTTGGTAGCAGTCACTATTCTGTTGACTGTTATCGTTCTCAATATAATTTGTTTTTGTGCTTGTCCCGAAAAAGAAAAAAAATGGATTTATGTTAAATAGAAGGTTGAATACTAATGCTGGCAATCTTGCCAAGTGGGCTTGGGAGAATAAGTTAGATTTTGTAATTCTAAGTCTACTTCTTCTCAAGCCAATCTTCAGAAATCCAGGCTTACAGATGGGATTGTAATTATAAAGACTTTGATGTTTTTTCTCGTTATTGTAATACATTGCTGCTTTTATTTTTATCTTTATCTTGTTGTATTCTATTTTTAGGATAAATACCTTATTTAATATATTTCCTAGTTTATAGGTCTTTCCTATATTGAGAATATTGAGCTCTATATATACCACACCATAAATCATGAAGAGATATATTCGATTACCTACTGCTCGAGATATTTGGGAAGCACTATCTAAAGCCTTTTATGATGTAGATGATGAACTACAGGTATTTACTCTCAATCAACGAGTGTTTTCTGCAAAACAAAATGGCAGAGCACTCTCTATTTATTACGGAGAGTTAACTGAAATCTTTGGAGAGTTGGATCATCGTGATAGAGTGGTGATGGAGAGTACAAATGATATTGAAACCTATCGAAAATCAATTCAGCGTCTAAGGGTGCATATCTTCCTTGATGGGTTAGATGAAAGTTTTGAGCAGATTCGTGGTGAAATCTTGAGAAAGAATCCTATTCATGAATTGGAATTATTTTATGCACTTGTTCGTCGTGCATCTGTTCGACGTACAACGATGGTTAAAGAATCGGAAGCAATTGAACCTTATGTTATGGTAACTCGGAACTGGTACAAACAAAAGGGATCCTTTTAGGGACATTCAAAGGAGGTGGACAAATCTACACTCAAGTGTACCCATTGTAATCAAACTGGACATACAAAAAATATTTGTTTTGAGCTGGTTGGATATCCAGAATGGTGGGATCAACATCTCGAGAGAAAGAAGGAGTCAAAGAGGAATTTTAATGCTGCTTCGGCTTCAACAAAGAAAGAAAAGGATTTTATGGTAACATCTGCATCAGTTGCAAGAGAAGGTAATGACGGTAAGGTTTTAAATATCTCTTCACTTGTTTCGAATAATTCATGGATAGTTGATTTTGGTGCTACGGACCATATGACATTTGATTCTAGACAAATTTCATCAATTAAACTATCTATACAAAAAACAGTCTCACTGCAAATGGCTCACAAGCTCCAATTACTGGTGAAGGATCAGTATCCCTCACTGAAACTTTGAACTTAGATTCTGTCTTAGTAGTTCCCACCTTAGATTGTAATCTTTTATCGGTTTCCCAAATAACTAATACTTTACATTGTGTGGTAATTTTTTGGCCTAACTCTTGTGTATTTAAGGACATCAAAACGAGGCAACGATTGGTTATGGTGTTAAACGTGGGAAGTTATATTACTTGGATCTGGTGTCGAGTAGTTCTGATAAGCTGCGTCAAGCTCTACTTGTTGATGGTTCCGAGGGGGAGAGACAGAAATCTCAAATTTTGTTATGGCATCGACAATTAGGACATGCGTCGTTTGGATTCTTGAAAAGGTTATTTCCTAGTTTGTTTGCAAAACTTGATATCTCCAGTTTTCATTGTGAAGTATGTGAACTTGCAAAAAGCCATCGTGCTTCTTTTCCACTATCTTTCAATAAGAGTCCAGTTCCTTTTATGGTTATACATTCTGATGTTTGGGGGCCATCTAAAGTCACTACTTTGGGTGGTTCAAAGTGGTTTGTTACGTTTATTGACGATTGCACTAGGATGACTTGGGTGTGTCTAATGAAGACTAAAAGTGAAGTTACTTCGTTATTTCAACGGTTTTATAAAATGATTAGTACTCAGTACAACAAACAAGTTCAAGTACTGCGTAGTGATAATGGTGGTGAATATATGGATTCTAACCTTCAACATTTTTTGGACGGACATGGAATTATTCATCAAAATACATGTTCTAATACACCTCAGCAAAATGGAGTAGCTGATAGAAAAAATCATCACCTATTGGAAGTTATTCGTGCTTCATTGATAGAAACACATATGCCATTGTCATACTGGGGTGAGGCACTTACTTCTGCAGCATATCTTATAAGTAGAGTACCTTCTAGTACCATTGTGTTTCAGACACCATATCAAGCTCTTAGTGAAGCAGTTATCGCTCCTACGATTCCAAATTTACTACCTCGGGTGTTTGGTTGTGTAGCTTTTGTACATCTATGTAGCGCCCCCTAAGCTAGCAGTTGACTAATCTAAGAGTTTAACTACATAAAGAGGCACTAACGATCTAAAACATCTAATTAAACATTAAGAAAGAAGTTCTAAACAAAGATTAACCCGAATCTAAACCCTCTCTGAAATAAATACAAGAACTCCTCTCAAATAATACATATTTTATTGTGAGTTGGTTTACAAATAGAATATAAACGCAAAATAATATAGCGGAAGCTAGCCAACTAACGAACCAACTCCTCGAAGCTTTCAACACCACGAACACCTCACGATCTGTCTCTGAAACTGAAAGTGGGAATGGGTGAGCACATCATCCCTATAAGGGGTGCCCAGCAGAATAACAACTAACTTTCAAGTAATCACTAAAATGATTTAAAGATAATGCAGGTTTTATTGAAAACCGATAAAACACGGAAAAACAGATAAAGCATATTAAAATAATAAGTTGTACTGAAATATAAAGTTCTACCAACCAATCTTGCGCATGATTCACAACAATTAAATAATAGTTAAGCGACGCAGTCCTTCGGAGTAGTAAGGCGTGACTCTTGCGGATTTTTCAATGATCATTAAAGCGCCCTGAGGTTTGGCGACCCCGTAGTCATATAAGATTTGTACCTTACCAGTACCTTATTATACGCGCACTCTACATAACAAGTATCTAAAGAGATCTAATGGTGTTAACGTTATAGCCGACGGAAGAACTTTAACATGAAGAACCCTATACCTCTCGCATGTCAAATCTAACAATCAGACATAAGATTCTTAACATCATTCTCTCTAAACACCAAAACATAATATAATAGCTTTTGAAAGTAATTTAAAAGAATAATAAACATCCATGTATGAGACATGCGTTGCCCGTACAGAAATAGGGAAAGTAATATTCGGTGACACGAGTACACACCTAGATAGTTTATTAGTTGGCAGGAATTTTCACTCCTTTAGCGCATAAATATAGATATAACTTTTGGGCAACCACATCACACACCAATCAAAAGGAACCTTCTCCTTTTCATGCTAACAATAAGTAAAGAATGTAACCACTTTCCAGTCAATGGAAAGAATCACTTTTGAAAATAAATAAATACTCCCAAAACACAGATATCAGTTGTTTCTAAAGTTCCAAGCCCATCCCAAAATGTAAAAGAAAACTAGTTTGTATTACCCACAAATAATACATGCATACACATATCATATACTAGCAAAGATATGCATGCCTTTCGCAATATAAATATATTTATAAAACAATAATGAATACAAGAGAATTCGTTATCAATTCCCACCTCTTTTGATGAAAAGCCTCGCATACCTTGAGATCCATAATCCACTGGTTCATTCTTTAGATCGTTCGTTGTTAATAAAGATTAACTGTTAATCACACAAGCACTCTAAAGATTAGCCAAAAGGCTCACACAAGGCTCAAACACAATCTCATACAATTCTCTAATTATAGGCTAAGTGAATTATCTAATGGTTGTATGCCCATTTATGGTTCTATACCTTTTCATTATCTATCTTTATCATATTTAAGGTTTACTAATTCAATTAGGTTGGTTCTCTAGTCTATTAGATAAGTCTTACAAAGATGTACCACTTTGTAGAAGGAACCAAGAGTCAATTCGGACCATAAGTGGTCCAAAAATACAAAATAAGGTTTCTGGCCCTAAGCCCAAGCCCATGGGTTTAATCCGGCACGGCCCACTAGTCCGGCCCATTACACAAGGTCCAGTCCAACAGAGTCAACTAACGGTCTTTAACAGTCCAAGGGTCAACTAACAGTCAATGTATAAGTCAAGTCCAAAGTCACAGTCCAAGGTCAAGTCAACGAGTCAGAGTCCACTGAGTCAACTGATTCAACTCAGTTAGATATAAGTTGAGTCATCTAAGAACAGAGTCAGTCAAATTACTAGCTGGGATGACTAACAGGTTACAAATCAAGATACAGAAATTCATACAGTTAAAACTACTAAAAACAACTCCAACAGAAACATCTTCTTAACTGAAACTCACTTAAACACTCATCTACACCTTAATCTTTCTTAAGACAACAACACCACCAGCTTTCATCTTCATATACATTCTTCTCATCTGTAACTCTCTCCACATCAACATCTTCTTAACTTCTTCACATTCTATCAAACCTTTCTTCATACCATCTTAGCATCACAACTTCAACTCCTTACACATCTGATATTAATTACAATTCCATCGTTATCCATTGTGCAAGGCTCAACTGTAACACTATTTCAACCCTCAATTGCTGTGACTTAATCTCAACCCCTGTACAACTAGACTTCAACATACAACCTGAATCTCTACCTCTGCCACTGTTACTTCGTACTACAATTACAATTCTAACAATCTGCAACACCCATTACCGTTTCATTCACTCTATAAAATCACCACCACCAATTGCAGACCTCATATCTTACTCAGACAATACTCATCACCATTGCTTCCATTTCACTTCATCTTAGACAAGTACTGCAACAACACTTAATGTACAACAGCAGCATCAAACTGCAACCACTACAATCAAATGCCTCCGCAACTCCTAACCAACACAACCAGCACCACCAGTTTCATCATTAATCCAAAGAATCTGCAGTTTGAACTCACACGCTTTACAACTCAGCTGCACCACCAGCACCAATTCATCATCAGTTCAACACGCCACCACTATGACTCCATTTGCTTCAACTATAACTCAATCACAAAACCTCCATCCTCATGAACTGAAATCTCAAAATTACCACAACCACAATCAATTCATCTTACTAACTTCACCATTTTCTAACTCATTACAGCCTGTAAATACCTCCACTAGTTCCATTAATTTCAGCTCATAATCCACCTAACCCCCAATATTCTACCTTCAGTTATAACTTGTATTAACACTCATTCCATGAACTCCTTTGTTCTTCATTTACAGCTTGAACTTCCTCAACAACAATTCTCTGTAAATCAATTCAGCCAACTTCTGACATAACTCTGTCATTGCCATCACCTGTGACTAACCACTAGACCTAGAAATCATCTTAGCATGAGAATCAAATTTAAGTTCTTCATCAGCTTCAATTCCACCTCTGGTTCAGAACTTCAAACCCTATACTTCTCAGTTTACATCAAGACCACTTCAAAATTATCAATTGAACCGAATTCTTACTTCAATCAATTAAACTCATCTCCAATCTCTTCATATTCATCACCTAATTCGAATCTCAAATCAACTCAGGAAACCCTAATTTCCTATGAATTCAAAACTAAACTCCATACAACAACTCTATACTTCAATTAACAACAAACCCACTCTATAACCGATCAAAACAAAACGATTGCATGAAGAACAATCAAACAATTCGAAACTCTAAATTAACTTACCATAATTCATCTTGTTTCTGAAATCAGTAAGCTTCAATATCATCTCCACCAATTATTCCAAGTCTTCTAACCTTCACTGGTGCAACTACTACCTTCAAAATTCGGCTCCATAGATTGATACGGGTGAAGGAAGGATTTGCAGAGAAAAAGAGAAGAAGAGTAGAGAGAAGGATGAAGAAGAAGAAATCAGAATGATGATACTTCTATCAATTTTGGTGATGATAAGGCCAAAGTAAAATGATAAAGGCACCCAGATAAATTATAAGGGCAGCCAGGCGGTTTAGATACAAAAATGATTATTTTTCCCTTCTCATTAATCTGACAATATTTTCTTCGACTGGTATCCGATTGACACGTTCGAGTAGTCTATTTCGCATAACTTTTCGAGATCTATCTAGTAATACTAGTTTCATATCTAAATCGTTGTTAGGTTAATTTATATTAACTAACGTTCATCTCTAATTAATCGAGTCATTAACGGTTAATTTGTCTCTTGACTGGTCTAATAGCGTTGACGAGCTTGAGGCTCGTTACAATCTATACAAGAGTCAGCGTGATAAGTTGGCTCCTCGAGATTTGAAATGTGTATTTGTAGGATATGCAGCAATAAAAAAGGGATACCTTTGTTATTATCCTCCAACTAAACGAATGTTCGTTACTTTGGATGTTGTATTTCATAAAGATTCCATGTATTTTTCATGTGAGTCTGAACTTCAGGGGGAGTACCACAAGGAAATTCAGACTCTTAACTATGATGACGATATACTCTGATACTGATGTATCTGTTGTTACTATCCCTGCTGATATAATTAGTCAATCTGTTGATGAAGAAATTATAGGAGATGAAGAAGTTTCGAGAGAAGAAACAAAAATAGGAAATGCAGTATTTGATCAAAATACTTAAATTCGAGAAGAAATTACAGAGTCTACAGTACTTCAAGAAGATAAAACACCTAACCAATCGTATGCCGAGGATGTTCTGAACCGTCAAGAAAACAGCTTCCGCAGCGCATAAACAGAGGTATTCCTAAACCCACATATGAACCAGAAATCTCTAGTAAGGTCAAGTGAAAAGACGAGGGTACCCAAATATACCTCAATCTAAAACTTTTCCACCTGTAAGTCCTTTCTCCCAAAGTGATTGTCTATGGACTGAGTCGAGACAATACAACTAATCGGCTCACACTTCGTGTGATCGTCTATGGATACGAGATCGAGACAATACGACAACAAGATAACTTGTGTGATTGACTATGGATACAAGATCGAGACAATACAACAACGAAGTATGTTTACTTGATAAAAGGTTCGGACTTAACCAAACACAATAGGATTGCTATCAAGTAAATAGGAATTAACGTTTGTGTATTTGACTTCTAATTATAATAAAACAATTATAATTACGGAAATAGAAAAGTAAAAGACACAGCAAGATTTTGTTAACGAGGAAACCGAAAATGCAGAAAAAACCCGGGACCTTGTCCAGAATTGAATACTCTCAGGATTAAGTCGTTATACATAATATAAATCAACTTCGTATAGTTGAGACCAAGCAACTAAACCTATAGTTCACCTAGTTCCGTCTGTATCCATGCGCCTCCAACTTGCAATAAGTCACGCACTTGGAACAATTCCTTTGGTTCGTATTCCAAACAGTAAAGGAACAACAAATCTGTTCGGTAACAACTCTTTTCAAACAAGTGATATGAGTTTGACAAAAGGATCTTCCGTTTATCCCAATAAACTCCTTTGTCAGGTTCTTAGATCTATCTTTTCAAAAACTACCAAAGTAATTGTTAAGATTATGCAATCAATACTCTTAATCACAAAGAATCATATTGATGCCGATCTACTCAACTAATCAATCAAGATTATCATAAAGATAAACCGATTATAGTTGGATCCCCAGCCGATCAAGTTTTATGCATGCACACCAAAGATTATGAACCCAAATCAAAAATCTTCTTCATCTTCAAATCTTCTTAGATCTTCAATAAACATCTGAACACAATCAACTTGAGTCTCTTGTGATCAATCACACACAGAACGGAGTCTGTTAACAATGGATTATCACAAGACGTCTTTAGAACTACAAATAGTCTAAAGATCCCCGTCGAAACTTTGATCTAGTTTGAGTGAATCTTATATCAGAAGAGAAGATTCTCAAGCACAAACAAACTAGGTGCAATCAACCGTTAGTCAATCAAATCAATCAAAAACTAATAATAAACTGCAATTATCTAGTTTCCCACCAACGGTACTCGTAGAGCTTCCCAATCCCAAAGAAGTCTTTAAAATGAGCGGTCATAAGAGATTTCGCCTAATTAGGGTACTTTCCTCTCCGAATAGACGGCTCCACCAGTAACAACACAACAAGGTAGTTTGCTTGAAATGCAAACTTCAATATTTATAGACCAAGGAAGTTTGGACACCAAGGAATTTCCAAAACCGAAAATATTCTCAAGATATGCAATATATTTCCAAATTCGGTTTCCATAATTCCTGGAAATGCTTTGTCCAAATATTGACCGAAATCTCAGTAGAAAATCTCTAATTAGTAAATGCACATTACCAAATTTGTTTTCTAAAAAAATGCATTTTAATTGCTGGAAATTAAAAGCATATAAAACTAAAAACCTTAATTAAAAGATTCTCAATTTATTTCGATCCGGGATTCTCCTTTAGCTATTAAGGAATATCTTTGAACAATAAAAGATAAGCGTTACTGCACATGTTCAAAGTATGTCCACGTGTTTACTTTGTTAATCCTTTTTCATATTTACAATCTTGGAACCGATTTGCCACACTTCCAAACAAGTTTAGAATTGGTTCATCTGACTTCCAAGAACTATGTGATTGATTATCCTATCAAATCACCAATCACGGGTTTCACGGTTCTACCAAAACAAATTTCGGTTCTACCTCCATGTGGGTACTAGGATCACTCACACTAGCTTTCCAAATATTTGGTTGACTAGGTATTAGGATCGGTTACCACATATTATGGTATCTAACTTGTATTCGGTTGCACAAGTCATAGGATCGATTATCAATATCTAAGACTTGTTATACCTCTTACAAGGATCGATTCCCCTTTGCTTGTGATCGGTTGCACCTCTTACTAGGATCGGTTCCCCAATGTCTAGAGTTGGTCATACCAATTACAACAAATCGATCATACCATCTCAGGTGATTACTTCAGATCGGTTTCACTAATAAAAGTCATACCAATACAAAAGTCAGGCCTTGTGAATAGTTTTACCAAGATACATAAACAAGTTATGAGCGGTTATACTAAACACACATATTGGTAATCCAAAGATTTGCAATGAATAACAATACCAATAAGCCTAGCGATTTCCCTTTCGATTCATAAAACAAGTTTATGAATTGTACTTCCTTTAAACGAATGTAAAACATTGTTTCCCATGATGAAATCTTCACCCATACACATACATAATCACAATAGCATTCATACGATTATGTCGATGTCTTATATACGAAGTTCAAAAGATAGACGCTATACTTCGTATTGTAATTCCTTAATACTATGTCTAACTAGAGTATAATCATTCACAGCTTCGCAGTTATGTTTTCATTATGCACGACTTGAAAGATACGTTAGGAATGAAACAGTTCAAGTAAAATATTATTGACCTCAAGAGGAAGGATGATGTCGTCGTTGTAGCTCCTTACTTCTTCACATTCTTCAAGTCTTCACGTAATACTTGTAAGTCTCATATCCAAGTAACTTTCTAGCTAACCTATACGAAGTTGACTCTAGTAAATAATCAAGCGACTCTTTAAATGAGTTTTGGTTCACTAAAATATGACAACCAAACTTGACATACCAACGCTTGGTGGGTTCAACCGAGCTATGCTCTAACATCAAGTACCCTATGAGCCATTATGTCTCTACCCACCGTTTGTCTGAAACAAATAAGGCATTCGTGAATCAACTATCTACTGTTTTTATTCCTAACAATGTACAAGAAGCATTAGCTCATCCAAAATGGAAGGCGGCTATGGACGAAGAAGAGAAATCCTTAAGAGAAAATGGTACTTGGGAGTATGTTGATTTTCCAGAAGGAAGAAAGATTGTGGGATGTCGTTGGGTCTTCACCATTAAATACAAGGCAACTGGTGAGATTGAACGTTATAAAGCAAGATTAGTTGCTAAGGGATACAGCCAAACTTATGGAATAGATTATACTGAAACTTTTGCTCCTGTAGCTAAAATCAACACAGTGCGAGTCTTGCTATCTCTCGCTACAAACTTGGACCGGCCTTTACAGCAGTTCGATGTAAAAATGCCTTTTTGCATGGTGAATTATCTGAAGAAGTGTACATGGAGCTTCCGCCAGGTATTCTGATTTCTTCATCCCATAGTAAAAAGGTATGTAAGTTAAACAAATCATTGTATGGACTGAAACAATCTCCAAGAGCATGGTTTGGAAAATTTACCAAGTCTATGAGGAACTTTGGATATCGTCAGAGTAACTCTGATCATACTTTGTTCATAAATAAAAGGAAAGATAAAATTACAGCTCTCATCATATATGTGGATGACATGGTGGTGATAGGAAATGATCCAGAAGAGAGAAGATCTCTACAAAACTACTTGTCTAAGGAATTTCAAATGAAAAACCTTGGTTCACTAAAATACTTTCTTGGGATTGGAGTATCTCGATCTAGTAAGGGAATTTTCTTGTCACAGAGAAAATATATCCTTGATTTATTACAAGAAGTTGGCATGTCAGCATGTCAACCAGTTCATACACCTATGGAAGAAAGGGTCAAACTATGTATTGAGCCTGATCAAGTACCTGTTAATAAAGGAAGATATCAAAGACTTGTGGGATGTATCTATCTCACACGAGGCCAGATCTTGCTTATGCACTTAATGTTGTTAGCCAATTTATGCACAATCCATGCGAGCAACACATGGATGCATTTATGCGTATCTTGCGGTATTTGAAGTGTGCTCCTGGAAAAGGGATTTTATTCTCTAAAAATGAAGATTGTCGAAGAATTGTGGCATATACAGATTCAGATTATGCATGAGAAATAGATGGCAGACGTTCTACTGCGGGCTACTTTACCTTTGTGGGAGGTAACCTAGTTACATGGAGAAGCAAAAAACAGGATGTTGTTTCACGTTCAAGTGCAGAGGCTGAATTTAGAGGTATGGCGTATTTGTGAAACTTTGTGGTTAAAGTTTCTTCTCAAGGATTTGGGGTTTCTTCTTAAGGAACCAATTCTTTTGTATATATTGTGATAATAAAGTTGCACGTGATATAGCTCATAATCCTGTATAACATGATCGTACTAAACATGTGGAGGTTGATAGATTTTTCATCAAAGAGAAGCTGGACAAGAAGATTATTGAGCTGCCGCCGATTCGTTCTGAAGATCAGCTTGCTGACATCCTTACTCACTCAGTATCGAGTAAGAAGTACTTAAGTTTTCTGGACAAGTTGGGCATGTGTGATATCTATGCACCAACTTGAGGGGGAGTGTTGCATTCTAATTTTAGGATAAATACCTTATTTAATAAATTTCCTAGTTTATAGGTCTTTCCTATATTGAGAATATTGAGCTCTATATATACCATGAGTTGTGTAACCAATTGAGTAAAAAAACCAAAAATAATAAGAGATTTTTTATATCTTTATCTTTGAACTTATCTTTCAAAAGAATTACTTTGTGTTGTAACAACAAATTAACGATAAGGGTGATGGTCCAATATAACCAAGGTTTGAAAAACGGCCGTTATTTTCGAGAAAACGGCCGTTAAAACGGTCACGCCTATGTAGCGTGTCTGTGAGGGTCATCGATACCCGTGTCTATATATCACCGATAAATAGGAAATAACGGTGTTATTTAGACCTGTTATAACCGTTTTCACGCATGTTATAGATGTTTTTCTAAAATTGAATTTTACGTTTGTTGCCTTCTAATTTAACGCGAGTTTTTTAGACCATTTTTCCCGTTTTCACGCCATTTACAACCGTTTTTTTTTAGAAAAAAGAATATAAAAATATTTTCTTATAATTCTTTATTATTTATTTAACCGTCATAACAAAAACGCATTTTTTTCTTAATTAACGCGTTTTTCGCCAAAAACGATAACGTGCTCCTTGAATATAAACTAAATGTCTTTTTTAGTTGATATCGAAGTCTTTTCTAATAAAAATCCTAATTCCAACAACATATGCTCAGATTAACCACTGGAATTTGATACTTCCCAAAAGTAGATACTCAACAGGAGTATATTGATCACTACATTCTCCAAAGAAACTTTTGGTGGGGAAAAAACGAAAAAGGGCTTAATGAAAACGGTAAGAAAGGAGTTTTCCTTAAAAATTGGGATGGTATAACTAAATCTCTTGAAGAGGGAGGGTTGGGTATAAAAAATGTTCAAAATTTCAATTTAGCAATGATTGCTAAAATGGGGTGGAGACTCAAAGAAAACCCTAAGTCTTTATGTGCCACTATTCTTAAAGCTAAATATTATCCTAATAATGATATTCTCCACTTAAACAAACCTTGAATATAAACTAAATGTCTTTTTTAGTTGATATCGAAGTCTTTTCTAATAAAAATCCTAATTCCAACAACATATGCTCAGATTAACCACTGGAATTTGATACTTCCCAAAAGTAGATACTCAACAGGAGTATATTGATCACTACATTCATGCATGTGGTATCCCAATTTGGATCTACCGCGCATCACTAGCTTATCACACAATCCAAATTAGGCTTGTGCTTACATAGTACTGAAGGTCAATTTAATATGTTGGCTTCTCTATTCTCGTTTGATACAATGTCAATGAGATTTCCAAATTTTGATATAAATTTTCCAATCAAATTGATTATACCTATTACAATCTAACGTTATTATCAATCTATTATCAATAATATGAGGGTAACGATCACTACATTCATGCCTTTGCTTTTAAATTAGGCTTGTGCTTACATAGTACTGAAGGTCAATTTAATATGTTGGCTTCGATTATACCTATTACAATCTACGTTATTATCAATCTATTATACGGCCTTTGCTTTTATATGTCGGAAGCTCGAAATCGACCTCTAATTTGGTCTTTGGCAACCAAAAAAAAACAAGAAACTTTTGAATTGGTTTTGTTTGATTGTGATCTTTCCCTTTCTTTGTAGGGTTCCATGGATAACTGGTACCAGATTCCCTGTTGTAAAGGGGGCTGCGACTGATGGATATTATACCCGTTGGCCGGTTCCAAATCCACAAATATTTTCTATTCTCTGGTGAAGAAAATGCACCAACTTTTTTAGTCTTAGATATAGTTTTTGAAGTCCAAATATTTCCCACGTTGTTACGTAACCATTTGGCTGGATCGATCTAGTCTGTCATGGATTGAATTGGATTCTAATCTAACTATATGTCACTTTACAAATTGATTAAGTAGAGAAGAGAAAGATTGATAGCAGATAAATTGGGAATGAAAAGCTGCTTCAATCTTGTCACTTTACAAATTGATTAAGTAGAGAAGAGAAAGATATCCTTAATCAGATGCTCCTATACCTTATCAGATATTTCTTCTTTCTCCATCTTCTTATCAACGCAAAAGGAAGAAAAGTACGGACTTTATATAAAAAAATAAAACCAATTGCACGAGAAAATATCAATCAATTAATTCGATTAACGCAACTATCACAAACAGTGTTGTCTATTCAGAATAATATATCAAATATCACTTTGATTCTACTTTGTTCAAATTGTACGTACATTTGAAGAAAAATGACTATCAAGAATGTATACTGGCCAGCTAGCATGGAGAATATTGCATCTTGGTGATGTTATAGTAGTGTGGTCACCATTATCGTCAAATCTTCGTCGGCCTATTGTTTTCATTACAAACTACGTCTTCAATAAAAATATCCTGGATTTATCTCTCTATATTCTCTCTGCAATTGCTTTTCCTTTTTACACCCACTTGTGAAGCAGATTTAAAGTAGGAGACGGTCGATCCAATTCTAGTCATGTTCCAGAGATGGTCAATGAAAATGAATGACGTACACCATCTTTGCATCACATAAATTCTCAAATTTTTATTGCGTGGGTATTCAGCTTAGCTGAATTACTAATATTCTGCTCAGATGAAATTGGGGTGCTAGTGTGCTACTGACTACTGAGTTTTCTATTATCATTTATTTTACCCCTCACTAGAATGACATTTGCAGATACTATTACGTCTCACGTAAGGCCAAACTAATTGTTCCTCACTTGATATTATAACCCCATCTACCTCATTAAAACCTTGAAATGATATAACACATCAGGAACACTGTTCTAGTTTGAGTGAGACTGAATGCATGGCAGTGTGTCTACTACAAGTCAACATCAAACAAATGATCATATCATGGTGTAACTTCCTAGAATCCCCCCACTGATCAAATATCTATTCCAAAATTCTCTTGCTCTTTTCTTTTTTTGCTTTAACTTTTTTATTTTTCTCATTTTTTCTAATTTTCATGAGATCCAAAGTCCATATATTCTCCATGCAAACGTCTGCTATAAATATAAGTCATTATAGGAACACACAACTCATCACAAACAACCCTAGCTTTCTAGTATTTCTCTCTACAAACTCTCTCAATCATTTCACCGCATTCCCATCGTTAAAAAAAAAAAAAAAAAAAAAAAAAAAAAAACGAATTTTCAGCTAATTTCGGTTTTAATATTACTACCAGTGTTTCCTTTATCATATATATATTCTGCATTTTAACTTATTTGTTAAGTCCAAGTTTTCTCTACGAAGTTGATCAAATTGTAAGAGATAGCAGCAATGGAGATGGTAAGGACTTTGTCATCACAACACGCAGTTGTAATCTTCAGCAAGACAACATGTTGCATGTGTCATACTATCAAGAGTCTATTCAACGAGCTCGGAGTGAGCCCTGTAGTTCATGAACTTGACCAAGACCCAAAAGGAACTGAAATCGAATTGGTGTTACTGACATTATTAGGTCGTAGACCAACTGTACCAGCCGTATTCATTGGTCGTGAGCTCATTGGTGGACCCAATGAAGTCATGACTCTTCATCTCAATGGCACACTCAAACCACTTCTCAAACGTGCCGGTGCCATGTGGCTTTAGAAACGCATATGCTTGGTTAAACACTACACTATCGGACGCCTACACAGAGTTCTATATATCAGGCCGGTTGCAATCATCGACTTCACCTATATCAATCATCAGTTTATCTATTTATATCAATAATGTGCCATTGACAAAGCGCAAAATCAGAACGCTAGGTAAGTACTCACGATACGTACCAGTACTGTTCTGATCACTCGAGTTTGGAGTTACATATATACATACCCCGTTGTGCAATTTGTGTGCACATATGCCAAAAAAAATAGATGTTTAATTAGAGTTTTATGCCTAGATCTTGTTCGTAGTAATATCTACCATTGTAGTCAAATATGACACTATAATGTACTCAATAACGATACTTTAATTGACGACTATCTGTATTTATTTACAGATAGTTCGTATGATATTATTGTAGAAACTTTTGGTAATTATCAAGGCGCTCCAATATTAATATTTACTTTTCAATTACTCTTTTTCGCGTTATCTTCATTTTCTAATTATTTGTATCGATAATTCAATATCTTCTTTAAGTAATTAGTAATCGACTTTGCTGGTAATTAATAAATAAAAACCAGTTTTAATACTATGCGCAAAGTCAAGGAGACTCCGGTAACTTAACTTTATATGCTTAGTTTTTTTAGATTGCGAAATAATTTATGCTTAGTTTTTTTAGATTGCAAGATAAAATCATTTGCAAACCCAATACAAATCTCATGTAATAGCGGTAAGGGGCATCATTTTTCTTCTTCCATTTCTATTTGTACACACCAGCATACTCCCTTTGTTCCAATACTAATATTTACTTTTCAATTACTCTCATTCGCTTTCTCTTCACTTACTAATTATTTATATCAATATAATTCAATATTTTTTTTAAGTAATTAATAATTTATAAATAAATCGACTTTGCTGGTAATTAATAAATAAAAGAGAATGTTTTAATACACAAAGTCAAGGAGACTCCAAAAACTTAAATTTTTATGCTTCAAAAAAAATCTAGATTATAAGATAAAAATTAGAGTAATGGACAGGTAAAAATTAGAGTTGGTGAAATGGACCAAAAAAAGTCTAAGAAATTACACCCTCACCTTTATTTTTATATTTTCTTTAACCTTTTTTTCTCTCTCCAATTTCAAAAAAAATTACAAAAAAAATCATAACTTCTAAAATACATATCCAATTTTAACAAAATTTATATTTTTGGAAAGGGTTTTAAATGATCTTCGAAACAAGATCCATTGTTGATTGTAAATTTGGAAGAAGAAAAAAAACGAAAAACAAAATAGCTAGGATGAAACGGGTTGCATCTGGTTTAAACTAATATAATTTTTTTTCCCGAAAAATAGCTAGGATGAAACCTGATGCATCCTGACTTAGGTTAAGAAAAAACAATTATCCAGAAAGTAGCTAGGATGAATCGGGTGCATCCTGGCTTGAATTTTTCTTCATACAACTTAAACTAGTATGAAATTCGTACCATCTTGTTTTAGATGAAATTGATATCATCATGTTTTAGGTTTGATTCAATTTGTTTTCATCCATGTTTAACTAGTATGAAACTGATTTCATTTTGTTATAAATTGGTAGTATTTGTTTTCATTCATGTTTAAACTAGTATGAAACTGGTTTCATCTTATTTAAATTCGGTTGAATTTGTTTTTATTCGTGTTTAAACTTAGATGAAACCAGTATCATCCTGGTTTACTTTGTGATGCACATGGTTTCATCCATAATTAACCATATAACTTGAAGATCATCTGCATTTGAAAAAACAAAAAGGAAAAGATATTAAAAGTATTAAAGAAAATAATATAATATATATATATTAACTCTAAAATACAAGCATTTCGTATAGTTCTGTTGCCGCATTTTTACGATCATGTGATGTGCCAGCCGATGTAATTAATCTAGTGGTCAATAACGTATTTGAAGATGATGTGTCTAATTAGGTTTTGGAATGATGGTTCTCTACATCCACAAAAAACCAATGATGGTTCTCTACATCCACAAAGTACATCATCAAAACGGTGAGATTTAGAAACAAAAAAAATAGGATAAGGTAGTGATGTGGGCGGTGATTATCGGGGGTTGACCTAATTCTAAGTGTATCCATGCTTATCCCTCTTAAGTTTCTTTGGGTGGAATCCAATAAGAAGCCATTAATGAAATTTCTTATGCATACACATTAATCTCTGAATATACAAAGAAGATGAGAAAACAGAGTCCTTGTTGGTGTTGGGAATAAGAGACGACAAAAAATTCCTTTCAATTATAAATTTCTTACATACTATATAATTTACCTACTAGTGACAACCGGTGCAATCAATTGAGTAAAATCAAAGGAATAATCATTTTTGCAAGAGGATGTATGACCGAGGAAAACTCCATCGGGACATCGGTTGATTAGCGAACTCTATTTTGCAACTCATTAATTGATCTCTTGGATCATCTTCATGTCGATTGGTCTTGAACAGTTCATTAATTCACATCAATGCAACTAATATTGTGGATCAATTTATAATATGTATTACTAATTACTTCTTCAATTTCACTTAGGTCTCTCTGATGCCGGTAATTGACAAAGAAACGGAAACAAGGAAATTTGGGATTAGAAGGGTAGTTCAGTCCATTGTCGGAAAATAATTATGCTAAATGTCAAAATTATTAGGTGGAAGAGGAATATTGGTTATTTAAACAATATATTATTTTTCTCGTCTTTTACACCCAGAAAAAGAAATATATGGGTTATATAACCAAGTTTGTGTAATGTTATTCGCAAACCCAATGCAAATCTCATGTGATAGTAGTAGGAGGCCTCATTTTTCTTCTTCCACTTCCATTTGTACACACCGGCATACCCCCTCCATCTCATAAAATGTAAGACTTTTTTTTATCTTTGTCTCAAATTAAGTGATCCATTTGATTTTCATACATTGTTTTTCCAAATATATCCGAACTAATAACTAGTGTTGTTAAAATTTTCTTTAAGAGATATAAAGAATTTGGTACTCGTTGCGTAAGTATATTAAAAAGATTTCTAACGATATAACATTTTATTTAAGAGATATAAAGAATTTGGCAGTCATGTTTATACTCGTTACTAATTAATAATAGTTCTATGTATTTTAGGGAACGACTTTGATTTAGCAATTGAGAATTTAGTTGGGTTGCAAAAAAATGATTGCTTGCATATTAAGAAACCCAGTCTTGATTGATTACTATATTTCGGAGACATCAACAATACAGAAAACTCAATCCTTACACGCTTGTTTATTTTGTTACAAAGTGTGTCCTCCAAACACCTAATTTAGGATGTTCGTGATCTAGGTTCCAATCTGAAAGTTTTCAATTGGGATTCGTGAAGCACATGTACATCCTATCTTTAAAACAAAACTAGTTTCGGCACCTATATTTGTATTTGTTTTGTTTGTTATTCTTGTCTATTCTAATGTCTTTCTCTTCTGAGATATGATCGTTCAAGAATTACTGATCAAATCCGGATTGAATATAACTTTTATCTATTGAAATCATGTTTGTATGTTTTCCACGAGAATTCATCTTAGACCTAGCTTGATCTAGATTGATATTTTTGTGTACATAGGTTATTAGGTATCTCTACAAGTTTTAAATAGAATAAACCCTAGTTTAGATTCGTCTAAATCCGGAATCGATTTTTACATCCTTGATCTTACATCAGAAAGGAAATCACCAGGCGTTGTGTTGGAGGCAGGATAGTGCTAGTTTTCATGACGGAATGTGGAGCGACTCCTAGGGCTATATCTGACATCAATTGGGGGAATCAAGTGTGTAGGTTCTTGCGAGAATCAAGTGTGTAGGTTCTTGCGAGAATCAACATACATATGGGCACAACTCAGCAGGGTATATTCTAAACCAATATCTTATAGTAGACTAGGTTTAAAGCGGTGACACAGTTTATGTTCAAACTGGATGAGGTCTCGGGGTTTACAACTTTGTAGTTTTCCTTGTTAACAAAATTTTTGGTGTCTTGTTTTACTTTGACTTTTCGCAGTATATTGGTTTATCTTTATAATTAAAAGTATGAGAAGGTCGTACGTCGATCAATCCTATGATTCAAGAATATCTAATTAAGATTATCCAATGATATTTCTTGTCTGTTTTAATCTTTGATTGAATTTCATGCAAGGAGTAATATATAGGTTATGTAATGAAAAAATTGGTGGTATACTTGGTACCCTCCCCTTTTCAAGTAGTGCAGTTGAAAAAAATTCTGGTGTCTTGTTTTGCTTTGACTTTTCGCAGTATATTGGTTTATCTTTATAATTAAAAGTATAAGAATGTTGTACGTCGAACAATCCTTATGATTCAAGAATATTTCATTAAGATTATCCAATGATATTTCTTGTCTGTTTTAATCTTTGATTGAAGTGCACGCAAGGAATAATATTTAGGAATAATATATAGGTTTTGTAATGAAAAAATTGGTGGTATACTTGGTACTCTCCCCTTTTCAAGTAGTGCAGTTGACAAATTGACAAAGGAATGAAAGAATAATAAACAAACTTGATCCCTACGTTTATCGTTGTAAATCTTGTGGATCAATCAAAGCAACTACACGCGATAATTATATTACTTTTGTTGTTCAGATAAACAAACACTCTATCACCTCTGATGTAAATTCTACTCCAGCTTTAACTATTCGTCTTTTTATATAATCATCAAAATATATATATTCGTTGACTTAAGAAATAGTAAAAAAAAAAATCCTAGCAAACAGAAAAAGGAAGAAATCACAAAGAAAATATCAACAAAAATAAACTCCACGTATGGTTCAATTTACTCAAACTCAATCCATTTTTGTGCACACTCCATGCAAAAGTGTTAAGTTGTGATAGTCATTTGATTGGTTAAATAGTTAACTGATGGTCCCACTACGACACGTGTTAAGAATCTCGTCACTCGTTGTATAATTCCCAAAACTAAATCAAATGATGAGATTGAAATGTTACGTAAACATTCATTAGAAGGTGCGCACAAAATCGGACCCACTGAACCTCGTTTACTATAAAATAAATTTCGCATGATTAGCGGATTACTTTCTCTTCTTTCCTCTTCATATATCTAGGTATTGACAACAAAATGCTCGCTAGAACTAGATCTTTAACACTCCCAAGACCAACAAAAATGAAATATAACTCGTCGAGTAAAATCTGAAAAACTGTGATACTGATGTTGATTATTATGTGGTGGAGGGATGTAATTTTTGCCTTTGATACATCAGTCTAAATAGAAAAATAAGTTTGGGATGCTAAGATAAACACACCACAACATCAACATATTAAGTTTTATTTTATTTTTTTCAATCATCGTTCCTTTGTCTTTGAGTAAATGTGATTTCTCTCTATTGAGAATATAACAAGATTATCTTTATTATTCATTCTATAATACAAAAAAACGTGGATTTTTGAACTTTGGATAGACAGATAATATTTTCAAAAATAAACATTATATCTGACCATCTCACTCCCATCCTAGCCAAAGACATCCGACGGATGTAAGAGTTGTAACTTCTTTTCTTTATCTATATACGTTGATTTGATTCCCTCATCATTATGATCGTAAAAAAACATGATAAGAAAACATCATTATCTATTTGGATTCAAAAACATGTATAGTTGATATTATTATACGTAATAAGTTAGTCATTCTTCATCAACTTATAAAGAAAGAACAACATTAGAGCCTTTATCAACATTAAAGAAAAAAAAACATTTTTTATTTAGGAATCAGTTAAATATGATAAGGTACCATCAAGAAAAATTTTGAACAATGATATGCTATCAAAACTGTATCTTGATTTATAGTCTACAAAAGTCACTCGGACTAGGAATAAAGTAGTTGAGTATCAAAATTCATCAATCAACCTTGAAGATTGAAGACTGAAGAATAACTGCGTCAACAGAAACTTCATAGACAAAAGCATGTGAACGCTGACTACCATATTTAATCATACAATCTACCATTATATCTACTGAGACATGCATGTCGTATGAATTTAGGAGTAGTCAAGTTAGTTTTTATATTCACAAACTATTTTACTCAGTTCACGAACTTGAACTTATTAAAAATAAATACTTGATGAATTAAATTTCAAATAACTCGCATACACGAATTGATTTGCTTAGTTCGCAAACTGGTCGATTTTGAGATATTCCAGGACGCTATTTCTTTCAATAGTACATGGACTGATTTATGTAGTTCATGAAGTGGTTTATTTTTAGAGTTTCCTGTGCACCTTTTGTATTCAAGTACACAGATAGTTTTGGACAGTTTGCAAAATTGTTAAATACAAAATATTCTTGAGTTATGAGATGACTATTTGTTCACAAACTGTTTTGGACAGTTAAAGAATTGATTTCGGACTTTTAATATTATGTTTGTCGGTATCAGAACCATTGTTCTTGAAAACCCACTTGTGCACTACGTATACTTATGATTGCACATATCTCCTTTGTGATTCAAGACAAACTTTTCACATGCTTACATGAACAATCTATATGGAGAATTTCAGCATACTTGGTTACAAAGTAATTCGTAAACATGAAAACTAATTCACGAACCTAGCTTTGTTTGTAAGCTACCAAGCCTTTTTCAGCAATATAAATAGAGTATTCGCTGCACACTAGAATCTCAACCTGACACTTACATGTCCTAGTTACGGCTAGAGTCATCCTCTAAAAAACTATATTAGGTTAAGACTTTGAAAGACTTCATTAAGGGATTCGTGAATCCCGATCACACTATGTTTTACCTGATAATTCTTGTTATCAGGATCTTGTTCTTATTGATTATTATAGCTTCTGATAGATCGGGAACAAGATAGATAGCAATCACAAGGTACTCATCGTCTCAGGCTTTGTGATTCCACGAGATAGATATATATCTAAATTACTTCTGGTTTGGTTTGATTTGTTTTGATTTCTCTTGTGAAGTAGAATCGATTTGGCATCTCTATAAGTTTTGAAGAGAAGAAGTTGTCATAATAGTTGAGTTTGCTTGATATCTTCTTTCTTTGAAGCTCCCTCATAAGCATATAGACTTCCATATCTTGATTAAAAATATTTCTGAAGGGAAATTAAATAGGCTTTCTGTTAGAGGGAGAATAGTCAAAAAGTCTTCGCTTTTGTTGAAGCAACTCTTAGGCTTAGTGACGCCAGTTAAGGGAATCGTGTTACGTAGGGTCTTGCGAGATCCAAGATACTTAAAGGACCACAACTAAAGCTGAGTTGCTCGTAAGGTCGATTCGATCTCAATTACATTCCAGTCTGAAGTCTAATAGTAGGCTTGTGTCTGCAACGGCTTAATACAGTGTGATGTTCAAGTTCTGGACTAAGTCCCGAGGTTTTTCTGCATATTGCAGTTTTCCTCCTTAACAAAATTTCTGGTGTCTTGTGTTATTTCTTTTCCGCATTATATTGTTTATCTTTATATTAGAAATATCACAAGTAGTATGTTAAACAACTTATAAAGTTTTTAAGCCTAAAAGATTGTGTTGAACCTACAAGATTTATTCCTGAGAATTTGTATCTAGAAAGAAATATTACAAGACTTACTCTTATTGGAATTGGGTTCTTATAATAGTTGGGGTACATACTAGGTTGTTGCTTAGATATTGATTTTTGAGATCGTCCGAGTAGAACTTGTCTACATACAGGTATTAGATCTTTCCTATTGATATGTGCTACTGATTGTGACAAGTTTTTCCATAAAGGTTTTCGTACAAAAAGTTAGTGGTGTACTTGGTATCCTCTCATTTTCACTTAGATTCCTAATAATGATTAAATGACAAAATTTAATGTTTTAATTAATTAACTTTTTAGAGAATGATTGCCAATACATTTATCTTCACCGCGTCAGTTGGCCATACCAGTAAGGCAATAACCCCATAAGTGTAGTAGTTACTCAACTATTATGTTGTAGCTGGTTATATAACATTTTTGTAAATATGATAACGACTAATGTTTATAATGGGTCTTATGGTTTTCATGCAAAACTCATCATTCCCTAACTCACACGCACACAAAAAAATTAAAAAAAAAAATGTTATTGCCCAATTATACACCGTAAGATTTTTAGTCGTCTCTAGTCTCTACAAAGGGAGGAAGGATCCCCTCACACTTTTATTCTGACACTATCTCACACATTGAGCGTCATTATTGTGAATAAAAATCAAACAATAACGGATTTGAAGCTAATATTTTGGAGATATGTTCGTATTACAAAGCTCTAAATTATTTCCGAAAATGAGCATATTCTGAAATGTATAACAACACCATCTACTAAGTTGAAAATGAACCGTTGAAAATTAACATATTTTTAGCCATTGAAATTAAGACTGATAGATTATGAGGTTTAATATTTCGGAATGCACTCATTTTTCAGTGCGGCTTCGATGTGGTCGAGCCACATACTTCAAGTATGTGGCTCCTCTTTAAATGCCGACACGTCACATAAAGTAGGAAAAAACTTGAAAAACAGTTTTATTACCTAATTGTTTCTCCTTTTTTCTTTTTTTAACTTCCTACTTTTTATCAAAAAGTAGAACAGTTAAGGGGATTTGGAGGGGGCGGGTTTTTTAGTTACATAGGTGTCAAAAACTAAAAAAGGGCTACATACAAAATTTATGTGACCTGACCACATCGTAGCCGGGGCGCTCATTTTTGGTAGACATGTAGGGCTTTGTAAGGGGAATATATCCTCAAAATATTAGCTTCAAATTTGTTGTCATTTGATTTTTATTCACCCAAATGACATCCAACGTGTGAGATAATGTGAGAATAAAAATGTAAACGGATCTCTAATTACCAAGGTAAATGTAGCACAGCTGATCGACTTTCGAATTACCAAACACACCTTTAATCAAGTCAGAAACGACGGTTAATAATAAATGATCGAAATAGGTTATCATCATTTCTTATGCTGAACCATTTTTTCTTTCTTCTCCTTAATTTTTTTCCTTCCAAACCTATATTCCTCGAGTTTCAACACAGTTTCAAACCTATTTACTGCCTGGATCTTGATTATATCTTAAGATCCGGGTAGAAATTTAGTTATTGTATATAAATCTAGTATTTTGTTTGAATAAAATCACATCTTTAGTGTTTCATTTGAGTTTTTGTGTTCTATGAGAAGTCTGTGAATACTTGGAAGATTCAATGGCTTATTCATGGCAATCAGATTACTCAAGGTACAGTTTCAAAGATGGTTCGTATAGCCTTAATGGCATCGATTGCGACAATCGCTTCAAATATATCATCGAGGGCGATCTACTCCAACATGATGTGGTTTTACGATCCTTTGAAGATCGGTGGCTACTGGAAATGATCGAGATAAAGATGCTTTGCGCATATTACTCCCTTTCGGAACATTTCAATCTCAATGGAGAACCCAAATCAACATGGCAGAATTTCAACTCACAAGCCATTCTTCGAATACAATCCGTAACATCTTCGAAATTCAAGTTTTTGATGCTTAAGATGTATTATGAGTCAACTGTTGTTTTTATGATACAAAATCTTTGTATTTTCTCATGGATTTCACTTTTGATGTACTTGAATCTGATGTATGCAAATCTATTATATTAATTAGGTTAAGATGGATAGATACTAACCAACTTAATTCACCAACTAACCAAACGGTAACTACTATTAACTGAATCATTAAAATCATATTCTTTACTAAATCCCAACCATTAAATTAAAAACGCGTCAGCTATATTAAAAATCAGGTCAATTAATCTAACGGTCATAAATCTTTCGCTACATCAACTCTTTTCCTCTTCTCTGTGTATAAACAACTCTTTCTTATTCTTTACTTTCAGATCTTCGTCTTTCACCATTTCTTTTTCTCAGAGAGAAAAATTCCGTCTTGTTGATTGAATTTGAATTGAATTTTCAGCTTAATATGCAAGTAATGGATTCTTGATAAGGTTAAAATGAACTGATTTTTATTCATTCTTTTTTCTCATTTTTAGGGTTTTTCTTGTGTTGTAGTTATTTTGAGGATTTTTGTGCTTAGATTCTGAATTATATGAGGGCTTCGGATCTTAAGGCGTTTTTATCTAATGGGTTTTTCCTAAATCTTAAATATAGTTTGATTTCTTCTTTAATTGGTGATTTCAGTGTTATTGGATGTTTCAAGAAGGAGCAATCTTGTTGTTATCGTTATAACGGATCGTTGGCAGTAATTGATTGTTCAAATGTGGAAAAAGGTACTTTATTTTTGGACTTCGATTTCGATTTAGATTTGATCAATTTTGGGAAATTCAAGTGGTAAGGTAGTAAGAAAATGTAACCCTAATTTATAGAGTACTTGATTTTTTTTTAGGTGATAAGTGAAGAACTAAGATATCGAATCGATTCATTTTATTGTTTTGCTTATTGATTTTAAAATAAAACTAAAGAATGGGTGAAGTGGATAGTATTGAACTGAAATTCAGAATTTTTGATGGTACGGATATTGCTCATACGAATTACGCTTCTACTACTACTGTTGCAACTCTCAAGGAACGTCTTGTTGCACAATGGCCTCAAGGTTTGGAACTTTTCCATTTTACATTCTTTATGTCTAATGATTTGGACTTCATCGCGCATTTGCATTCTTTATGTTTAAATGCTTTGGATTGGCTTGCTTCTAGAGTAGAGAACTGGGTGGGCTAAAGTTTATGGGATCATATTCACCTGGCATACTGATATGCTGTATACCGACTAACACTGGTACTAAGAATCTAAGGTTCTTTGTTATTCTCTTGGTGTCATTTTCACTCATGGTATGTGAGATCAGCACTCTTTGGAATGTCCTACGCACTGAAACCTGTTTTAGCTGCATGAAGGAATCTATGTACTGATATTGATAGAATGGGAGGTTATGCAGGATATGGTTCACACACAAAGAAAGATATATCATATGGCTCTTTATCTCTAGAAGGTCGAGTATGTAGACATGTAGCTGGATGAACCTTGTTGGTAATGAATCGGATGCTTGTTTTATAGTTTGCTTGGCTTCAATAGCGTTGGTTAAAAGTAGGAGTACTAGTTACTCTTTTTTCCACAGCCATTGGTTTTAGTTCAGTCTAGAATAAGCTTGTACCGACAACGTTGAACAAATATTCCTTATGACAAACTAAATGAAGTTTGTTGTAAACGTTTGTCTTTGATGTTATTGGAAAGTCGGACTCGGTGTCATCATATATATGTAATTATGTATTGCTTAACTTTGATAACACTGGAAGCTGAAGAAGTTGGAGAATCAATATAAAGTTCTTGCTTCGCCTTGACCTTTTTCTTGTATTAACTAATACCATCATCCGTCAGCAAAAATAATCGTTTTTCTATGCTCGACTGACCTTATGAGAAAATCTCTACCCTAACATGGTTATGCGCATACATCCTTGTAAACATGTGGGACATGTCACAAGGAAAGTGAGGATATTTCGAGTCAGTTCAAAATTACAACTTTACCTAGCTATTCACTGGAAATCAACGACTGAATTACCCTTATTCATGAATGTTTATATTTAAAGATTGTTCTGATTTGTTCAAATCTTGGATTGACTAGTTTTTAGACTTTTCCTCATTTCTACTTCAAGTCTTCCTGAAATGCATTTTCTTTTTGCAGATAAAACAGTCATTCCCAAGTCAGTAAATGATGTGAAACTCATATATGCTGGAAAAGTTTTGGAAAACACCAAGACACTTGCGGAATCCAGAATACCATTTGGTGACCTACCTGGTGGGGTTACCACAATGCATGTGGTGGTGCAACCTTCTTTAGCTAGAAAGAAGACAGGTATTAAGCTTTCCTGTCCTTTCCACATCTTGCTCAATTTTCGAGTTCTACAATTGCAAACTCTCAAACTATGTTAAGATTGTTCAGTCTATGATCATTTAAGAGCTTCAGACAGTACAATTTGCTGGTCAACTTCAGTTATGCATTCCCAAGGGAAAATCAGCAGTGTTATTTCCCTGCAAAACTGTCTGAAATTCTGGAGTTAAATTTAAACTTTTAATAGAAAAAAGAAAATCTTGTGCAACATGGAATTGGCTAAAGCTTAGTCCCAGACTGGATGACTTCAAAGTTAATTGTGAATAAGCCCATTTGTCTAGCCAATAATGGAACAGAAACAATAATAAAAACACATACTTTCCTTCTTTCCATCTTTTCTTACTCTATTGACTTCACTATGTTTTTTGTTTTTTCTGTTGTCCAAATAGATAAGAATCACGACGATATACCAAATCCAAAAGTGTGCTCCTGTACAATCCTTTAGTTGCAGAGTTGTGCTCTTACAGATGACAATCCCATTAGATATCTCTTCCGTTTTTCTTTATATCATTTTGTGATTGTCAAACCATCAACAGTATCCAGGTATTCTTACTGTTGCCATCTCCATTTGTAGTTTTTATTGTCGTCATTGTTTGTTCTTGTTGGTCTAGGTGTTCATCCTGTTGTAATCATCTGTTATGAAGTGGTGATGTGTGGCTCAACAAAATATGTACTGCTTCCTAAATGCAATATATACATCGGAAAGCTCTTATTTCCATCATTTTTATTTACAATTTGCTCAGGTTTAAATTTGCCTCAAAACAGGTCCAGGTTCCTTGTCCGCAACTACTGATAACAAATATTGAATCAGTACTGAAACCTGGATATAACAGCTTTGATTGTTTTATGTATATTTCTCCTTTCTAGTATCCAACTGGATTATTGCATGGTAATTCTGTCCCAGTTCAGATCCATAGAAGAAGTGGATGTAAAATGTTCTCTGGGTGCTTTTAGTTACTGGCAGATTCACTGAAATTTCACTGATTATAACAGCTAATTACAAAAACCCAGTCTCATTGAGCCTCTTTGAACAGCCAACATATTATGCACTGATTATAACAGCTAATTACAAAAACCCATTGAATACCAACAAACGAAGTAATGAAAAACTGTTGGGAGTCAATTTTCTTTTTTTGCCCTCACAGTACTCTTTTACTATTCCAGTTGCATTTAACAAATACAATAGCTACAACTAAACAGAAAAGAAAAACAAAACAAGAAATGTAAAAAGCTAGGTGAATTTAACAGTAAAATGAATGGTTCAAAAAGCTTATAATTTCAATCATCTGTGTAAGGTTAGGATGATTTACACGACGAAGAGGCCATCCTCACAAAAGTTCAGCCTTTGCATCCTCTCCCAAGGTCCCCTGAAGGCTGCGTGTATGCTAAATATCAGGGTTCCCAAAGCTGTGTGTTCGCTCTTCTGCACAAGGCATGCTTTGCATCCAACTAAAGACTCGCAGTAAAGGGAGGAATCAGATTTCCCATGCTTTGCATCCAACTAAATAATATCATGCTGATTTCTATCAAAAAAACCTAATTGAGATTCTCCAGAAGAGTCACCAAAGCAGTTCTCCTTTCCATAACTTCAAAACCAATGCATTCTCAGAACCCAAGCAAGAACCTGAATAAATCGCTCAGTGAAATAATGCCTTCCACGCGCTTGCTACCGGCCTCAACAATTACAAGCCGTCTCACCCCTGATGAAATGACAATGTTAAGAAAATTTGTGAAAAGAAACAAGACTATGAAAATAGAGGTACATTCAAGCTCTCTAGGATATAACACACACCAGGATTGGCCAATCGCTCCATCACTTTATGTAGCGGATCAGAACGCAGACACATGTGACATCGCTGCCCATTGACGAAGCCATGAGGAGAACTTGCATCTTGGCCCAATTGCAGTGCCTACAAAGATCTTGATTATATGAGACTCCACCATCTGATTAATACTTCCATTTCTATCGAATTTGCATTCCACAGTTTGATAATGTAGATTTCTCAAATATGAGGATCTTCAGAAGAAAAGAATTTGTAGTCTTTGACAGATACTATTCTATCCACCACCTATTGGATGTTTAACAGCATCTCAACAAAAAGGATTCTACCAGATGTAAGATAAAACCTAAGGAAAATTTAGTGGAAAGAGATCCAATTCTACAAGGAATAACAAGCTAGAAAATGGAAACCTAATCATCAATTATGATTAGGAGGATGCTAGTTTCTGGTCTTACGTGCTAGTGTAGGCGTGCACGTGACCCCCAAATAGCCATTGGATCATGGCATTCATCCTAAGAGTTCAACAGCCAGAGGATTAAAGCTCCTGGATGGGCATCACCCACGTCCAAAGCCATCGCGTAGGCCGCACATAATCCACGATTAACTAGTGAGGTTCCTAGCACAGCTAAAAAGTTGAAATACGCCCAGCCAAAAAGTTGCAACGCTAGTTGCCTAACTAGTATTGCAATTGTCTGTCATGATAATTCTCACTATCTTACCATATTACTTTCTCAAAACCGGTAATACAAGGTAAATATGTGAAAATGGTCATGACAAACAGCTGTAATACTAATAATACAAGACAAAAGATGAGTGAAAATTTGACAGACCAGGAAGAAGAACAAAGGAAGCAAATGAGTTGATTCAAAATGTCAAGGGATCAATCATTCTATGGACTTTCATTGGGAAAGAGTGGTAATCCTGTATCAATGTTCTGAGATTCCAGTTTTGGAATTATTGTAGATACTTTTTCTTTTAATATGACATTTTTTACCACAAAAAACAATAATAAGACGAGAAGGGTAAAAAAGAAATTTATGTCACATTCAAACAAGAAAAGGAGGTATACCTGGTAAATACTCATTTCATCTAGCTGAATCCGCGCATATGCTTTATCTTTAGCCAAAGCAGTAATGTCACTGTTAGATCATGAGAGTGTTATCCCTAAATTAGTTGCAAATAACTGGAAATATATAAAAATTTGAAATACACTGCTTAATATTTGATCGTAAAAGCAGAACTATCTAGTACCTTCGAGAATAGATATCCAGTAGTGAGTCATTATCGTCAACTATTGGTATTGAACTAACTTGAGCTGCAAAGGTAGAAAATATATGAATACAATCTGAACAAAAACAAGAGACACAGTTGACAATTAAAACAGAATAGTTTCATCTAAATCTATCACATGGAACAACGACATAAACAATGCATTATAAATCCAGAGTCATAACACTTTATCTACAACTAAAACATGATTATTTCTGACCCTAATCATGCATTTGATCAAGAATAAGTTTAAAGGCTTGTACCGTATTATGTTCGACACTATATTGCAAACTTTGAACCTTGCTTTAATACAAAACATTAGGGCTTCAAAGATTAACTCAGAAACGATAACTTACCCTGAATTAACAAGGACAGGGCCGAATTAAGAGATGCATTTGGTCTCAACATTGCCAAAGGTCGCCCATTAGATTCTCCAATTTTTGGCAGCCAAGTTCCCAAAGGAAATGAACAAATTGGTTGCTGCAGAATCGGCAATAAGCTGGAAGAATGTCTAAAATGCCTGCAAATACCTGGAAATTAGGAGACCAATTGGTCAGTAACAGTCTAGTATACAAAATACTGAGTCAAGAATAGAGCTTACATTTAAGAATTCCTGAAAGGGAAGCAATGTGTAGTAGCTGCGGAAATGAACCATCCTGTGAAGCGGAATGAATAATTGGAACTGTAGCCACATCATTTTGCATAATTTTAACTGAAAGATCCTTTAAGGAATCATATGGTCCCGCCTGTACATAACAAACAGTAAGATCAGAGGGTTATCTGAAGAACATCACAACCTTTCTGTAACTACTGAAGATGTAAAAGTCTCTTCGTGTATGAGAAAATCAGAGAAGGGGAATGGGAAAAGGTAGATGGAAATGTAGGGCATGACAGTTTCTAGGTTATAAACTGTGTAACAAGTAATAACATTCCCTGAAGATGGAAAGTGTTTATTACTGTGTCAGAAGGAGAACGCCGTTGTCTTGCTGATATGTTATGAGCCTTGACGGAGCCTTACCAGCTAAGGCGCATCACCCTATTTTGGGTTTTGTTTTTATCTGATCAGTAACTAGGTGTTAAACTGTTAATATTTGGGAAGGGAGCCACCTGAAAAACTTACTTGGATAAGACGCCTAGGAAACACCCTTCCATTTCCGTCGGTTTGTCTTTTAATATGCATTTTCCCCTCTTTCCAGGCGGCTATAGTGTGTGTCTCGAGCTCTTCCTCTGTCAGATTTGATCCATGGCCAAGCTGCAACTTAAAGTGTCAGAAAGCAAATCAAGAAAGTCTGGAGTTTACAAAATGAAAGCTTCTTAATGAAGCAGTTTTGATTATCATTCATCTGATGAATATCGCTTATCCACTATATGTCTATATTCGTAAACTATGAAAACAAATTTTTACATGATTATAAAGATGCATGTATGGATAGATCTCCTCTTCACAATTGACAACTTGCTGAAAGAGCAACTTCATACACGCCAACATTAGAAAAAAACAAATAAAAATATCCATGGTAAAATTACAGATTTCCGACATACCTCTCTCAGGATTAAGACAAAGTCTGATGCAGTAATAACTCCAACAAATTGCGCATTGCAGAAATCCCACAAAGGCGCCACGGTTATTCCCTGGAAATGAGCTTTGATTAAGAAGATGAAATATATCTAACTACTTGTCACAGAAGGTAGGTTCTCAATTCCCATTTAAACCACTCTACGGCTTCACAGACTACCTATAAACTGAACAGAATGATAGTGAATTCCTGACGAAGAGAAAATACCTGCTCATACAGTATGTGAAAAGCTTGCTTGACAGGTAAATTAACATCCAAAGCAATGACCTGCACCAATAAAGACATTAGAATCAGAATAATAAATATTTCCGACATCAAAGGACCAGAATAAATACCAATATGCAGGGTCTAAGAAGGGGATGTGAGGCATTCAAACCTTGCCTGACTCAGGGAGCAACTCGTAAGCTGTATGAGTCGACAAAAATACTGAAATGCGGCGACGAGAGACCTCCAAATCAACAGAAGAAACATTTGGCACTGCCTCCTGCAGTGTATCATCAATTACTGTCACCTGTTCAAAAAATCAAAAGTAGCACACAATTTAGAATAAAGTACCATGGTGTTTGAAATTAACAATCAAACTTACATGAAAAGAATAATTGTGGTGGACAGAATTTAGACTTACCACACTTTCAAGAGCCTCCTCATCCACATCCATATGGGATCTGGACCGAGGTGTCTCTGGAGCCAGGGTTAATGGAAACGGATCAGGTTCCCTAATTAGCCGCCTAATATTCACTATCCCATAATTCCCAGAAACAATAGGAAGACGCTCATCATGCCGCCATTCTCCATCAACAAAAAACTTGTACTGCGTGTAACAAGAACACATCAGTCTTCGTTGGTTATATCAGTTCATGGACAATTAGTATAATCGTAATGACAGCAAAGACCTTTGCTAATTAATGTGCACAGACTAATTAAAAATTAGTTGTCTGTATTAACCTGATGGTATCCTGGCGGTAAGCTGAGAATAGCCTGAAACACCAACGGGCAACCCTCCACCGGGGACATTGGTATAGACTCTGTCCACCTAAGTTAAGATTTACATAACATGCCCACATTCAAGATATATAAGCAGAGCACATACAAAACAAATCCAAATTGTACAACACCCAAACATATTCAAAAATGGGACACCCATAACATACCGAAATTAGAAACATGCAAATTTAAGACACAGCTCACCTCGTGAAGGAGCCACTAATAAAAACACTAGTCCCACCATACGGCCAAACGAAACGTGCTGGAATTAAATTAACACCAGTAGCAGCTCCGACCGATGATTCCGACACAGAATCTGCTCCCAAAGAGTACATCCCTAATCTCAATTCACTGTATAATATAACTTCTTGATTCAATAACCCCAATTCTTCTCTTCTAACTATCACTTGTCACAAAAATCACCAATTATCTCACCAATTACTCATAAACTAACCACATTTTGAACATTAAAATCCAAAACCCAGGTTTTCATTTTCCTTCCAACAGGGATCCTCTACAATTAAGCAGAGGATCCCTTAGCAATTACACATCTATCATTCAGATCCAAAACCAACCACCTTATATGCAGAGATAAAACACACAAATTTTCCACAATAAATCCTCAATTAAACTCAACACCTCAGTTCAATATTCGTTTTCAATCTCTAAATATCCAAATTACTCAATATTTGCTTTATGAATTCAACATCATCTGGTTCTCTCAACCATAACGAAAATTCAAAAAAAAAAAGAAAAAAAAAGAAAAGAAGAAGAGGAGATTTTATGGAAATAGATAGATTCTATTCTATAGGGTAATATAATCAAAACCCTAGATAATAAGACAGAGAAATAAAAACCTAATCATGAATAGAATTGAATATTCATGGCATTGTTTGGATCTACGATGGTTTCAATGCTTCTTTGCCCGCTAACACAAGAAAAGAGAGAGAAAATTACAAGACAAAAATGGGAAAATGAAAAAACCAAATAATAATAAAATAAAGTGGTTATGAGGAGGAAACGTTTTGGACCGTGTTTGGTTTACACACAAACAAAAGTTTTTCTGCGTAGAAAAAGGTGCTTTTAACGAAAATGATAGGGCACTCCAATCCACTGGTTACTTGCTCCCTTCGACCGTTTTATTTCGGCGGAGTTTTGGCTTTAGTTCGTTTAGAGGTCACCTATGAAGCACGGATACTTCAAAATTGGTGACGTATCCGTATCAGTATCGGATAATTGGGGATACCTGAGGATACGTATCAGATACTCCATTTAAAGTGTCACCTTTTTTAATTACAAAAGGGGTAGGGGATCTTTCTGGGATACCTCTCGATACTCTATAAGGGGATACTTCCTATAAAAATTTTTTTTAATACAAAATCTATATATTTATAAATTTATACATAAAATCTAAAATTCTAAATATTTATAGTTATTTGTAATCATGATCATATTGAATAATTATGTTTAAACATAATAACTTGTTGACTATAAAGAAAAAAGACTTGGTATTCATTTTTATGGTGCTTACAAAAAATGATGCTAGAAAAATTTAAGGCTTATTGGGCGAGTCATGTTTTTCATGTTGTTTTAGAGAGAAATCGGAGTACATGTGATTTTATCCATTCCATTAACATAAGTAAGACCAAAACCCAAATGCTTGAAAATTTAATATTTGCTCACTTTAATAATCAAAATAGTATCTATCGGATTTTTTTATTTTATGATTTTTTAGTAGAGTGAATTATTATTATATTAAATATTTTTTTTGATAAATACACGTATCCCACCGTATCCCGTATCCCCATTTTATGAAAATTGACGAATCCCCGTATCAGTGTCACCGTATCAGTATCCCCGTATCGGTATCGGTGCATCATAGGAGGTCACACACCATCCACAGATTTTTTTTTTATTTCTTTATTTTTTATGATAACAAGAAATTTATTAAGCATTTAACTGGTAATGTTTTGCATGTCTTTGCCAGACGACTACAAAGCTCAGGATCGAAAGACTCATATGCTTCAATGCTAGAAGTTGTCTCTCTTACTGATTTAGCTAAAGAATCAGCAACTTGATTGTCTTTTCGACCAACAAAAGTAAAAATACAGCTATTAAAACTTGAGATAGAGTGTTTAATCTCTTTTATTATGTTCCTATTCTCTCATTGAACTAGCAGAGTGCTTCCAGTAATAGATTGTATGACCAGCTTTGCGCCAGCTTCAATATGAATATTGTTGAGCCGTTTTTCCTTTGCCCAAGATAAAGCTTCTCGCACTGCCATACACTCTCCAGCCTCCGCACTTAATGCTCCATCTGCATAACTCCCTTTGATGCCATTGCAAGTACCTGTATGATCTCGTAAAACAAGACCAGTGCCAAGTTTATTAGATTTAATATCAAATGAAGCATCAACATTAATTTTGCTAATACCATTCAGAGGTGCTTTCCAAAGAGAATGATTATCAGAATTCCGTGAGCTTGAAAGAGATGCAGATGCATGTGAATGTGGAGTTAGATAATATATAATCTTATGCATAGAGGTAATTGGGTTTAAAGTAACTCCCTGAAAAGCTACATCACATCTGTCCTTCCAGATCATCCAAGCTCCTATCATGAAAGTGTACAAAAAATTTTCCTCTAAATGTGAGTCAGTTGAGAACCAACTTATTACCCAGGCTGAGACTGTTTGATAAAGTTGTCTGACTGAATCTATATTGATGTTAATCTCCTTCCAGACCTTCCTGGCATGACTGCACTCAAATATAATGTGCTCCATAGTTTCATCATAGTGGCCACAGGTGTCACAATGATTATCTATGTCTGCATTATACTTAGCTAGACTATGTTTTGTAGAGTGGACTTCCCTGATACACTTCCAAGCAAATAACTTGATTCTGTGAGCTGCACTGCATCTCCATAATCTTCTCCACACTAAGTTATTAATTGGCACACCATTAACTTGAACTTCTTTGTCAGACATAGTGAGCAACTTATATGTGCTTTTAACTGATAACTTGCCATCCTTAGCAGGCATCCAAATCATAACATCTTTTTTAGATTTGTCAATGAAGAGATCTTGAATTCTTCTTGAAGTATTAGCATCAAACAGTTTATCAAGGAGTGGAATATTCCATTGATTTGTATTTGGCAACATGAGCTCAGAAACCTCACCATAAAATCTGAAATTATCATTTGGTGGGATGGGAGGATGATTCATACCTGGAATCAATTTTGTTAGAGCATTGCTCGGTCAAACTCGCATGTGTTGCTATCTCAAGCATGTTAGTCAATGTTAGTGATCAAAACTATAAGTCTTGATTTCTAGTCTACTATAGCTAAGTCTCGGACTAGGATAGAAAGTGTAGTTGAGCTCAAGAACTCCATGGAAATCATCATACAAGACGAAGGACAACTCAAGGAACTGGTGGAACTTCATCGACTAAAAGGTATGTGGAGACTTGAACTTATCTATCACTCAAAAGTCTATCTACTCTATCTCCTATTTTGAGACAAAAGTCGTTTTGCTATATAGACTTTGATTATACACATTTGTTATTTCGAGCCGAGTTTATCTCGCCTATCTATTTCTCGAAATATTTGTTGGTAAGCTTTCGCTTTGGCCAAGTTCATCTTTACCTAGTGACGAAAGTCATGTTATGTTTCAATCACTTTGAAAATTGCTTTGACGAAAAATGGTTTGTGAATAACAACTATATAACGTCCTCTAAGAATGTTTCAATGATTGAAATGAGAGTTTAGATTATATAACCAATGGTGGATATAAGCATTGTGTGGCAACACATATATGTATAAGTCCTTTTTTCCTTGAACCGAAGTTTGCGAACTTTGTTGATCAAGAGAACCGGAATAAGAGCCGTGAACTCAGTCCGCGAACTGGCGGAAGTTCTCGACCCGAGAAATTCTGCTAGAGTTTGAGAACTCCTTCCGGGAACTTAAGTCCGCGAACTAAGTCTGCGAACTTAAGTTGGTTATATCTAAAAACGATTGTTTGTGAACTCATTCATGTTAATTAAGGAATGTTAAATGCAAACCGTGGCTATAAAGTTCATGAACCGATTCGAGTGAATCAAATCGTTTTTGCTTCGATTGTGTCTTGTGTAGTTACATAAGATTTCCTTGCAATTGAACAACTCTCTAACTAGTTCATTTGAGTCATTTGAACTAGTTATGGTGAAGAAGAATATGGTTGGTATGAAAGTGCTCATATGGCTAACCATTTGGTTAAATATTGTTGAACCAACAAATGTACATGTTTGGGTACGGTTATACAAGCCTAAAATCGTGCATTTCATTTGTGTGTAACAAGCTAAGTTTCGATCCAACGGTTGAAAGATATTAGCTTGAATCTAATCAGGTTTTCATCTAACGGTGAATATTGAATGCTTTGTTACTAAGCTAACATTGATTGCAAAACCTGATTTGAAAGACTTTATAAGGGAAAACTCTAGCAACTGGGAAACCTAATCCCCACACCTTCCGTGTGATACTAGCTGTATTATCTAGAGTCGATTCTCCTTTAACCTTAGGTTTCTTCTTGAAAACCAGGTTAACGACTTAAAGACTTCATTGGGATTGTGAAGCCAGACCGATACTACTTTCTCGTAGTTGTGTGATCTGATCTTGTTAATTCTATTGTTTTGAGTACAATCGTAACGATTGGCTTGAGATTAATATCTCCGATAGGCAAGATAGAAAAGTAGTCACAAACATCTTCGTATCAGCGTTTGTGATTCCACAATATCTTCTTTCGCCGCGTCGATTAAGATTATTGTGAGGTAATTGATAATACTAGGCTGTTCTTCGGGAATATAAGTCCGGGTTATCAATTGGTTCCTGTTCACCTTGATTTATCAAAAGACGGAAAAAAACTTGTAGGTATTTCTATGGGAGACAGATTTATCTATTCCATAGACTTTTCTATGTGATACAGATTTGTTTATTAAAGTCTTCGACTTTGGGTCGTAGCAACTCTTAGTTGTGGGTGAGATCAGCTAAGGGAATCAAGTGCGTAGTATCCTGCTGGGATCAGAGACGTAAGGAGCGCAACTGTACCTTGAATCAGTGTGATATTGATTGGGGTTCAACTACAGTCCGGATCGAAGTTAGTTTGTAGTAGGCTAGTGTCCAGTAGCGGCTTAATACAGTGTGGTGTTCAATCTGGACTAGGTCCCGGGGTTTTTCTGCATTTGCGGTTTCCTCATTAACAAAATTATGGTGTCTGTGTTATTTCTATTCCGCATTATATGTTGTTATATAATTAAAATATCACAGGTTGTGCGTTTGAATCAATCAATTGGAAATCCGAACTTTGGTTGTTGATTGGAAATTGATTGATCCTTGAACATTGATCTTTGGTACCATTCAAGTGATTTCTCTTGTATTCAATTAGACTCGCAGATTTCTATTTGCTTGAGAAAGAATTGAATCAAGAAAGAGATATAAAACTCATTGATATACTTTTTATAGATTGAGTCTTGTTGATTCTCTTAAAAGTATATTAGAGTTTGTTCATACAGATTGCTAAGCGAAATATTGGGTGTGGTTGTTGTACACCCGCTTTTTCAAATTTATCCAGCCAGATTTTTGTATCTTCACCATTATTGATTTCCATGAAATAATGTTGTTGAAGAATCTTCAAACCTTTAGAAATGCCATTCCAAGTGAAGGAGCAGTTTTTTGATTCTATATTCTGATGAATGATATCTTTAGATTTGAATTATTTACTGCTTAAAATCTGAACTATGAGATGGCTTGACTCATTGCATATCCTCCAAGCTAACTTGGTGAGAAGAGATAAGTTAAGTTTTTCCAGATATCTGAATGCAAGTCCACATACATCTTTAGAAGTACAAACATTATGCCATGCAATTGGATTTGAGCCCCTGTTAGATTTATGGCCCCAAAAGAACTTCCTTTCAATAGTTGTGAGCTGAGTTATGAGATAGTTGGGAAGCTTGAAGGTGCCCATTTGATACACTGGGATAGAATTAAGAACATGCTTGATCATAGTTCCCCTTCCTGCCTGAGAGAGATTGATAGAAGATTAGAAGACCATGTGGAGAATCTTGCTTCAAAGCAGTCCTTAATGCTCTTAAAAGTATCTTGTTTAGAATGCCCAATAATGAGAGGTAAACCCAAGTAATTCTCTTTAGAATTCATTACCTTAACACCAAGAATATTTGTGAGAGTTTCTGCAACTTCTGGCTTGGTTCTCTTACTGTAGTGAACTGCAAATTTATCAAAATTAATAACCTCCCCTGATTGTGAACTGAAATTGTGAAGTAATTCCAATAATTTGTTAACTGAAGAAAGGTTTGCTTGAGTGAAAAATCAAGCAGTCATCTGCAAAGAGAAAATGATTAATGGCTGGAGCAAGTGCAGCCACTTTAATACCAGGAATTGTCTTGTTTTCTTGGGCAGCAGTTTGATGCCTCGAAAGAAATTCCATAACTAAGATGAAAAGATAAGGAGAAAGGGGATCTCCTTGCCTTATTCCACTTGTAGGTGTAAATTCTTCACAGGGGCTACCATTGAGCATTAGCGACAAAGTAATAGTGCTGATGTTAGAGCATGGCTCGGTTGAACCCACCAAGCGTTGGTATGTCAAGTTTGGTTGTCATATTTTTGTGAATCAAAACTCATGTTAAGAATCGCTTGATTATGTACTAGAGTTAAACTTCGTATAGGTTATCTTGAAAGTATTAGGATATGAGACATTACAAGTATTGTGAAGACTTGAAGATGTGAAGAAGCAAGGTTCTACAACGACAACAATCATCCTTCCACTTGAGGTTAGTGATATTTGACTTGAACTGTTTCATTCCCTAACGTATCTTTCAAGTCGTGCATATTGAAAACATAACTGTGAAGCATATTTGAACTCTAGATAGACATAGTATTAAGGAATACAATACGAGGTTTATTGCTTAACCATTAAACTTTGTAGATAAGACATTGCCATAATCATTTGAATGCTATTGTGATTATGTATGGGTATGAGGTGAGGATTTCATCCTAGGGAACAATGTTTACATGTGTTCTAAGGAAGTAAGTTCATAAACTTGTTTGTGAACCGAAAAGGAAATTGCCAGGTGTTATTGGTTTTGTTTTTCATTTCATATCTTATGAACAACCAATATGTGTGATAGAGTATAACCGCTCATAACTTATTGTGTTCTTGGTAGAACTGTTCACAAAGGCCTGACTTATGTATTGGTATAACTTTTATTAGTAAAACCGATCTTAAGTAATCACCTGTGGTATGATCGGATTTTGTATGTCTGACCTTGTAAAGGAAAGGGAACCGATCCTTGTAAGGGAAAGGCAACCGATCCTTATAAGGGAAAGGGAACCGATCCTAGTAAGGGAAAGGGAACCGATCCTTGTAAGGGGTGCAGTACATCAAAGGGAACCGATCCTTGTATGGGGTGCAACAAGGTTTATAGCAGAAAGGGGAACCGATCCTATGGACATGTGCAACACATATAAGTTAGATACCATATATATGTGAGGAACCGATCCTAGTACCTAGTCAACCGAACTTTTGGGAAGCTAGTGTGACTATGCACAGTAATCACATGGAGGTAGAACCGAAACTTGTTTTGGCAGAACCGTGAACCCATGATTGTGATTGAATGTTGGTTTGATCAATTACATAGTTCTTGAAAGTCATATGAACCAATTCTAAACTTGTTTGGAAGTGTGGAAAATCGGTTTCAAGGTTGTAAGTGTGAAAGAGAATTTACAAAGTTAAGATGTCGACAAACTTTGAACACATGATGCGAATGTTTATTTCTATAATTGTTCAAAGATATTCCTTAACGGCTAAGGGAAGAGAATCCCAGGATCGAAACATAAGTAAGTTAAGAATATTTTAATTAAGGTTATTAATTTCATTTTGTAGGGAAATTACAGAATTAGTAATGTGCATTTACTAATTAGATTTTTCGAGAGATTTCGATCGTTATTTTTGGACAGAGCATTTCTAGGAATTATGAAAACCGAATTTGTGCTTTTATGAATACCTTAAGAATATTTTCGGTTTTGGAAATTCCTTGGTGTCCAAACTTCATTGTCTATAAATACATGAAGTTTGCCTTTCTAGCAAACTAATCCTTCGTAACAACAAATTTACTCTTTTGTTGTTGTTACCGGTGTAGCCTCCTATTCGAAGAGGAGAGTAACCTAATTAGGAGAAATCTCTTACGGCCGCTCAGTTTAAAGTCTTGTTTGGGATTGAGAAGCTCTAGCGCGACCCGTTGGTGGGAAACTAGATAATTGTGGTTTATCTTTGTTTTCGATTGATTTGATTGACTAACGGTGGTTCAAATCTGATTGCACCTAGTTTGTTTATTCTTGAGAATCCTCTATTCTGATATAAGATTCACTCAAACTAGTTCAGAGTTTCAACGAGGATCTTTAGACCGTTGTTAGTTCTAAAACGATCTTGTGATAATCCATTGTTAACAGACTCCGTTACATGCGTGATTGATCACAAGAGATTCAAGTGATTGTGTGCAGGTTTTTATTGAAGATTTAAGAAGATTTGAAGACAAAGAAGATATTGAAGATCTGACTTGGGTTTTATAATCTTTGGTGTGCACAATACTTGTTTGGGTAAAAGAGGATCCAATTAATAATCGGTTTATACTTGTGGTAGATTGGATTGATTAATTGAGTAGATCGGCATCAATACGTTTCCTTGTGATTAAAGGTATTAATTGGCTTAATCTTAAATGATTACCTTTGGGTGATTGAACATAAGATAGATCTAAGGACCCGACGAAGGAGTTTATGTTAAGATAAACAGAAGACCCTTTGTCCGACTCATATCACTTGGTTGAATAGAGTTGATACCAAACAGATTTGTTGTTCCTTTACTGTTTGGAATACGAACCAAAGGAATTGTTCCAAGTACGTGACTTATTCACAAGTCGGAGGCGTGGGAATATAGATGGAACTAAGTGAACTATAGGGTTAGTTACTTGGTATCAACTATACGAAGTTAGGTGTAATTTTGTGTAGCGGCTTAATCCTGAGAGTATTCAATTCTGGACAAGGTCCCGGGGTTTTTCTGCATTTGCGGTTTCCTCGTTAACAAAATCTTGCTGTGTCATTTACTTTTATTTTCCGCATTATAATTGTTTTATTATAATTAAAGTAAATCACACAAACGTTAATTCATATTTACTTGATAAGCAATCCTATTGTGTTTGGTTAAGTCCGAACCTTTGTATCAAGTAAACATACTTCGTTGTTGTATTGTCTCGATCTCGTATCCATAGACGATCACACGAAGTGTGAACCGATTAGTTGTATTGTCTCGACTCGGTCCATAGACAATCACTTTCGGAGAAAGGACTTATAGGTAGGAAAAGTTTTAGCTTGAGGTATATTTGGGTACCCTCGCCTTTTCAATTGGTATCAGAGCAGACAAACACGAAAAGATCTAACAATCTGTGTTTGGTGTGATCCAACCTATAAGAAATGGTCCAAGGCAAAGGTAAGCGAGAGCGAAAACTAAAGAAAGGCTCAATTAACGTGTCACAAGATATGTGCTCTAAAGGAGAGTGTTCCTCTATCTCAGAGTATTCAAATGATGAGTCCTCTAGCGAGGCATTTCTGAGTTCTATTATTGAGATCTCTGATGAAAGATCAAGTGTGAAAACTTCTGAACTAAAAGAATTGAGTAATCAATTTCTCTTCTGCTCAAATGAACTTCTATTGACTCTTGAAAGAGAACAACATTTGACATTGAATCTTGAAAATCTTTATAAATAGCATGAATCACTAAAAGAAGAATTCACACAACAAGCCTGTAACTACGAAGAAAGGATGATTGCTGAACATCATCATGTAGAGACTTGTGAAAAGATCTGAAAAGATCTCAAGAAAATATATGTCGTCTGGAAAAAGAACTTGATGACTCTAATATAAAAATGAACTCTCAACAAGGGTGCTTCAAGAAAAAGGAAGAAAATCTTCTCGATAACATAAGTTGTTTAGAGAAATCTCTCAGCACTACTCTCAATGAAAACAATTCATTAAAAGAGGAAATCTCTATGTTGAGAAAAATGAATGCAAGTTCAAACAACTTATCTTCTTTATTGGAGTCAGGAAGAAACCATGGAGATACTCGTGGTTTAGGATTTGAAGGGAATAATACTATAGTTTCTAATGAAGAAACCAAGTTTGTCAAATCTGCATACACTCAAACAGAGGAGTCTCCAAAAGAAAATACTCAATATAGTTGTTCAGAAGTTTGCAGGGAAAAACAACCAGTTGCTGATCAGTCACTCCAGAAAAAGGAGAGTGTTGAAGGAGAAAAGAAATCAAAGCTAAGGAAAGTTAAGAAAGTTAAAGGAACCTTCAACTATCTTGCACAAACAAGTAACTACAATCATTACAACTTCCATAATATTAAATGTTGTTACTGTTGTGGTAGTAAAAAACATGTTCTGAAATCTTGCAAGATCCGTAAGATGCAAAATGCTCTATGGTTTGTCTCAAAGGAATTGGGAAAAATAAACCTTAATCCTCATCTCTTATCAAACAGAGTAAAGGACTATTATAATGATTTTTGGTCTACCCAATATATACCGAAACCATTTAAAAAGGGGCATAAGAAAAATGAGTCTAAATAGGCAAGATTTGTCTCTCATTCTTTAAAAGAATCAGTCTCTGAACCCTTTCTAGATTATGATGACATATCATATCTCAAGAAATGGAAGAGAAAGAACAGTAAAAAATGATGCACTATTGCATAAGAACAAATTCCTATATACCCGAGCACTCTTGTGTTAGAATTTGTCTAAATATGGGTATGTTTGATTATTTCCTTTTTGGAAAAGATTACCGAAAATTCTTGTATAAAAGGGTTTCTTTTTTTAAAAAATAAATGGTAAGATCTTATAAAGACTCTATTCTTTTTCGAAACCTTCATGGTTCTCAAACAATGAATGATGTAAAGAATGTTATATCTGAGTTGATATATTCCTGTAGATTTCATGATCTACTAACTAGAAAAATTCATATAATTCTCTTCACTGAGAATAAAAGGTCTTACAGCGAATTTGTGGGAGAATATTGTATCCAAGAAGTGGAAAGTGTTTTGGACTCCTCTAACAAAAGAAGATTCGAAATATGTTCTGATTTGTGCTCATACCAAATCATGCCCTCTCTTACTGAAGTAAGGGCCAATAGTTTATGTGAAGGAGTTCTTGAACTGATTGGTCTAAAGGAACTCTTGAAGGAATTATCCTTTGTTGCTCGAAAGGAAATTATTTTCCACTCTGTTTGATGGGCATCTTACAGAGACTTTCGTGATCTTCAAATGATTATTTTTCACTCCAACAATCTTGAAATGTTTGAAGAAAACCTTCATGAAATCATGGAAACAGAAGATAACAAGGATGAATGAGTACAATTACTTATTCTTGTATAATAGACATCAATTTTTGATTTCTTTCATTGATTGTATTGGTCTATTATGAATAAAATTATTTGATTGGTAATTTTTCTTGTGATAGTTTTTGGTTTACATAGCCTGTGCTTAATTGCTTTTACCTTATTGCTATGTATGTTTATGGGATGTTTGATTTCGGTTTTACTACCTTTATATTCGATCTCATATTTTGTGAACCCTCATGGTTTGGGTTACTTTTTGATTTAGCAGGATTAAGTTCTATCCCTTGTAGGTAGGCTTTATCAAAGGATTATGAGGGGTTCTAATATAAACAATATGTGAAAAAGTCACATAATGTTGAATCGGTTGTGGTTTAGCATAAAAGCATATGTGTTTCGACGGTTTTCAACTTTTGCTTGCAATTGTTAAAACCGGTTTTCAACCTTTCTTTGGTAAAGGTTGAGGTGTGTTGTTATTCTTTTGTTCACGCATAAGGATGACAACGTGGTGATATTTTGATATCAATTCTCCCTGGACGAAGATGCTATCATATTGGAGAAGTGGATGCGAAATTTGAGGTAACAATCTTGTTAGTTAATTGTTTTCTTGTTTAAGAAAAGCTTGAGTTTATATTATATATATTTGTTGCTTTTGCTTAACAAAATTTCGGTTCAATTGATATTTATTCCATGATGTGTGTGTGGATGTGTGTTTCAATTGGTTCCGGTTAAGAAAAAACTATTGTTATCTTGCTTTATTGTGTGGTATCAATTGTTTAGGCTTACAAAATTTCGGTACAATTGATGTGTGTGTGTGATTCAATTGGTTCCGGTTAAGAAAAACTATTGTTATCTTGCTTTTGTATGGTATCAATCGGGCGGATTACAAAGCAACCTTCACTTGCGAATTATTAATGTCAACATAATAATTGTTCGTTGAGGAAATATTAAAACGTGCAACAAATGACATTTTTGGTTAAATATGAGAAAGGTGTGGCTTAACGAAGAGTCAATAAGACTTGCGAAGACTAACATTTGTAGACCAATGCGAAATGTCGGATAAGTAAATCCAAATTAAGGGAAATATTAGTTGTACATGAGGTTTAGTCATCCACTATGTAATATCCTATAAAAGAGAAATGCTAGAGAACTAACCTAGGATACAAGTTTATGGATAATTAGAACCCGATGAGAAAAATGGAGTTTATCTTTATTTTGGTCTTATCGAATTAAGCGGTTGTTTTTGAACAATCGGTTTAGCAAAGGGTCTAATATGCTTAGTTGTTTTTGGTTTGCTAAACTAAATTGGAAAAATTGTTTCAGGCAATTGTTTCCTTGGTAACATATCAAAATAAGACTACTTGTAGTTTCGGTCTTGATATTGGTTATCAGAACATAATGTGTGGAACCCTCGTGCCTAACTCTACAGGTTTGCAAATCTATTCTGAGATTTGTAAGATTCTTTTCGTGTTGTCCTTTATTTTTTTAGTTTCTTTGTCATTTTTGTGACAAAAAGGAGGAGAAATATATGGAGTAAACAGGTGATGCTGGCATTGATATTTATATTGATTGGCATCGCTAGGGAAAAGAACATTGGTACTTGAATGTTTTTATCTAACGAAAGAGTGAAAGCACAGACTAAGGGGGAGTAACATGTCATATGATTGGTATAACAAAGATGTGCGGATTGAATATCTACCTATCTTCCTTATGGGGAGTAATAGCTTTGTTATTATAATGTCAACATCGACATTTTCAAGGATTGAATGTAAGCATTTTCACTGTGCTGTTGAATCGGGAATCAAGCGGATTGTAATGAATTATTTTAATTTGTTTATCCATATGATGTAAGAGTTTTGTCACTAAAATTGACAAAGGGGGAGATTGTTAGAGCATGGCTCGGTTGAACCCACCAAGCGTTGGTATGTCAAGTTTGGTTGTCATATTTTAGTGAATCAAAACTCATGTTAAGAGTCGCTTGATTATGTACTAGAGTTAAACTTCGTATAGGTTATCTTGAAAGTATTAGGATATGAGACATTACAAGTATTTTGAAGACTTAAAGATGTGAAGAAGCAAGGAGCTACAACGACAACAATCATCCTTCCACTTGAGGTTAGTGTTTGACTTGAACTGTTTCATTCCCTAACGTATCTTTCAAGTCGTGCATATTGAAAACATAAATACGAAGCATATTTGAACTCTAGATAGACATAGTATTAAGGAATACAATACGAGGTTTATTGGTTAACCATTAAACTTTGCAGATAAGACATCGCCATAACCATTTGAATGCTATTGTGTTTATGTATGGGTATGAGGTGAGGATTTCATCCTAGGGAACAATGTTTACATGTGTTCTAAGGAAGTAAGTTCATAAACTTGTTTGTTAACCGAAAAAGAAATTGCCAGGTGTTATTGGTTTTGTTATTCATTGCATTTCTTATGAACAACCAATATGTGTGATAGAGTATAACCGCTCACAACTTGTTGTGTTCTTGGTAGAACTATTCACAAAGGCCTGACTTATGTATTGGTATAACTTTTATTAGTAAAACCGATCTTAAGTAATCACCTGTGGTATCATCGGATTTCGTATATCTGACCTTGTAAGGGAAAGGGAACCGATCCTAGTAAGGGAAAGGGAACCGATCCTAGTAAGGGAAAGGGAACCGATCCTAGTAAGGGGTGCAGTACATCAAAGGGAACCGATCCTTGTATGGGGTGCATCAAGGTTTGTAGCAGAAAGGGGAACCGATCCTGTGGACATGTGCAACACATATAAGTTAGATACCATATATATGCGAGGAACCGATCCTAGTACCTAATCAACCGAACTTTTGGGAAGCTAGTGTGACTATGCACAGTACTCACATGGAGGTAGAACCGGAACTTGTTTTGGTAGAACCGTAAACCCATGATTGCGATTGAATGTTGGTTTGATCAATCACATAGTTCTTGAAAGTCAGATGAACCAATTATAAACTTGTTTGGAAGTGTGGCAAATCGGTTTCAAGGTTGTAAGTGTGAAAGAGAACTTACAAAGTTAAGATGTCGACAAACTTTGAACACGTGCTGTGAATGTTTATTTTTATAATTGTTCAAAGATATTCCTTAACGTCTAAGGGAAGAGAATCCCAGGATCGAAACATAAGTAAGTTAACAATCTTTTCATTAAGGTTATTAATTTTATTTTGTAGGGAAATTACAGAATTAGTAATGTGCATTTACTAATTAGATTTTCCGAGAGATTTCGATTGTTATTTTTGGACAGAGCATTTCCAGGAATTATGAAAACCGAATTTGTGCTTTTGTGAATATCTTGAGAATATTTTCGGTTTTGGAAATTCCTTGGTGTCCAAACTTCCTTTTCTATAAATACACGAAGTTTGCCTTTCTAGCAAAGTAATCCTTCGTAACAACATATTTACTCTTTTGTTGTTGTTACTGGTGTAGCCGCCTATTCGGAGAGGAGAGTAACCTAATTAGGCGAAATCTCTTATGGCCGCTCAGTTTAAAGTCTTCTTTGGGATTGAGAATCTCTAGCGTGACCCGTCGGTGGCAAACTAGATAATTAATTGCGGTTTATCTTTGTTTTCGATTGATTTGATTGACTAACAGTGGTTGAAATCTGATTGCACCTAGTTTGTTTATTCTTGAGAATCTTCTCTTCTGATATAAGATTCACTCAAACTAGTTCAGAGTTTCGACAAGGATCTTTAGACTGTTGTTAGTTTTAAAGGCGATCTTGTGATAATCCATTATTAACAGACTCCGTTCTATGCGTGATTGATCACAAGAGATTCAAGTGATTGTGTGCAGGTTTTTATTGAAGATTTAAGAATATTTGAAGACAAAGAAGATATTGAAGATCTGACTTGGGTTTTATAATCTTTGGTGTGCACAATACTTGTTTCGGTAAAAGAGGATCCAATTAATAATCGGTTTATCCTTGTGGTAGATTGGATTGATTAATTGAGTAGATCGGCATCAATACGTTTCCTTGTGATTAAAGGTATTGATTGGCTTAATCTTAAACGATTACCTTTTGGTGATTGAACATAAGATAGATCTAAGGACCCGACGAAGGAGTTTATGTTAAGATAAACAGAAGAGCCTTTGTCCGACTCATATCACTTGGTTGAATAGAGTTGATACCAAACAGATTTGTTGTTCCTTTACAGTTTGGGATACGAACCAAAGGAATTGTTCGAAGTACGTGACTTATTCACAAGTCGGAGGCGTGGGAATACATACGGAACTAAGTGAACTATAGGGTTAGTTACTTGGTCTCAACTATACGAAGTTAGGTGTAATTTTTTGTAGCGGCTTAATCCTGAGAGTATTCAATTCTGGACAAGGTCCCGGGGTTTTTCTGCTTTTGCGGTTTCCTCGTTAACAAAATCTTGCTGTGTCATTTACTTTTATTTTCCGCATTATAATTGTTTTATTATAATTAAAGTAAATCACACAAACATTAATTCCTATTTACTTGATAAGCAATCCTATTGTGTTTGGTTAAGTCTGAACCTTTGTATCAAGCAAACATACTTCGTTGTTGTATTGTCTCGATCTCGTATCCATAGACGATCACACGAAGTGTGAACCGATTAGTTGTATTGTCTTGACTCAGTTCATAGACAATCAATTTCGGAGAAAGGACTTATAGGTAGGAAAAGTTTGAGCTTGAGGTATATTTGGGTACCCTCGCCTTTTCAGAAGACTTGATAAAAAAATTTGTATCACACATAAAAGTCTATTGAATAGATAAATATGTCTCCCACAGATATACCTACGACTTTGTTCCGTCTTTTGATCAATCACCTCACAATAATCTTAATTGATTAACGAAACAAGATATTGTGGAATCACAAACGATGAGACGAAGATGTTTGTGACTACTTTTCAATCTTGCCTATCGGAGAATAAATCTCGAGCAAATCTTAAAGAAGATAGTACTCAATCACGATAGAAAACAGCAAGATCAGAACACGCAACTACAGAGAAATATTTTTGTCTGGCTTCACAATCCCAATGAAGTCTTTAAGTCGTTAACCTACTGGGTTTTAGAAAAACCTAAGGTTAAAGTAGAATCGACTCTAGTCGCAACTAGTATCACACATGAGGTATGGAGATTAGGTTTCCCAGTTGCTAGAGTTCTCCTTTATATAGTCTCAAAATCAGGGTTTGCAATTAATGCTACCTTGGTAACAAAGCATTCAATATTCACCGTTAGATGAAAACCTGATTAGATTCAAGCTAATATCTTTCAAACGTTAGATCGAACTTAGCTTGTTATACACAAATAAAATGAACCATCATTTAGATAAAGGTAAACGTGTTCACCTAGTTGGTTCAACAATATTTAACTAATGGTTAGCCATTTGAGCACTTTCATATCAACCTTATTCATCTTTATCATAACTAGTTCAAATGACTCAAATGAAACTAGTTATAGAGTTGTTCAATTGTTTATATTTTCATAGAAGTATACAAGACACAATTTAAGCAAAATCGACTTTGATTCACTCGAATCATTTCATGACAATTTTAGCCACGGTTTGCAAAAGATTGCATTCCTTATTATATAAATGTATTAGTTCATGAACAAACCGATTTTAGAACATAACCTACTTAAGTATGCAAACGGGTACACATACCTAAGTAGTCGGACTGAGTTTGGTTACGTCTGTACGTGTACGGGTGCGCATACTTAGTTTCCGGACTTCCAACAACCAGCCAGTACGTGTACGGGTACGCATACTTTGGTTCCCGGTTTTGGACTTTACACAAATATGAATATACACTATGTTTATATCCAATCATGGTTATATGTTCTAAACCCTCATTTCAATCATTGAAACATTTTTAGAAGACGGCAATAACTGTCTCACACAAACTATTAGCTTCAAAGCAATTTTCAAGTGATCAAATGATCAATACGAAACATTCCGAGTCTACATCAAATGACTGTCTAACACAAATCATGTAAGATGTTACCATGTGATTTTCACATGATCATCTTTTGACTTTCATCAAGAATAGTGATGAACATGGTTAAAGTAAAAAGCTTTCCAACATATATTTCGAGAAAAATATAAGCGAGTTAAACTCAGCTCGAAATATCAAATGTGTATAATGTAAAGTCTATATAGCTATACAACTTTGTCTCAATAGGAGATAGAATAAAATAGACTTATGAGTGATATATGAGTTCAAGTCTCCACATACCTTTTGTTGATGAAGTTCCACAAGCTCCCCTTAGTAGTTCTTCGTCTTTAATCGATGAATGTCGTGAAGTCTAAAGCTCAACTACACATTCTATCCTAAGCCGAGACATCACTATAAGTAGACTAGAAATCAAGATTTATAGTTTTGACAACTAAACTTGACAAACAAGCTTGAAATAGCAACGCTTGCGAGTTCGACCGAGCAGTGCTCTAACACTAACCCATATCCAAACCCGAGACATCAAATCCGCTACAGCTGCCCAACACCCAAAAGCATCTCTGCATGGTACATCAACGTTTGATGCAACTGCTCAACACCGTAGCATACTCTCTCCCTTCCTCTAATCGAACAGTTTCCAACTCCATCTTCATTTCTTTCTCTCTTTCACAGAACCACCACTTGCAACCCTCTTCCATCAAATCCATCACAGACAATCTCTGCGCACAACCACCATCACCATCACAATCAAACTCCTAATTTCTATCTCTCTCCATCTTATCTTCTTCCTTAACAGTAACCCTAGAAGCTAGGTTTGAGAGAGATAGTTTTTTTCTTTTTTTTTTCTTTTTTTGAATCATTAATTTTATTAATCAAAAGACTAAAATTTATTGTTACAAGCTCAGACGAAATCATAACAAAAAAAAGAAGAAACTAAAGACAAGTTACATTCTCTCAGAATCTATAATAGACAACTTCAAGCAATTCAATCCTCTTCAAAAATTGTGGTCTTCCAGTATGTATGTGTTTTTCTCCTGCAGCCAGACCAGCTCCTCTCTTAGCCACTAGATTAGCAGAAAAATTTATTTCCCTATAGCAATGATCATAAATCACTTCATCCAGCATCTGTATTGCTTTTAGCCATCTTGTTATGATGTACCAAGGCACTCTCCCTTTAATGAATTGATGTATCACTGACTTAGAGTAATATCTTATTATCAGCTTTTTTATCTTTAACTATACATCCCATTCCAAAGCATTTATTATTGCATACACTTCTGCATTGAAGTTGGTTGTAATTCCAATCCCACCTGCCATAGTTCCAAGTACCTGACAAATACTATCTCTTATTACAATTCCAAAGCCTGCATTCCCAGGATTTCCAAATGGAGCTCCATCACAGCAAAACAGGGTATCTCCATTTATAAGAGGTGACCAAAAACATTCTTTAAGACCACCAAACTTGATTGTTTTAAAACCCAAGTTGAAATATGAGATTACCTGAGAATCATATGTTTGCCCCCATCTATGTCCTGTCAACCTGTGACCTCCTTCCCGAACAATATGGCAGATTTTAGTTTTGAAGTTGTTACAATTTGTTGTACCTCCTTCAAAGAAGATCCTGTTTCTCTGAAACCATAACTCCCTCATGATAGCACAAGCAGCAGTCATCCAAACTTCTTTGACCAAGGGACTTTTTAGATTGGCAACTTTGCACACATCTTCAAATGATACAGGTTTTTTGAAATGAAAAATTGAACACACCCATTCCCATATTTGAACACTAAAGGCACAATGCCATAAAGTGTGTGCCATATTATCCTGTTCAGCCAAGCATACACAACACCTAGACACCATTTCAAAACCTCTGGATATCATTACTTCATCATCCACATAAATGCCTTACTGGAGCTTCCAAATATTGCTAGAAATACTGGGATGTAAAAAGGATTTCCATATAAAAGCAGGCCATACCAGAGATGGTTATCTTAATCTCAGTTTTTCAACAACACCAGAAACTGAAAAATTGCCATATATATCTCCCCCCCCCTCCCAAATTATCTGATCCTCCCCCCCCCACTGATCTCAGGTAGATGATTATTAACTATATATGGCTAAATTTCTATAAGAATACACCAATTACAACCATCCAACAAATTTTCCACCTTCATGTGCATATTATTCTTGACAAATTCATTCAATCCAATGGTATTTATTAGAGGTTGTTCTCCAATCCATGTATCAAACCACACATATATTATTGTGCCATTGCCTATACACCATCTAACATCCTCTTTTAAAGAAATCCAGGCCCACTTCAAACCAGTCCAAAATGAAGATTGCTTCCAAGTTGCAAGCCACTGACCCTTTTTATCTCTGAATTTAGCTGCAAAAAATAAAGCCCACTCTTCTTTAGATGTGATAATTCTCCACATCATCTTCATCAACAAAGCTTTATTTACCACCTCTAGTCTTCTAATTTCAAGCCATCCTTCTTTATATGGTGTGCATACTCTCTTCCAATATATGGTTTTGTATTTTCTAATCTCACTATCTCCAGACCAAAGAAAATTTCTTATTATTTTCTTACAAATTTTAATAACAGAAGCAGGCCACTTGTATACTGCCATATTATATAAAGGAATACTACTTAAGACAGATTTGATCAAAACCAACCTATCTTGAAAATAAAGAAATTTACCATTCCAAGAAGATAATTTGCCTTGACGTATTTCAACCATAGGCCAAACCATAGCAGAAGTAACTCTCCCTGGAGAAAGCATAACACCAAGATACTTGTCTGGAAAATTGGATAACTCCATGTTTATCATATCACTAATTTTTTGCTTTCTACCTTGAGATGTACCATCCACAAAACATTTACTTTTAGCTCTGTTGATGATTTTCCCTAAACTAGTTTGATACTAAACTTGTTAAACTTCTACTAGTTCCATTGCAAAAGACAAAAACATCATCTGCAAAAAATAAGTGTGTTGGGTGAACTCCATTTCTGATTACCATTGGAATCATTTTACCATCAGCTACAAGTTTTGAAATATTTCTACTTAAAACATCTTCCATTAGCACAAACAAAATTGGAGACAAGGGATCACCCTGTCTTAATCATCTTCCTACAAGAAAAAATCCATAAGGCCCACCATTTACCAAAACTGAAATCTTTGCTGACTGCAAAAGAGTTAATAACCATTTACACCAAGAATCAGAGAAGCCATACTTATTCAAAACCTTCAAGAGAAACTGCCAGCTAAAAGAGTCATAGGCTTGAGATATATCAAGCTTGAACCCAACATTTCCTCCTCTTCTTTTCTTTTTCATTTCATTAACTAAATCTGAAGCCAACATAATTTGTTCATGGATACTTATTCCTTTAATATAAGCAGATTGCTGAGGAAAAACCAATTTACCCATTAACATACTCATTCTAACAGTAATTATCTTTGTAAAATTTTTGAATAGTACATTACTCAATCCAATAGGTCTGAAGTTATTAGCTCTTTTAGCTTCAATACTCTTTGGTAAAAGAAATAAGAAGCTAGAATTGAGTCCCTTTGGAATAAACTTATTTCTCCTACAGAATTGAATTGCTGTTGTTAAATCACTTTGTATTATATCCCAACAAGATCTATAAAAAATACCTGAGTATCTATCAGGACCAGAAGAGATTTTAGGATCCATATCAAATACAGTTTTCCTAATCTCCCCTGCATTAGGAATAACATCTAACATTACTTGATCTTCAGCTGTAATGACTGGTGGAATCACCTCCAACAAACTATCATCAATGTTCACAGGCTGAAATTTAAACTTTTTACTAAAATGATTAACCAAAGAATTTGCTATTTGAGCTTGATCAGAAATAATATTTCCAGTACTATCTTCTAATTCACTAATGAAATTTCTTGATTGTCTGATCTTCATATTAGTATGAAAAAACTTGTGTTGGCAGCTCCCTCCTTAATCCACCTGATTCTCGATTTTTTTTCTCATAAGTGTATTTGCTTGAACTTATCTAGATGCATACTCATTTTCTGCCTTCACCAAATTTTCCAGATTAACATCATTGAAAGGATCATTATCAGAAATCAGCATTGCATGTTTAACTTTTTCTCCAGCTTCTTTTATTTTAGAATGCACATTACCAAACACATTCCAATTCCAATCATTCAAAACAGCCTTCAGATCTTTTAGTTTTTGCATGAAGATGAAGGCAGGATTACCAATAACTTCTTGAGACCAACTATTCTTAACAACTTACAGAAAACTAGGATGAGATATCCACATTTTCTGAAATTTTCTTGGAACATTTCTTGGTTTAGGGACACTAGCACTACCCCCTAAAAAAGATGCATGATCCGACACCACCCTCAAACCAACTTTACACCCCAATCACCATATAGCTGCAACCAATGTTGATTAAAAAAAACTATCTCTAGTTCACATAAAATTCTGTAATTCCCATGTTGACAATTAGACCATGAAAATTGTAGACCAGATTTAGGTGCTTGAAGTAAACCACAATTATTTAAGCAATTAGAGAAATCCAGCATTGAAGTTCTATTAGGAGTTCTTCCACCACATTTTTTTCCTGAGATAAAACTGCATTGAAGTCACCTAAAACAATCCAAGGCTTGTCCAGATCATGACTAATCAATTCCATCTCTGACCATAAAAATCTTCTTTGAATAACTTTCACATGAGCATGAACTCCAGATACTAAAACATCACCTATACTAACAATAATCATTTGACTAAATACAGATACCACTGTAGAAGTAGCAATACTGTTGTTCCAAAATAACCAAATATTTCCTTTTTTATTTGAAGTAGAATTATGAATAACCATACTCTGCATTCCAGGTAACTTTAATTTGTTGCAAAAAGAAGCACTACAAACAACTTTTGGCTTAGCTATCCAAACCAATGAAGGACTAAATTGATTTACTTAAGACCATAATTTGTCTTGAGCCCTAGGTCTTCTCAGGCCCCTGACATTCCAAAATAAGATTTTCATTGTTTGGAGGGAGGGTTTTTGGTACCCCCTTTCCCTGGATTTTTTCAAAAATTATACTTGACATTTGTAGGTACTGGCTTGGTTACCTTATTAATCTGAGTAGGACTTCCAGCAGTAGAAGTTGTAGCTTCATTAGTAACCATTTCCTTTTCAACCACCTTAGCCCATGAAGTAACTTGAACAAATTCATTAAGAATTTTACCAGTAGTTCCATCAACATATTTAATCACACTATTTGATACAGAATTATCTTCAGCAATTTGTAAAGTTTTAGGTACCTCCAAGATGACTGATTCCATTTCAATTTCTTCCTCTATGACTTCCTCCTCTTGTATTAGAGCATTGTATTGACCTCCACTAGTAAACTGCTCCACTACAGTATTTTGTAAAGTACTTTTCTCCTTAATTGAGTCCACCACAGAATCTCTAACCTCTGATCTGTCACAAATATCAAAAGGTGTGTGGGGAGAAGAAACTGCACCACTTCTCTTGGGTGGATTAGCTTGACTTCCAGAATTGTTACTTTTAGCTTTATTTTTCTCTACTCTGCATTCAGAAAAAAGATGACCAACAATATGACAAGTACTACACAACTTTGGATAATTTGGAATCAAAATATCTTGAAAAAAACCTCCCAGTTTTGTGTCAATCCAAATTTTATTGGGAATAGTTTGATCAAAATCAATTTCTACTAATATATTTGCATAATAACCAACCTCACATTTTACTGTAGCTTCATCAATTTTTATTGGGGTACCAATTTCCTTACAGATAGTGAACAAAATAGTTTTTCTCCAGAATTCTAAACCCAATCCAGGAAGTCTTACCCACACCATTGCTTTAGAACTTCGCTGATAAGTTGGGCGAAAATTTGAAACCCAGTTTCTCACCCATAATACTTGATTTAAAACTTCCCATAAAACAGATTTAATATATCTTCTATCAATTTCATTATCCAGTTTAATGGTGAAGAAACCCTTACCAATAGGAATGAGTTTGCAATCACCTACAAGTTTCCATTGACTCCTTAAAATAACAGTTGCATCAACAAACTTTAATTTCTGTAGATCTAATCTACCAATAAGTGAAAACTTCCATGGATCCAATCCTTCCTCAAAGAGATCATCAGGAAGAACGATGGAAGGAACTGAGTTGTTTTTCTCTGAAAATTTTAAACCTAAATCACCAGAATAAGTTTCATTGAGATTCATGGTTTCTGAACCAGAATTCATGATACTTAATCTTGAAATTATTGAAAACCAATCATTGGTAATGAAACACCTGAAATAAATCTGAATCACCTGAAAATCGAGAACGAAGATTTCGAGAAAAAAAATTCTGAGTTAATCGCCCGATCCTCTAGAGTTAGGGTTATCCTCAACATCAAATTAATGAAATTGCAGAGAACAAATAGCATAGGGGACAAGAAATTCGGGCAATTATGGTGAGTGGGTGATTATTTATTTTTTGAATTGAAACACTTTGGGAGAAATTGTGTATAAATAGAGATGGGTTTGTGTTGTAAAAGGCATGCCCGGATTAGCCGGTGCACCAAGCAGTAGTAGTTTATGTTTGTTTCCTGTATTTTCATCATGTTCTAATTTAATAACTAGGGTTTAGATGAAGCCCTTTATCTGATGCTAAGTTATTCATGTTTGATTATAATTATTGTTGTGCTTAAAATAATATATATGAATGGTTTAATCATTGTGTCACAGTATATTTCTTTCACCTTTTGTTTGCTATGCAACATAGGTAGATAGAATAACCCTATATTGTGCTTCAACTTATGCTTAAGAGACCAAGCTAATCTGTGATGAGTAATGTTATAAGAAGACAGCTTATGCTAGGGATTAGTTACCTTAGTTGATATTAGGCCATCCATATTAGGAAAGGATTAATTATCTAAGTAATCAAATTGGTCTGTGAGTAGTTGTACTGTAAGAAGACAGCTAATACTAGGGATTAGTTAGTAACCTTAGTTGACATTATACCCTCCATTCAATACTTCCCTGGATAAACGACAGACTTGCATCTTTACCGGTGTCCATTACAAGGGATAAGAACATTATTGAGACTGAATTGACTTAGTGTGGGTTAATAGGTGGATTCGAGTGCCCTAGTACCTTTCATTTGCATTGTTCTGTTTTCTATTTTGTGTTACTTGAACATCATCTTAGTCGTATCGACAAAACCCCCCTTGTTAACTCTTTCGTCTTTAATTAGTAATAGTAGAACTTAAAAGTTTAGCTTCGCATCGTAACAACTCCCTGTGGGGTCAACATGTATTTGCCATATCTATATTATAGACACTGTGCGCTTGCAGTTAATTGTAGGTAGCTTTCCCGACCTACCATAGTGCCAGAAGTAAAAAAAAAAAAAAATTTGCAAACTGCATGTTGCTTATGATGGGTATTCAAGCACTTTCATCAATATTGGAGATATGTACTTGTGGATCTATGTTATAGGAAAAAAATACAAAGCGTGTGTTACTTATAATGGTTATTCAAGCCTTTTTTATCAGTATTGGAGATATGTACTTGTGGATCTATGTTCTAGAACAAAAAATACAAGTTTCATGTTACTTATGATGGATATTCAAGCACTTTCATCAGTACTGCTGATATGTATCGATGATCTTTTAGACCAATGCTTGGTCGAACTCACAATTTTGGTATCTCAAGATTGTTGTAAATATTAGATGTACAATATTATATCTTGATTTCTAGTCTACTAATATTAAGTATCGGACTAGGATTAGAGCATGGCAGTTGAGTATCAGATATCACTAAACACCCTCGATGATTGAAGATTGAAGTAGAAACGAAGAAATTTGCGAGAACTTCATCAGCAAGAGGTATTAAAGAATGACTGACTTATTATCCTATTTACTCAAAGTATCTACCAGTCTATATTATGAGACTTTGTTATATGATTTTAGTAGATTTAATATTGCAAAGAAGAAATTTCGAGTTTAAGCTTGTCTTGATTTAATCTCGAAAAGTGATTATGTTAGAGCATTGCATGGTTGAACCCACCAAGCGTTGTTGGTATGTCAAGGTTGGTTGTCATATTTTAGTATCAAAGCTCAATTAGAGTCGCTTGATTAAGATTACTAGAGTCAACTTCGTTTAGGTTAGACTTGAAAGTCTAGGATTATTGAGACATACAAGTATTACTCTGAATACCTGAAGAACGCGAAGACGTACATATCGACTACCATGAAGACAGCATCCTTTCACTTGAGGTTAGTAATACTGACTTGACTTGTTTCCATTATATCGTTTCTTTCAAGTCGTTTAAGATTGAAAACATAACATGCGAGGGTATATATGATACTCTCATATTACACTTGGTCATATTATTATGATCAAAGTGTTAAGGAAGTATATACCATTTTTTGAATGCTTTGATATGGTATATATATTGAATTACGAAGTATAACGTTTATCTTTTGAACTTCGTAAATGCAACGTCCACATAATCTATGTAACTTGTTACTTGATTATGTATTGGATATAGGTCTGATTTCTTCCTAAGAATCTATTGGATAACCAATTCGTATCCAAGGAGAGAATTAAGGTAGAACCGATCTTAACTTATGTTGAGAGTCAAGGTAGAAACTATCCCTACCTATCTCGGGGGTACATGGTACAACCGATCCTAGATTTTGTTGGGAGTCTTGGTAGAACCGATCCCTACCTATATTAGGAATCATGGTAGAACCGATCCTAGCTTTTGTTGGAGTCATGGTAGAACCGTCCCCTACCTATATTGGGAGTCATGGTAGAATCGATCCTAGCATATGTTAGGAGTCAAGGTAGAAACAATCCCAAGATCAAAACTAATTTCCGATATTCACATATACTTTAGGGTTTGTGTGAGTTTAGATTTAGGGGTTTCTAGATAGGAAAGTTCTAGATTTCTTGAACATGTGCATAATTCTTATTCTTGATTGTTCAAAGATATTCCTTGATACTCAAGGTGATCCCAAACAGTAATATTGGAGAATCTTTTGATTAAGATTTTCGAATTATATGTTTTTGATTTTCCAGCAATCAAAACATATTTTTAGAAAAGCTATGTTAGTCAACTGCTAAACTAATATTAGAATTTTTTTAAGAGCGATTTCGGAATTACAGGTTGGATATTATTTAGAAATATGAAAACAAAATTATGAACTTCATTGCATATCTTAAGAATCATTTCGGTTTTGGAATTTCCTTGGTGTATGAATTATGAAGTTTGTTCTTCTTACAAACTATCCTTAGCCAATCAAACTTCATCTTTTTGTTGTTTTGGTGGAGCCGACTATTAGTATTACTTGTAATATTATTCCTAAGAGGAGAGTACCCTAATTAGGCGAAATCTCTTACGTCTACTCGTTTAAAGACATTTATGGGATCAAAAATCTATAGAAAGTACCGTTGGCGGGAAACTAGATAATTGCATTGTTGTTTTAGTTTTCGGTTATTGATTTGATTGATTAAATGTTTGTTGAACCTTTGATTGCACCTAGTTTGATTATTCTTGAAAACCTTCTCTTCTGACATAAGGTCACTTAAACTAGATCAAAGTATCGACGGGATCTTCAGAACTTTTTTTAGATCTGAAGACAACTTGTGATCATCCATTGTTAATAGACTCTGTTTTGTGTGTGATCGATCATAAGTGGAATAAAGTTTTGTGTGTAGGTACAATTGAAGAAAATTGAAGATTTGAAGATAAGAATACTTTTCTTATTGATTTTGCATCTTGTGATATTTGTGCACACACCTTGGTCGGCTAGGATCCGAATAAGATCTTATTTATCTTTGGTAGATTTGATCAAGTAGTTGTATAGATCGGTAACTATCATTTGGTGGTATTCTTCATTATCTGAGTATGATAGCTTGTGTATCTAGATCTTATTATTTCGGATCCTGATTGATCTTACCCGACAAAGGAGTTTACTTGTTAAACGGAAGAGCCTTTGTCAATACTCAATATATCTTTATTCAAAGATTAATATAGTGGTTACCAAACAACTTTGTTCCTTTACTGTTTGGAAGTCGATCAAAAGGAGTTGAGTGCTTAAGACTTTATATCGGTAAAGTAACTTAAAGATAGTGGTTTCTGTCTTGGGATTCACGTGCATTGTCCAAGAGGTTGTAGGCGCAGGGATACTGAGGGAACTAAGTAACTAGGGGTAGATTACTTGGTCTCAACTATACGAAGTTGCCTTTGTTCTTTGTATAGCGGCTTAATTCTGAGAGTATCCAAAACTGGACTAGGTCCCGGGGTTTATCTGCATCTATTGTTTTCTTGTTAACAAAATCTTGTTGTGTGATTTACTTTTACTTTTACTTTCCTTAATTATAATTATTTTATTATAATTAAAAGTAAATACACTTATATGTTAATCCAAGGCACTTGATAGTGATCCTATAGTATCGGTCTTGTACCGTAACTATTATCAAGTGATTACCTTGTTGTTGTATTGTCTCGACTTTGTCCATAGACGATCACACAAGGTATCATATTTATAGGTTGATGTCGAAAAGATTGTAGTGTACTTGGTTACCCTCATCATTTCAGATTCAAATAATGGTAGTTCATAGATCGTTAATAATATTAGTTAAGAGCAATTTATTGTTCACAAACTAATTTTGTTGAAAGTGATAATTGAAATATTGCCCAAGTAATATAGTTCACGGAATATTTTTGTGTATGCATACCTAGTATATATACCTTAGATATTGGAATTTTTTTGAACTTAATATGAGAGACAAAAGTTCACGTACTGTTTGGGGTTTGCATACCATGTCATATTTGACATAGTTTTGTGTCCTTTATTTTTAAGGGTTAAGTGCACGAACTACCGAGGAGTATGTATACCACGCCATATTTTCCATACTTTCGGAGACCTGTTTCTAAGGTAAAAGTACATGAATTTCCTATAGTATGTTACCTAGTATGTATACATTGTCTTTTAACAAAGGCAAAAGTTCACGAACTGTCAAAGGGTATGCATACCCGGTTTGCATATCATGTCTATTTGGACATGTAACATGTTTCTGTAATTTTTTTCGCAAAAGCAAATATGACATTATTTGCAAAGGTGCCCTTGTACTTTTGTACACTAATTAATGAGGCATCCTTGTACTTCTGCTAAATCTCTCATAACACTTATAAGACACCTTTATTCACAAAATATTATTGGGCTTGTTGATTATTGTTTAGTCTTGAGTGTTCTTGATCACCGGTGTTGCTTGAACATTTACGACCTCACTTGGTCATGATAAATCATTTTTGTGCATGGATTTGTAACCAACCAGGCCATAGTGCATATTTTTCTTTATGATTCAAGAAAAACTTCTCACATGCTTACATAATTATTAACTTGGGACTTTATCTATTTTAGAGAAGTTATTTAGATTGAATTCCAAAAAATCTTAGCTTGAATTTAAAGCTACCTTAAGCCTTAATAATCTATATTTTATATAAATAAATGACTCTATGCAATTGGAATTCTTAATCCCTAGCTCTGATGTCTTAGTTGCTAAGCTAGAGTCGTGCTCTAAAGCCCTGGTTTTCTCTTGAGAGATCGTATAAGGTTTTAACTTTGAAGGATTCACTTAGGGATTTGTGGAGACATGTCAGACTTTCTTTTACTAGATAGTTCTTGAATCCGGATCTTATTCTACTGGTTATTGTAGTTTTCGGACTATAGATCAAAAACAAGATAGATAGAGATCACAAAGTTTTATTCTTCCCAAACTTTGTGATTCCAAAAGATATCTAAACTCTTATTGACTTGTTTAGATTGTTTTTGTGAGGTGGTAGTGATCTAGGCTTCTCTTTGATAAGAGTGTAAGTGTTCTGGATCCTTGAGGTTTGCTAGACTTGTTCTACTACAAACAGATTCCCAAACCTTGATAGAAGCATATCTATAGGGAAATCAATAGGCTTTTTGTTAGAGGCAGATAAGTATCAAATGTCTTCACTAAATTAAGCTGAAGCAACTCTTGTGTTGTAATGGACGTTATCTAAAGGAATCAAGTGCGTAGAATCACGATGGATGCACAGAATACAGGAGCAAGACTGCAACTAAGTTCCTTGAAGGGTAATTTCATTCTCAACTACATTCAAGTATGTCTGACAATAGGCTAGCGTATGTAGCGGTTTAATGCAATACGATGTTCAAACGGGACTAGGTCCCGAGATTTTCCGTTGTTGTAGTTTTCTTCGTTAACAAAATTCTTGTGTGTTGTGCTTTTAGTTTTTCACATTGAAAGTTTTATTTTAATTGTTAAAAATACTAGATAGTCTCGTTCTTTGATCAACAAAAACGTTGGTGGTCTACTTGGTACCCTTTACTTTTCAAAGAAGGTTCATGTACTGCAGACTAACTTCCCCTATAGGATCAGAATATCGCAACATTAATATCCTTGCGAAATCCTAGAACAATACACTGCGAAGATATCACAGATTGGTAATAAAAATGACGCAACGGATGACGACAGCCTGAGCACGAGAAAGATATGAAGACCTAGCGAGATTTAACATTTGAATACTTGCGAGAATGTCGCAAGCCAGATCCGAAAATAAAGGACAACTTAGCTGTCATCCACTATGTAATGTCCTATATAAAGGACCGAGTAGGCTTAAGAAAGGGGGAGATCTTTTTAGAGTGGAGGGAAAGTTTTGAGGAGATAGAAAGTTGAGAGCAATAGTTTTATTCTTGATTTCATTTCCCCTTTGTAAAATTCTTAAACTCAATTAATAAAAAGTGTGATTGTTGACCTTAAAGATGTGTTGAATGTTATGAATTCTTGTGAGGGATGTATTGTAGGATTTCCTGCAATCACATAATGGCGCCAGAAACAGGTATTTGAAGATTAAAGATTAAAGATTGTTATTAAGATTGTTCAAATAAAGAAAATGATTAAACAAATGGATAAATCAGTCAAAGTAGAGAAAATTAAAATCAAGGAATGTAATAGAAAGTTGGAGTGTAGCTTGATTACAAAAACAATGATTAATGAATTCCATGAAAATATCATAGGGAGAATACATAAACGAGATTTTGAAGGAAAGAAAACACAACGATGGAGAAGGTATCACCCTTGAAAGATTGGGAAAAACAGAAGATTACATTCACAGCAGCAGAGGTACCAAGAGAAAATTTAAACCACACATCTCCTTTGGTAATCATAGTAACCCCACGGAAAGAAAAAGAGAAATCAGCAAAAACTATAGAAGAATGGGCGATAAACAGAACTTTGGTTGATACGTGGAGTTCGGCCGATATAATATCTTACCATGCATACAGAGGAATGGGATACAAAGATGAAGTAATGTCTCCTTCAACCTATCATATTCATGGCTTTGGCAAATCTACAAAAAAAATCAAAAGGAGAAATAGAGGTGCGAATTTCGCTAGGAGAGATTGAAACGCAAGTGGCACTATGCGTAGTGGATATGGAATCACCGTACAACATGCTGTTGGGAAGGCCATGGATACATGCAATTAAAGTTGTAGCATCAACATTACATCAGTGCATTAAATTTCCTATGCCAAGCGGGATTGGCGAAATTAGAGGGGAGGCTGATAAAGCGAGATTATGTTATCAAATTGAAGTGAAACAGTATGAAGGGCGTGCAAAGAAGCGAAAAAATCGCAGAAAAGTGGCGAAGGAGGCAAAGAAAGAAGAAGAATTTAGAGCTTATATGATAAGAACAGAGGAAGAAAAAGGAATACCCAAAGAAATTTCGGGAGAAGGGAATAAGCCTCGCGAAGGAGATAAAAGAACCCACACCTATGGGAGAACCTAAGACCAAGTTACACCTGCAATGAACCAACAAAGGAAGTGAATGTTGGAACCGAAGAAGAACCCAAAATACTAAAAATTGGGACTAAGATGGAGGCGAGATGAAGAAGAAAGAACTATTCGTCTATTGCATTGCGAGAATTTAAAGATATTTTCGCGTGGAACATGGATGAGATGCCTGGAATAGACCTGTCTGTGGCATGTCATAGGTTGGAGATTGACAAAAATGTGAGGCCATTCAAACAAAGGATAAGAAAAATCGCAACAACATATCATCCTCAAATAGAAGAAGAGTTGCGTAAGATGCTTGATCTTTTGAATCATAAGACAAGCAAAATATCCAGTGGATAGCAAACATGGTTGTGGTACCAAAGAACAAAAAGGGGATAAGAATTTGCATAGATTTTACTTGATCTAAATAAAGCTTGTCCGAAAGACAGCTTTCCGTTACCGATATTCCACAAATGGTCGAATCAAAGAAGCGGAAATGATATAATATCTTCTCTAGACGGATATAAAGGCTACAATCAAATTCCTCTCGCTGAAGAAGATCAGGAGCATACTGTTTTTTTCGCTCCAAGAGGGTTATATTGTTATACAAAAATGCCATTTGGTTTGCGAAATGCTGGAGCAACATACCAAAGGATGGTAGAGAAGGTGTTTGCGAAATGGATACACAAAACATTAGAAGTGTACGTGGATGATATGTTAATAAAAAGTAAAGAAGCGAAAGATCATTCCAAGATCTGGGGGAAATTTTTGAACAAATGAGATATTTTAACATCAAAGTAAATCCAGAAAAGTGTATCTTTGGGGTTGCGTCAGGAAAATTTTTAGGCTACATCGTATCAAAAGAAGGAATACAAGTTGATCCGAGAAAAGTGCAAGCGGTTCAGACATGCCGACACCAAATGACGGTAAAAGATGTACATAAGTTAAATGGGCTCTTAGCTTCATTGGGAAGATTCATTTCGCGATCGTCGACAAATGTAAACATTTTTTCAACATACTCAAAAAGGGGACGAAGTTTAGATGGACAGATTTAATGCGAAAGCTTTTCAAGGAATAAAAGAACATCCGACGAATATATCTATTTCGCAAAAGCGAGAACCGGAGAAGAATTATTAATTTACCTTGCGACAACTTCGCATGCATTAAGTGTTGTGTTACTACGAGTAGACGCGGGAGTTGAAAAACCAATTTATTACATTAGAAAAACCTTTAATGCCGCAGAGAAAAACTATTCAAAAATTGAAAAGCTAATTTTGGCGTTAGTTTACGCAGCATTTAAACTTCGCATATATTTTCAGGCACATGAAATAAGAATACTGACAAAAATACCAATCGAGTCAGTAATGAAGAATTCAAAAAGATCAGGCAGAGTTGAGAGATGGAATGCACAAATTGGACATTTCAAAATCAAATATGAAATATTATCTTCACCCAAATTGCAAGTTGTTGCAGACTTCTTAGCAGAGTTTCCTTTAGAAGATGATGAAGTTGTGGAAGAAATGATAGATGTAGAAGAAGAACATGGAAATCCGAGAGATCTATTAACAGAGCCAAATAGATGGGAAATATTGGTGGATGAATCATCAAACGGGGAAGGTAACGGAGTTGGAATTGTTTTGATTTCGCCAGAGGGCAACAAAATGGCTTTTTCCTTTATATTGGAGTTTACATCCACCAATAATGAAACAAAATATGAAGCTGTGATACATGACCTAAAGTTCGCAATAGAAATAAAATTGGAAAATATGAGAATCACCAGTGATTCGCAGCTAGTCATTCGTCAAATAAAAGGAGAATACACTACAAATGAATCATCCATGAAGAAATACAAGAAACTTGTTGAAGAATTATCAGCGAGAATCCCAAAAATAAAATGGAGACACATATCAAGAAAAGATAACAGACTCGCAGATGCTTTTGCTTTTATCTTAAGTATGATGACATACCCAACTGCGAGATGCATAAAGATACATACACTTTTATCACCATCAATCAATAAAGAAGAAGAAGAAGAGGTAGATGTAATGATCATAGAAGATGGAGAACAAACACCCAATATCGTAGATTGGAGAGCAGAACTTCATGCATATCTGATGAGAGGAGAAACACCAAGGAATAGATTGGAGGCGCACAAATTAAAAAGTCGTGCGACAAATTATGAACTAAGAGATGGGATACTGTACCGGAGATCCTTTAACGGACCTTCACTCAGATGTTTGACACGAAAAGAAGGAGAAGAAGTGTTAAAGATGTTACATAGTGGGGATGCTGGCAATCACAGCGGCGGAAGATCTTTGGCATACAAAGCGAAAATACAAGGTTATTATTGGCCGTATATGCACGAAGATGCGAAACAAATATCAAGACGTTGCGAAGATTGCCAAAGGTACGGAAAGAAAATACATGCACCTGGAGCACCATTAACATCTTCAACAAGTGTATGGCCTTTTGGAAAATGGGGTTTAGATATTGTGGGACCGTTTTTACCGGGGTATAGACAAAGAAGATATCTGATTGTTGCTACATACTATTTCACAAAATGGGCAGAAGTAAAGGCAGTACAACACATTCGCGACAAAGACGTTTTTACATTCATATTTGAGAATATCATATGCAGATTTGGAATCCCCGCACAATTGGTATCTGATAATGGGAAACAGTTTGAATGGAAAAATATAGAACTATTACTTAATGCATTTAAGATAAAATGTGGGAAGTCAACTCCTTTATACCCTCAGGCCAACGGACAGGCAGAAGCAACAAATAAAACAATCGCAGATATATTGAAGAAGAAATTAGAAGGGCATAATAGAGCATGGTGTGAACAGGTGCATAATGCAGTATGGGCTTACAACACAACCAGGCGAGAAGCTACGGGAATGTCACCTTTCTGTTTAACATATGGAGTTGAGGCTGTGCTACCAACATAAGTTATTATTCCAACAACAAAGAGAGAAGCTTGGGAGAAAAATCTTAGTGCGGGTATTATTTTAACCAAGTTAGATGAATTAGAAGAAAAAATAGAAAGAGCTCTACAACATATGGAAAATTACCAGCGAATATTAGCCCGAGAATATAATAAACGTGTTAAAACACGCGAATTTCAACCAGGTGACTTGGTGTTGCGAGAAACACCAATATATCAGCGAGAAAGTGGTGGAAAGCTTGCGAAAAAATGGGATGGACCTTTTATCATTAAGGATATAGTTGGAACACGGGCATATAGATTGATGGACCCTGAGGGTAAAGATGTGGGCCGCAAACTCGATAGACCATGGAACATGTTATACTTAAAGAGATATTACCCGATAAAGATTGTGGGGAAAGAATAGACTGCGAAATGATGTATGATTGAAGCAAAATGAATCTATATGAAAATCTTGTGAAAGAATTATTGCGAGATTATACAAAACAAAGAAAGAACATGCGAAAATTTCGCACAGATAATGGCAAGAGATAAAGAATCAACAAAATAATCAAACAGAGGCGAACCTACTATGGCGTACACCCTAGTTCGCGAAATCAAAATTTCGCAAGAGGCAAATGTAAGACCTAAAGTGCGTCATAGAAGGGGGTACCTATTACATGGCTCAGGGAAAAGGTTACACCGCCCCTGGAACCTGATTCATGGAGATTTGGGGTCAATAAAGCCCATCCAGGAGAGGTACCTTGGATTTCCAACCTAAGCTAATGACTTAGGTTGGACGACTGAGGGTCTCTTCTAAGGAGTGCGGCATCTGATCAAGGCGCCGAGGTACACGGTTGAGCCAAGAGTGCTCGGGGCATCTGGAACTACCCTGGCCATTCTTGGCAAGTCTTGACGTATGCTGCACTCGGCCCGAAGAAAACCCCACTTAGGGTGCAGTCTCGTAACCATAAGCCCTATAGGCAAAAGGGATAAGAGGCTGCGAAAACAACCGGTTGTTGTTAAGACCGGATGGGAGGAGCCAACCTTGTATGATAGAGGTACGCCTCCTTGAAGGGGTAACCAGGGGGAAGATAAGGGCGGCACCCTCCATTAGGGAGCTGATAAGAGTCTCAAGACGGAAATGTCATGGGACTTTATGTTCGCAAGTATATTTAGGCCTGTCATATTGTCACATGAAAAATATCTTGCAGAGGCAATAATACTAGAGAAAAGATAAGACGAGATCAATGGGTCAGTACATGAAAGTGTAAGGACATCCTGCGATTTCATCGCAAGACGACAATATCATGGGGATTTATCTTCACAAGAATATTTAGGCCTATCATATTGTCGCAACAAAAATCATAAAAGGTTAAGGCAAGATCAAGAGGTTTTTGCATGCAAGTGCAAAGACGTCCTGCGATTTTGTCGCAATGACAAGAGGTGGCATAATAAGACCTTTAACTATGAAGGCAAAATAAGACCACATGATTCAAAAAAAAAATAAAAAAATATTAAGAATTAATTGTTACTTATGCAGATCTTTCATCGCAAGAAAGATAATGAGAGGCACTATAGGAATTGTTAAACAACAAGCATTATCTTCCTCGCTAGTAAGCAAAATAATAAAAGAGTAAATACATCTCAAAGATGACTGAAGTACACCATTTGCAAGAAGTTATAGAGATGAAGTAATCAAAAGAAGTAAAATTACAAAAGAAGTTCAAGCCTCAACATCAATTTTTTCGCCAGAAGGAGATAATGGACATTCTTCAACAATTTTATCACTTTCACCAGCTTTCTCATTTTCGCCAGCTTTTTCAATCTCGCCAGTCCTTCCTTCATTCTGGTTTATTCTGGTTTCTTCTTCATGTGGGTTATTATCAACGGTTTCATCATTAGGAGGAACTTCCTCTTCATTTGCGAAATCTTCGCCACTTTCATAATAATAATCACTATCAGGAGAACAAGGAACTTCATCATCGTCTACTTCCAAAGGTTCGACAAATATAGGAGCAAGAGATTTGGAAAATAAGATATCATTCACAAGAACTTCAGCCCTGAGATGAACTTGGCGAAGGAGTGCTTTCTGGTGATTCCTACTTTGTATATCTTTGGAGTAAGAAAGATAATCAAATCTTCTTTCTGCCCGATCGCGAGAACGAGCAAGGGTAGAGGCAAGTAATGCATTCTCTTTGTGAATCTTGGCATAGCTAGATTCCAAAGTAGAAAGGGAGGAGCGAAGATTTTTCTCAGATTCTGCAAAAACAAAGAATAAAGAAAATCATTCAGGCGAAGAATTTGCAAGGAAGATATCATAAAAAGACTTAACAAAGAAAAAATGGTTGAGGCAGTCAAATTTTATGACTACCTTCCTTTTGCGAGATAAGATATTGGGATAAAGCCAAGCAACTATTTTCCAAGTGGTCCATGGCATTGTCAAACTTATCTCCAACCAAACCTTTCAGTCGAGATCACAAATTCTTTTCATTAGAAATTAGTAAAGTGTTTTCCTTCGCAAGAGAAGAGTAGGATTCTTCTAGCTTGGAATATTGATCCTTGAGTTGGCTTGCCTTTACACTTAAAGTTATTCTGCCTTGAATAAGTTTTTTCCTCTCACCAGTAACTTCTTTAAGTTTACTTATCAACGAACAGAGAGATTTTTCGTGCTAATAACATACTTTTTGACAAATGTTAAGCTGTTGCGAAGAGATCGCCATCTTATTTAAAAGAAATCGCCTCTCTTGAGATATGGTTTCATTCTCATCTGATAAAGTTTCCAACTCCAGATTAGCTTTAGTCAAACGAGATAATTCATTACTTAATAAGTTTTGCTTCTGAACTAATTGAGCATTCTCCTTGGTAAGATTATTTACTTGATCAACAGAGTATGTATGAAGATTATCTAATTGGTTATATTGATCCATCCAAGCATCTATATCCATTCGAGCTTCTTCAGCGACGGATTCAAACTGATATATCTCCATTTTTCGTTTCTGGTTTAAAGCTTAAAGTCCGAACAAGGGATTTCAAAGATGAGATTGCGAAAAAAAAAAGTTATACCTTTTAATTCCTCGTTCTTCTTGCGAAGATTGTCACGATCCAGCGAAACATTCTGAAGCTTTTGATTTTCAAGATGAAGAGTTTCACATTTCAAGGTCATGGCTTGAAGGTTGTTCTTCAAAGTTTCAACTTCCTTTTCTAAGGATGTTTGCGAAACCATTCTGTCAGAGCCAAAATATTTACTCAAAATTTCGCAGACATCAGATTTGATAGGATCAATGGAGGTTTTCTTGACATCATCCAGAATATCTGATAAAACCTTGAAAGAAATATCCATCCCTTCCAGATTTTCTTTAGTAAAACGGAGAGATTTGGATGAAGAAGTGATGATGACAGAAGATGGGAGAATTGAATCATCTTTCGTCATAGATGTGTCATCCGAAGATGAAATTTGATGAAGGTTAATGACTGGGGATGAGGCAGTATCAAGAGAAGAGACATTGACAGCAGAAGAAGAGAAGGGTTCATTCGCAACAGGGTTATCACGAGGAATTTCATTTATAGAAAGGTCAGTTACAGGGGAGAAGTCTGCAGTGACACTTTCGCGAATAAGGAGAGGGGATTCAATTTTTGAAGGTACCACAGGAGGTGTTGAAAGCTTAAATTTAGGAAATGGAACAGAAGTTTCAACATTTTTAAAGTGGCGAGATCTTTTGGGGGGCCTATCGCCATTTCCATCACCCTGCGAATCACAAGTCTCATAAGAAACAGAGGCAACAATATTGTTATTAAAAGAATAAATGTTTCTTAATACCTTGCTATTCGCAGGTTTTCTTTTGTTTACAACGATTTTTGGCTGCGAACCCTTGGGAACATTAGGGTTTTGGATTGTGATCTTGGTGCTAGAGGTGCTTTTCTTGAAATGGAAACAAAGATGGGAATTATTCAAAGATGAGTAAAATCAAATAAGACAATTTCAGTAGAAGAGATCAATCCCAAAAAGATCAGTTTCAGCAAAATCAACAAACCTTGATGGCTCCATAAGAACAATAGCAGAAAGATGGAGAAGATTTACAGAAAGATGAACAGTAATAAAAAGTTGCAGACAACAAAAAGGTTCACAGAGAATGTAGAGATGAAGAAGACGAAGTAAAAGAAAGAAAATATTCTTATGATGGATTTCTTCTTAAATAGACAAGAAAATGATGACCGGTTAGCATTTAATGTGCCGGTGAATAGGGGAATATTTAACACGTGTAAGCGGTTATGCTTAATTCATGGAATCTTGTCGGCAGAAAATCTGGTGAAAAATGAACAAATTGCGGCATTTTGAAAGCACTAATTCTCATGACATTCTCTTTTCGCAGAGAAGACATGAGAAGAGGCAAGATGTAGGATCAGAATATCGCAACATTAATATCCTTGCGAAATCCTAGAACAATACACTGCGAAGATATCGCAGATTGGTAATAAAAATGACGCAACGGATGACGACAACATGAACACGAGAAAGATATGAAGACCTAGCGAGATTTAGGAGTGTTGTGAGATTTAACATTTGAATACTTGCGAGAATGTCGCAAGCCAGATCCGAAAATAAAGGACAACTTAGCTGTCATCCACTATGTAATGTCCTATATAAAGGACCGAGAAGGCTTAAGAAAGGGAGAGATCTTTTTAGAGTGGAGGGAAAGTTTTGAGGAGAGAGAAAGTTGAGAGCGATAGTTGTATTCTTGATTTCATTTCCCCTTTGTAAAATTATTAATAAAAAGTGTGATTGTTGATCTTAAAGATGTGTTGAATGTTATGAATTCTTGTGAGGGATGTATTGTAGGATTTCCTGCAATCATATCCCCCATGACGATCTCTTGCTTTAGTAGGAGCAATTCGTGTATAAACTCTGATTATGTTCTAGATTTTGTCCATGAAAATATGTGCACTGGCTGGACCCTATGTTACCTAATTGTTTGGCCGGGTTTAGGACCAAATGATAAATTTCTCTTAAATTAATCTTTCAGTAAAATCAGTTATATCAGTTTTTTATTTGATCTGAACTGGTAAAAACTATTTATTTATTTTTGTAAAGGAGAGAGGTTAATGGAACCCCCAAGGAAAAAAAAAACAAAAAAAAAAAGCTCACATAGTACCAACAGAACTAACAAACATGGCTTTGGGTTATAAAATAAACTTTACCGGACACATCCTCCATCACAATCTTATTCAAGTCTTCATCAAAGGTGTTGGGGGGTCTATTTCCGCAAATTCGCCAGTATGAGTACGATTAGCCAATAAGTTGTTGCTCTATTGACTTCTCTGAAGGTATTTGTTGCAGTAAACCCTTGAAAGCTAGCACGAGTCCTTTGATAGACTCCAAAGTGTGATTGAAAATCCAGGAAGGATAAGGCCCATATTGTAATGACCCGACCCTCCACCGATACTATCCCAAGTTAGCCCCTATGGTTATCCTACAATGTGGGGTTTCCAACGGGCACCGCCGCGGTCATCCTATAGCAGTTTCACGGGAGGTCACCTATCTCTGGTAGCATGAGTCTTTTGTTAGACTCCCAAGTGTGATGGCAAATCCAGGAAGGAGAAGGCCCAGAGTCTAATGATCCGACCCTCCACCTATACTATCCGATTTTCCAAGGGGCACCGCTGCGGTTATCCATTACAAGTTTCCCGGGAGGTCTATCCCAGACCCAAGCATGCGTAACTGTAGAGCTTTTTGCCAACTTTGGAGCATATTGTGTTGAAAATGCCTCGGTGTTAAGAAATGACAAATCATTACCTATATTCCATTCGACGAACCCTACATGGTGAGTCGGGGTATTTTAATCTTAATTTACCCGCTTCTAATCCACCGAAAGACGGGTCAGGTATCCACTCACCAAAATGCGAATTCGGTTTGGTAAAATCCGAAGATTCGGGTGTGTTGCCCTGTTTTTTTTTTTTTTTTTGCAAAATGTTTACCAGAGGAGTTGAACCCGCGACCCCAATTTCTTTTTCCAAAACGGGAATTAGTAATGACCCGATCCTCCACCGATATTGTCCCTGAAAAGACGAGGTTACCCAAATATACCACAATCTTAAACTTTTCCACCTATAAGTCCTCTTACCGAAAGTGATTGTCTATGGACTGAGTCGAGACAATACAACAAATCGGTATTCACACTTTGTGTGATCGTCTATGGATACGAGATCGAGACAATACAACAATCAAAGTGTGATTATTTGATAATAGGTTCAGACTTAACCAAACTCTATAGGATCACTATCAAGTAATACGGAGTTAACGTTTGTGTAATTTACTTTAAATTATAATAACAACAATTATAATTATGGAAAACAAAAGTAAATGACACAACAATATTTTGTTAACGAGGAAACCGCAAATGCAGAAAAATCCCGGGACCTAGTCCAGAATTGAATACTCTCAGAATTAAGCCACTATACAAAATCAAACCAACTTCGTATAGTTGAGACCAAGCAACTAAACCTATAGTTCACCTAGTTTCTTCAGTATCCCTGCGCTTCCAACATTTGATAAGTGCACGCACTAGAACAATTCCTTTGGATCTAATTCCAAACAAGAAAGGAACAAAAATCATTGCTCAGAACAACTCTATTCAATCTCAGTGATATGAGTTAGACAAAGGCTCTTCTGTTTAATCCAATAAACTCCTTTGTATGGTTTAGATCTATCTATCCAACAACTACCAAAGTAGCAGAGTATAGATAATGCAATAAAAAATAGGATCTATCAAGATACTATATAATGATGCCGATCTACGCAACTAATCAATCAAATCTATCAAAGATAAACCGATTATAGTTGAATCCCAACCGATCAAGTTTTGTGCACACCAAAGATTATGAACCCAATAAGAAATCTTCTTTGTCTTCAAATCTTCTTTAATCTTCAATAAACACCTGCACACCACAACTTGAATCTCTTGTGATCAATCACGCACAGAACGGAGTCTCATTAACAATGGATTATCACAAGACGTCTTTAGATCTACAAACAGTTCTAAAGATCCCGTCGACACTTCGATCTAGTTTGAGTGAATCTTATATCAGAATAGAAGATTCTCAAGAATAAACAAACTAGGTGCAATCAAAGTTCAACAACCGTTAGTCAATCAAATCAAATCGAAAACTAATAAAACTGCAATTATCTAGTTTCCCACCAACGGTACTCGTAGAGCTTCTTGATCCCACAGAAGTCTTTAAACGAGCGGTCATAAGAGATTTCGCCTAATTAGGTACTTTCCTCTCTGAATAGACGGCTACACCAGTAACAACACAACAAGGTAGTTTTGCCGGCTCTTAGGATAGTTTGCACGAAATGCAAACTTGGGTATTTATAGACCAAGGAAGTTTGGACACCAAGGAATTTCCAAAACCGAAATATTCATAAGATATGCAATATATTTCCAAATCGGTTTTCATAATTCCCGGCGCAATAAGAATGCCGTCAGTAATCTGCATGTTGTCCACAAACGCCCCTTGAAACTCTGAAATTATGGAAGGCATCACCACCTTTAATCTTTCAGTAAGAGTCTTGGAGATTATTTTGTAAATGCCACCAATGAGGCTTATCGACCTGAAATTGTGCATACTAGTTGCCCCATCACATTTCGGTATAAGCACAATGTTCGTACAATTCAATCTACCATCCAATCTTCTAGTTGTTTCAAATTCCTTCATTACACCCATCAAATCACCTTTAATTATCTCCCACACTGCTTTGAAAAACTCCATAGTGTAGCCATCCGGACTTGGATACTTATTAGAACCAAAACCCCAAATCACCTTCCTTACCTCCTCTTCTTCAAATGGTTTCTCCAACATGGTGCTGTTATGAACACTAATTGAAGGAAGAACCCTAATTAGGTCTGTAAAATACACTAATTATGTTGATTGAATATTATGGGAACAACCCTGCATCTATGGACTTTGTTATGATTGGGGGATCACCAAAATTGTCTCTCTACTGTCTTGTACTTAGGACATGCATAAGACTACCGCGTAGATTCCATGTTTCAGGTACTTCTGTATGTAGCCATGGAATTTGTTGGTTAGCCGTGGACTTTGCTATGATTGGACTTGCCCTACATTCGATAAAATTTAGTCAGAACCTTACATTTATCATTAAAGAAATAATACCTATATGAAATTTTTTAACTCGTGAAAGCAACTTGAAGCCTTGAAGGAGTCGCATTGCCCACCAAACATAAACACTAAGACAAAAACTATAACTAGAAAGATGGTGAAAGATGTTTGAAAAGTCTCCGTTGAAAATTAGCAGGTAATGAATGGAAAACAAAGATAATACCCATATGAAATTTCCAACTTGAATTTCGAAGAACTTGAAGAAGCATAGTGGCCATCAAATAGGAATACTAATGAAAAGCCAAATTAGATCGTGGCAAGATGATTGAAATGTCACAGTTGGAAGCATGCCATTTCTGTACATAATATTAAAAAAACAATCACATGATTAACGTTAAGGGCTATTTAGACTTTGGAGTGCTCTTTTCATCTTCCTCTTTTCCTCAGCACCGTGCCTCGAACCCGTGACTTTATTATGGTTATATGGCACAAACCATTCCACTAAAGCCACGGAGGCATTGGTGACTTTGGAGTGCTCACAATTTCGCATTTTGAAGGTCAAACTACGATGAGCTTTTCTTTGGTTGCCAATTTATGTATGGAAATCGAAATACTGATTACTGACAAGCCAGCATAGGTCAGGGGACAATAGGCCTCGAACCATTGACGTAAGAATGGAAAAGATCTACAGATAGCGAAAAGCAAAAAATACACCAATTCTCCATCTCGAATTTTCGGACATGCAACTTTGCACCAACCAATGATGTTTCATTGGCATATATACTCTTGTCTCGGACGAATGTAGGTTAATGCCACTTCGCCCGTACCCACCATTCCTAATGCACGATTAGCTAGTCGAATTTCAAATTAAGAGAGTAATCCCATAAGGCCATGTCCTACGGAGTAACTAAGAGACATATTTGAAATTTTTTATTTTTTATGGACACAATGTATTTCTCAGTTAATAAAAAACATCGACCCCTGGGCCTCGTACCATCATCGACCAAGGGATGGAAAAATCTACAAATAGCGAAAGAAACCAAATAATACACCAATATTCTACAGCTCCATCTCACCAGAATCAATGAGGAGCGACGGAACTCCAGGAGAACTCTTTGTTTCCTTTGAAATCAAAGCTTTAATAGCTACATTACTAACCTTAACCCTAGTTGTAGCAATTTGGAACTTCCAACCTTACAATGCCGACCTTCTTACTTCAGCCAACACCACAATCAAATTCACCACTTCACCAGCAACAAAGCTTTCGAATTCGAAATCAACAGACCCAAACAAACGAATCTTCACTAGCTATGGTAATGCTGCTTCTCTGTTTGTTCAAATGGGTGCCTACCGTGGCGGGACTTCATCATTCGCCATTATTGCTTTATCTTCAAAACCCATACAAGTGTACGGCAAACCTTGGTATAACTGCGAGTGGATTTCTAATAACAGCTCGAAACCATCAATGAGAGCAAAAGCTACAAAAATGCTGCCAGATTGGGGTTATGGTAGAGTTTATACAACAGTAGTAGTGAACTGTACATTCCCGGTGAACCCCAATGAAGACAATTCAGGTGGGAAACTCAACATCTATGCTTATTACGGAAAATCCACAAACAAATACGAAAAGATTGAAGCTCTAGAAGAAGCACCAGGGTCTTATAATGAATCAGACTTTAAGCCTCCGTATAAATATGAGTATTTGTACTGCGGGTCTTCTTTATATGGAGAATTAAGTGCATCAAGAATAAGGGAATGGATGGCTTACCATGCTTGGTTTTTTGGACCAAATTCACATTTTGTGTTTCATGATGCAGGAGGTGTTAGTTCAGATGTGAGGGCTGTTCTTGAACCATGGGTTCGATTAGGAAGAGCTACGATTCATGATGTTAGAGATCAAGCTGAATTTGATTCGTACTATTATAATCAGTTCTTGATTGTTAATGATTGTTTACATAAATATAGGCATGCAGCAAACTGGACATTTTATTTTGATGTCGATGAGTATATCTTTATGCCTGACGGAAGGAGTTTGGAATCGGTTTTAGCTGAGTTTTCAAATGTTACTCAGTTTACTATTGAACAATATCCTATGTCAAGTAAGTTTTGCTTGAACGATTCGACTCAGAATTACACCAGGTCAGTTCCTATAACCATCTTTATACCTTAAATCTTTACGTGTTGGTGATTTCGTTTTCTTTGTAACTTTTGGCACAGAAGTTATTCTAAACTGTAGTACTTTTTGTGTTGACAGTGAATGGGGATTTGAGAAACTAGTATTCAGGGATTCAAGAATGAGAATTTGGAGAGATCGGAAATATGCGATACAAGCAAAGAATGCATTTTCAACTGGTATTCATATGTCAGAAAATGTGACGGGGATCACACTTCACGATACCGAAGGTAAAATAGGTTATTATCATTATCACGGTTCGATAAATGTACCGGGTGAACCGTGTAGGGTGTTCCTGCCAGCTTCAACTAAAACAACTGGTTTCTTTCTGGAGGAAAAACCTTTTGTGTACGATGACTACATGAAGAACCTATCAAATACTATCAAGCAATTTGAAGAAAAGACAATTGGAGCCATGGATGTGTTAAATTTGTAGACAAGGATGTAGTGTACTGTGTTGATTACCCTGGCATGTAGGTGCACTGTATTGTCGGTGGATGAAGAGCGGTTGGCCGTGGTGGTGACGGGTGTTGTCAGATAAAAAAAGATTTCACCGAAAGATCACGGTAGCCGGAACTTGATCCTCCGACAGAAAGATAAAAATGAAGAAATAGAGATCGTGAGAAGTAAACAAGGAAAAAAGAGGGGGAAATGTGCCTTCGGTGTTGATTAGTCCTCTGTATATTTGTTTAATTGTTAATTTGTGTATAGGTCTCGCAATTGTATTGTTTTGTTGCACTCATTGACAGGCCAGTGGGTATTAAAGTTTTCATACTGCATTTCTTCCATGTTTAAGCTGGCTACATTGTACAACTTGTTTAACCTTAATGTAAGTAGATCCCTCACCACTAGGTGACAGGGTAAACTCCAGAGCATGGCTTCCGGATCACTACCATCCGCCTGTACGTTAAAGACGGTGAGCACCCTTGTAAACAAGCTCTAAACTAAGTCTCATACATTAAGATTGTGCCACATCGTGTACAATGTCATCACACAATATGCCAGCTGCTGGATCAATTACATCTATGCATGATGTGGCTTAATCTTGATATCCAACAGTTTTTCTTTCTTCTTTGTATTTGATCCTGAATATCTAGAAACACTAAAAAATAAAAAAAATGAAAAGCAAAGTGCAAATGTCACTCAAGAAATTGCATTCCAATGATTCCATACCTGGGGTGTATAGGAGAGTAAAAGTGGCAAAATTATTGGAACAAGCATGTTATAGGGGAGGCATGGTTTATTAGAGAGGCGGCAGTGTGATAGTAATGTCCCTCTAGTTGGTTAGGGGATGTCCTATAGGGGGTGTAAATTGACTAGATTACCCTCTCTATTTTTTAACCTAAATCAAAGCTAAATTGAAAATTTATTTTCTTTCTTCTCCTCTTCTCCTCCTCCCATCAACCATAACCTTCATTAAAACTCAAAATTTCATCATTTTCGATTAATCGACGATTCGAAAATTAATCAAGTGTAGTGTAATGACTTATATAAGGTATGTTTTGAAAACCCAGTTACGATTTGGTTTATTTTGTTATTTAAGTTTAATTTTTATCAAAATTAGGGTTTTAGATGAAAATTGAAATTGAAATTTCTGGGTTTATGTGAGTTACGGTTGATTTTAACTCAATTACGAACCATAACTGGAGATTTTGATGTTGTTACGGTTGGTAATAGTTCAATTACCAACCGTATGTTCTTATATCTGAGAATTTTCTTCAGTTACAGTTGGTAACCATTTTAGTTTACGAACCGTAACTCAGTTACGGTTGGTATCGAGCATTTGGTTACCAACCGTAACTCAGTTCCGGTTCGTATCGAGCATTTAGTTACCAACCGTAACTGGTTTTACGATTGGGTTTTCTTCAAATTTAACCAGTTACGGTTGGTAGTTCATCTTTTACGAACCGTAACTTGATTTACTGATTGGTTATGAGCAAAATTCCAACCGTAATTAGCTCAAAAATGTAAAAAAATAAGTTTTTACTACTTTAGATAACTTTGAGCAACAGAAAGCTAGTTGGGACTAATTTAGAAGTATACCCGATCATTTTCAGATCCTGGTTCTTCATTTTGTTGGTTAATTTCTTCAATTGATTGAGATTGACCTTCTCCTCTAATTTTTTTTTAAACTCTAAAAATTTCATTTTGGTTTTGATTTTGAGTTAATATAAGTGAAATTAATCATTAACACTAAACTTGATTATCATCACTAAACTAGGTTATCAATTATGAGGATTAAGTTGTCATTTCCAGTTTTTTTTTTGATAAGGGACACTTGAATTATCATGTAATGACCCTTTTTATCCTATTACAATACCGCCCCTCTAATAAACCATGCCGCCCCTCTAACAAGCTTGTATTGGAAACATAGAGAAGAAAAGGATGGGACAAAAATGTACCGTGACCACTGCCACAACTAAAAGTCTACAACCTCCAATTTACAGGGCCACCGTCTACTTTATACCAAGGTTTGAAAAACGGGTCACGGCTCAGGTCACGGACACTAGGTGTGACCGTTATAATGCGTTTTCTCAGGTGTGAGCACGTTTTGGGCCAAAAACGCGTTATATAGTTAAAAAACGCGTTTTTTGGACGTTGAAAATAACGGGCGTTGTAACGGTTACATAGGAAATAAAAAAAATTATTGATCTGAATTTCCTATGTAACGGTTATAACGTGCGTGAAAACGTTTTAATGAGTCTAAAAAACGTTGTTACAAGGTATTTTAATTTTTTAATACTCCCCACGTCCCTAAATAGATGACCTATTAATTTTTAAATTTTGTCCAACTAATAGATGACCTATATCATTAAGAAATTCTAATACTATCTTTTTATTTGATTATTGTTAGTATAAGAAATGTGTATAATTCGATAGTCATGTTTATATTCTTTACATAGGTGTTTTAAAATGCTTTTCACTATACAATTTACAAAAGTTTGATAAATTTCGTGTCAGTAAATTATAGCCACTAAAATTTCGTCGGCAACAATTAGTCTACTATGCGGCCATCACAACCACCTAGGATATCTGTGGATATGGGAGGACAATATAACCCTTCTAGGGATTCTCAACCTTCGATGGCAAACTTTGGCAAAAGCAAAACATGTCGGGAAAAAGTCGATTCTTCTGTTGGACGTTTTTTCTATGCCAATGATATTCCCTTCAATGTGGCTAACTCATCTCAGTACCACGAGGCATTCGATGCAGTTGCAAATTTCGGCCAATCCTATAGAATTCCATCAGCTTATAAGTTGTCGAATCCCATATTAACTTCAGAAAAACAAAGGATTGGAAAAGATGTGGTGTCTGTTCAACGACATTACTGGAGAGAATATGGTTGTACACTCATGTCGGATGGTTGGAAAAGAAAAAAACAACCATACGATTGTAAACTTTCTAGTTTACAGTGGTAGTGGAATTACATTTTTGAAAAGTGTCGACATAGAACATAATCGGTTGACAACAGAGTATTTAATTACTTTGTTCAAGCCCGTTATAGATGATGTCGGTCCGAGAAATATTGTTCAATTAGTAACAGATCAAGGATCCAAATTCAAAGCTGCAGGTAACTAAGAATAACTTTATTTTATTTTATATATATATTGGGAATATATTAATCATTAACTTCTTTCTATTTTTGTCTGAATAGGTAAGAGATTGGCATCAGAATATGGCACATTTCTCTGGGTTCCTTGTGTTGCTCACGCATTGGACTTGATGTTGGAAGATATGGAAAAATTCCCCTTTGTTAAAGATGTGATCGGAGAAGCAAGACAAATTAGCAAATTTATTTACAATCATGGTTGGGTTCTTGCTAGATTTCGACAACATTCTGCAGGACGCAATCTATTGCGCCCTGGCTTAACAAGGTTTTCAACGAATTTTATTGCAATCAAAATCATCATTGATCAACATAATGCTATCGAGAGCCTCTTTCTGGACAAGGAATTTCTGAAATCGGATGAGGCAAGAACTAAACAAGCTAGACAAGTGAATAATATTATTTCAAATGAGATGTTCTGGACGACGTGTCAAAATGCATGCATAATGGTTGGTCCTTTATTGAAAATGATTCGTTTCTTGGACTCATACAAACCCACCATGGGCTATTTGTTCCATGCACTTGCTATATGTGTGGAAACTATACAAATGGGTTTGGGATCAAATCAAAATGCTTCTATCGTGGGTGTAATAAAGAAACGATGGAAAAGTCAGTTGAGTTCTCCTCTTCATGCTGCATCGTATTTTCTCAATCCTTATTACATATTTAACCCAACAACTAATCTGGTCAATAATGATATTTCTGAGCCGCAAATTTGTCTTACTGAAGTTATATCAAAAATGGTTAGTGGCCCGCAAGAACAAGCACAATGCATGCTAGAGGTACAAAATTACTAATATTATCTCCAAATATGTATAATTAAGTAATTTGAATTTCTAGTAACAATTGTACTTTTATTTGTAGGTAGGAAGAATGCGAATGATGCAAGGTCAATTTGGATCACCACCAGCATGTATTGCAGCTCAACATGGTGATCCGGTAAGTTGGTGGTTATCTTATGGTGTTGAGTATCCATCCCTCCAAAAGATTGCAGTAAAGATATTAAGTCAAACAAATAAATCGTCTGGATTAGAGAGGAATTGGAGTGTGTTTGAAAGAATCCACACCAAACTACGCAATCGTTTACTTTCATCGAGATTAAATGATCTGGTGTATGTCCAGTACAATTTGAAGTTGGAGCAACAAAGAATTAAAGGTAAAGCAAGGAGACATAACATTGATGTTCACGACGTTCATAGTCTACTGAGGGATGACAATATGCTTGACTGGATAGCGGGGGAAGATGAAACACAGGTTTTACCTCAAGAAAAACAGTGGTTAAATACGCTGGAAGAGGAGGCCGTTAATAATCCAGAGCATTTCCCTCTACCATACAACTAGCATGATCCGAAAGTTCAAATCTCATACGAAAGGTTACCGGTGAGTGACTTTGTTTATGACTTTGGTAATCTTTCATTTGGGGACAATACACAATGTTATGAGAATGTGAATCCAACATATGATTCTCGTTACACTTCCGATCGCTCTGACCATGATGTTCAACATATGAACGAAGGATATAATTCTAATATTGATAATAATAATGAAGTAGGTAAAAATAATGATGATACTGAAGGAGGTTATGATAACGATAATGATGGTTATTATGATGATGATACTTATGCAAACGAAGATACCCAGTACCCCAACAACGATGACTATGGTGTGGAAAGGAACCGTCGAGAAAATAAAGAATACTTGAAAGAAGGTGGTGGTCGTAGTTAGTTCGCGTAGCTTTTTAAATGATGAATACTAGTTTAACAATCCTATGTTTTTTAAATTTGTAGTTTTAATCCTGTAATTAGTTTCCTTGTATCATTTAAAAATATTTAATTCGAAGTTTTCAGCTTTCAATCCAGAGAAGAAAAAAATCAAAATAAATGGTAAGAAAGTTATTTACACGGTTATAACGTGCGTGATAACGGGAAAACAGTTCTAAAAAACGCACGTTAAAATGTTATTTAGAAGAAAAAAACATTCAAACTAATTTTAGAAAAAACGGTTACAACGTGTATGAAAACTGAAAAACGGTACTATAAAACTGCCGTTTTTTTTCTTCTATTTATCGGCCTAATAAAGGCACGGGGTTCGAGGACCCTCACGGCCACGGTATATGGGTGTGACCGTTTTAACGGTCGTTTTTTCGGTAAAAACAGACGTTTTTAAAACCTTGCTTTATACTGCTCAACCTACTAATCTAACTTTGTTTCTTGTGTTCTTATGTTACCTACTTTGGTTTTTGGTTCAAAATATTTTTACTCGTTTTTTCCTCTCTCTCTCACTGTCTCTTCTGGAAACCTAACAACTCTCCTCTCAAATTTCTACAAGGGAGCAAATTTGATCCAAGCAGTAGAAGCTCATTGTCTTCAAATTGTACTTAATCTCCTTTATTTGCACTCTCTTCTGCTCGTTTTTTTTTTTTTTTTTTTTTTCCTTTCAGTTTTTGGGTTTGAATGTGATTGCTTTAGATTTAAACATAAATATATTTCATTTTTTTTGTTTTTTTATGCCGCCTAAAATCTCTCTTGCTCAGATCTGCTCTTTCGGGGACAACTCTAACTCATCTTCAATTTCCGTGTTTTTTTTTCTATTTGGGCTAAATTTTGGTTCTGAATCTGAGTTATTCAGATGAACCCTAAATATCTTGTTATTTCTTTTGTGATTCAGGATATTAAATGTTTCTTAGTTTCTTCTCCTATCAACTGGTTTTACAATCGGTTTGATGAAGGAGATCAAGGTTATAGCAACGAAATTTTTACCAAAGACACCAACGACAACAACATTTACTTCAAAGACACCAACAACCCGTTACAGAAAACCAATAATGAAGACTCCGACCAACTCCGACAGATTTCAGTTCAAGATAATCGATTCAGGTTATCTTTGTTACTATATGTTTATGGAAAAACCCTTGAAAAATGGTTTGATCTTTTAATCCTAACATCTCTACTAGTTATGGAGTTTCTAATTGGTTTGGATATGCTACTTTCCAGCCACACATGGCCATTTAAACTTGTCATTGTCCTATTACTGTTACTTATGAAACTATGGGATCTGGAAGGAATGAATAGAACTCTTCATCTATTAGGGTCTGTAACTTGTTTGTTGAGTTCTTGGTTTGTTATTGTTCTTTTGTTTGTTGTCCATTAAAACTTCTAAAAACTGTTGTTGATCATGTAACGAGTCAGTCCTGTAACGAGTCATGTTACCGTGCCCGATTCAACTAGGGTTATTATCATCAATACAATTAGTTAAGGTTTGTCGGGGGAAAAAATACCAGTCCTTGACCTCTTAGAGAAAAAAAATGAATAGGTTCATGGTTCTTTCCGCCATCCCACTTATATGTTTAGATTTATTAGTATCTTTCTTAGTTGTTAGTGTCTTTAGTTCTATTTGGTACTTTCTTCTTATGTTTTCTTATTTCAGGGCTTGTTTTACCTTAGGGCAACTCCTATGGGAAAGAAAATCATCCACATCTTTATGATGATCCGCATATTATGGACCAAAAAACGTCACTATGAATGAATATATCATCCATATGTTTGTGAAGTCCAAATGCTACTCTGCAAATTTGAGGGGGTCACTATGGAGTGTCCATTCGGTCATAGGCTGACTGGGTACCCCATCAGGACAGTAAGTGTCCGGATATATATTTTTTGTTTTATTTTTTTCTCCCATCCGGTCACTTAATGTCCCGGGGCAACAAAAACTTTTCTTTCATCCGGCTACTAAATGACCAGATAAGAGTTTTACTTTTCATGAATGACGTATTTATATCCATTTTAAGGTTTTAGCAATGGTCTGTCTAAATTAGCAACAATTATAGGCGTTGGTAGTTTCAAATATTTGAATCATATCCAAATTCATCTAATACGGTGACGGAAGAGATGGATGGACTAACTTTTTAATTTTTCTCCCCATGGTGGGTTTTGACTCCACAAATTATCAAGGATCCACATATATGTCGATACTCCTTAAGTTATGGATGGATGTTTTTACCTCCATATCGTAGGAGTTACCCTTACTGTGGATACTGATTTCAGGAACAATTGTAAAGAATATTAACTCCTTTTTTAGTTTTGGGCTTTTATAGTTTGGGTTTGGTGTTTTTTTTCTTCGTTCAAAGACCTGCTCAAGTGAAAGACCATGTTTCTCTATAGGAAAAAAAAATAAAAGATAGTAGCAACGAGAATAATATCATCTCTAACGAAGGAAACAAAGGCAGCAACAACAAGATCAAGATCATTAACAATTTCATCATCTCCAAATGTTACCAAGACTTTAATGCCGATTTAGGCAGATTCACTCCGATCCAGATCATTAAAGACTGAATAACAAGGCCCTTGTGCTTTATTATTATAGTATTTGTTACTTTAATTTTTGTATATACTATTACTTCAAAACTTTAGTTTATATTATCTAGCAGGTTAACGTGTTCTTGGAAACAATGCATTGGATCTAATTCAATCAGTGTTTTATGCAGTAACATAAATTAGTTTTGTTTCAAAACTAATTAGGTCCCTTGATGTGATTTGATCATTTAGAAATTCTGAACTGGTGTCAGTGTCTATAAGGATAGGATTATTGGTCGAGAATTTGTGGAGTTACTATAGATTCGATGATGTGATCTTGAAAAATCATTTGACGGTTTCGATTTCCAAAATGTGATATATTAATGAACCATTTGAGGGTCTCTGCTTTTTTGAAAAAATAATACTTTTATTCTAGTCGAGAAAAAGTAATAAGATGTGATTTTCTTAATGAAGATCTAAAGAGGTGGCATTTTCGCACCCTTTTTTTTTCTTTTCTTTTATCAGACTCATTTCATATTGGCTTGATTTCTTAGCGCATTTATATTTCTTGACCCGTTTTCACTTGCCCCTATTCTAGTCTCATCAACCTAAAAAGATATCACCTTATTAATTCATATATAACCAACTCATATCGGATCACTTCGTGGAATAAATGATTTAAACCCATATGAGGAAAATTTCATGGTTTTGGAAGACAATTGGCTTGATTTACGGAAGCCTAAAAAACTAGTTATTGATGGTGCAATTTTGCATGTTTGTCGTGCAAAAGAAGAAAAGTGCAGTTAACTACACTGTTCAAAAAGAAAAGCCAAGATTATTCCAATTCAGGCCATGTCCAAGTGGTCAAAAACCAAATGTATTCCACGAAAATTTTGGGGTTAGAATTTTTTTCAAGTATGTTGGAAAAGGTTTGGGAGGTCTTACAGAGGTTGATGAAACCTCATTGAAGAGGTTCGGTGATACGTTACTCTTATTAAACTCTAGATTCCTATTAAAAATGAGCACAATTCTAGATACCGAACCTCACCATCTACCGATTTTAATTTCGACTGTTATTTTCCAATGGCTGAGTTTCAAAGTGGTAGCTGTGTTATATGTCTCGGATTGTGCTCATTTTTGTAGGGTTGTTAAGTTTCATTAAAAGAACGTATCTCCAAAGTATTGGCTTTAAATTCATTGTCATTTGGAATCTAAAGAAGTATTGGATCAAATCTTGTATGATAGTGTCCATATAAGATTGTCCATGTATCCTCCCTCTTACATACGAAATGTGACAATTAAAGTACAAAAATTCATTCATGATTAGTGTATTGTTGTACTGGACTAAGCAATCTAGAATCACTTCGTAACATCAATATTCACATTTTCTAAAAATTCAACAATAATATGCTCAAATTTCTAATGTCATGCTCAACTGCAGCTTTAGCTTGGTTTAGGTCTTCATAATGAACCTAGCGTTAAAAAAAAAAAAATGTTGTTATCTTGTGCATTCATGCACAAGATAAGAACCAATTTTTAACATGGGAAATTGTAAACCGTAATAAAAAAATGAGAGATAATGTAAATTTGTATTGGAGAATGCAAATTTTCACTTGTATAGAGAGAAATTCAATAAATCCATGAATGTCTGCATTCTCTACTAAAATTTACATTATATCTCATATTATTTTTATTGTTGTTTACAATTTCCCATGTCAATGTTGACTCTTATGTTGTGCATGAATGCACATGATAACATCATCCAAAAAATAAAATAAAATTTGTAGTAAAGAGGACAATACGAATACACACATTACAAATTCTAATTTTATTCACAGTTTGGTTAAGATTAATTTGAAACTACGTGATGTGATGCTCTAACATATATAAACTGATTTCTTACTACAATTTTTGGGTATCTACCAACTTACATTTCTTGCGAACCCCAAAATTATGTATTTTCTTTCGTTAAAAATACTTCCATTACACATGCTTTTGGTTTATTCTAAGCCTCTTAGTTAATCTTGTTTCATAAAACTCAAAAATTGAGTTTACTAGTTTTTTACCCGTGCGATGCACGGGTCTATTTTTTTGCTTATGGAATATTGTATCCATGTTTTAATATTAATTTCGTTACCAACATAAATATTATTAAAAAATTAATAATCTCATGACTCTAAAAATTAATAAAACATTTAATAAATAAATAAACAAAAAATATAATATGAAAATTTATATATTTTCAAAGGAAATCGGGTCTTGTGTTAAACATCATCAAACCTTATAATATTTATTCTAGCTTCATATATTGACCAAAAGTTATATTCTTTCGGGCTTTTTCCAGCTCATGTTTTTTTTTTCCCTTCTGCACAATCTAAAAGTATTTTTTCATGCATATAGAGAAAATTAGACGTAGAAAAATAGAATCACATACAAATTGGGAACAAAGTATATAATGGTAAGAAATTGTCAGGGTGAAATTTTTGTTAAGCAAAACAAAGAACTAAAAACGTCCAGTAAAGATATGAACACCATAAATGATAAGCATGGCAAATTCAAAGGGGCATATATGGGGTCGCATAATCAATACATTTTTAATTTTATAGTGTTAACCATAAATGATAAGCATGGCAAATTCAAAGGGGCATATGAAACCTTAATACTAATTCCATAATCCACAGTATATTCTGTCATCCAACATATCTCGGACTATGGAATTACAATGTATTTTAATCTAAATTTATATATAACCCATAAAATTAGTGATTTAACTTAGTTTTAGACCGGTATATGAAATTTTCGACTAACACTCTTCGTTATAAACTTTAAAAATAAGGTACCCCATTAAATTGATAGTCCCCATAATAAGCTATTAGGTTTGACGAAAAGAGAAAAAGGAAAGAAGGAGATCATAGAGAGTTAAGAACTTACGGGTTATGATAGTTTATCCGGAAAAAATCTTAAGAATTCTAATGAGATGTAACAACATTAATGATTAAATTCGAGTGTCGTCCACCCACCATAGGTGTCGCTGGCCATTGAATAAAGTATTCACCAGTTTTCTAAGATATTAATATATATTGAGTTCGCAGTGGTGAAATTCCCTTGAATACATCTCCTCTCGTGAACATCTCTTGTGCAAAATTGTGCAAAATCTTGTATACACGGAACATTTAATGAACGTTTAACTTTAAACTTACCCATTAAGCTGGTTATTGATTTTTCTTTGTTTTATGTACTGCCATAACTTTCATAAAGAAAATAGAAAGATGTAGAACAAAATTTATAATTAAAATTTATGAAATAAAAGAATGTCAATCCTTCTCAATCCAAAATTGTACATCTCCAAGAGAATTGAAATCTTCCTTTTGAAATTCAAGAATCATCGAAGTAAATTACTCACTTTTTTTTTTTTTTTAATGTTCTCTTATATGTGAAGCCAATTATAAAGAACGTTCACCTAGGAATGTTGTAATAACCATTGAAATGAGCACACCTATTGTGCTAGAACACTTAATCCACGAGCACTATGTTCTATATAATGATTGCCTGAATCATCTATCTTTTCCCATACCTCTCAATCGTGAAAACATATATATGAAAGAAGTTTCAGTTTCTTATTTAGGTAGAGAGTTTATGCTTTTGACTATTGACTTGTCACCTATATATTTTCTTTAGATATGTATTGCTCCTTTGTTGTTGTCTGCAAATGTCGCCTATATTTTTTCTTTGGCTATCTACTGATCTCTTTAATTTCTTTTGTATTTGGAGACTTTCTGCACCCAAGAAATCTATTGAAATATGGAAGCGAAAGGGAACATAAGAAATAACGTTTTCATGAATCTACTATGTAATCAATAAATTTTTATCATAGCCCAAAAACCACTTAAGCTAAAAACTTTGGTCGATGGTAAAAAAAAAAATAGCCTCAAAAATAACCGGAGAGAACATTCATGGAATACACTTTCCATGATACCCTTAAAACAAACGACGACCACGGAATCGAACAAAAAAAATAAGTATAAGCAACTATACAACAAAAAGAGATTCAAAACTCTTACTCATCATGCACAAAAAATTTACTGAATACTAAAACATTAAAATACAGATTATCGAGCGATTTTTATCACTGAACTAAACCTCACCAATTTTGTACACTAACAAACTTCAGAAGTAGCGTTTATCGATTACATTCTCCAGAATACCTTCAAATCAAACGATGACCACTTATTAGAAAATAAAGTACAAATAAAAATGCAAGCCAAAATAAAGACTCTAAAATAAACTATTATATCTTCATAAAAACTCTCGTTCATGCTTCAAAAAATAATACTCGGTCTATTTATCAATTCTTTGTTTTATTTTCATCATTAAGACTAACTAAATATACTAACTCGAATCAAGCTGCATCAATGTCACTCCCCTCTTCTCTACCACTCCCTTCTATCCTTGCGATAGATATCAGCTCCGTCTCGACGGATAGACCACTGGCAATTACCACCGAAAAACCCGTTATATTTTTTCCCTATTAACCCATTTGCATAGAAAACTTCAAACTTGCAGTCGTACCAACGATAATTCAAGTTATCATACCAACACATATCACAAATAAAAAATGTAAAACCTGAAGAAATGAGAAAAGGAAAATAAATAAATAAATAGGGTTTTGTGAACATGAAGAAGAGAAACTATATGTATGAGCAGCGAGACTGGAATATTTGGTTTCTCGACGATGCCGCACGGAGAAAAATAAGGGATTGAGGGCATGGAAATTTACGCAAGATTTTCCTCCCGGTCGGTTCTCACTCCAATCTACAATTCTCCTTAGCTTTAGACATGGAAAATTAACCAAAAGTGAAAAAAGAATATTCTCATGAATGGATGAGTTAATTAATATTAGACATGGAAAATTAACCAAAAGTGAAAAAAAAATATTCACATGAATGGATAAGTTAATTTATACCTTGATATTGCTTGAGTCATGCCCGATTAAAACAGCAACAACAGGTGCATTATCAATACCTGCAAAACAAAAACAATGAAAGAAGATCAGACAAAAAAAAAATCGCAAGAAAACCCTAGCAGTCGGGTTTTGGCATTTGCATGAATTCTTTATATAGACACCAAATCCACAAATTCCATAAAAAAAAAAAAAAAAAAAATTGTCATGGTAATAGTATTAATCAATACCTAAAATATGAACGCGTAATTGGGGGATATGGAAACTAATTGGGGGATATAGCTAAATGACAAAATAGGGATCCAAATATCCTAGCTGGGTTACCCCTTATATAATTAAATTATTAATTCCTAATCTAACCCTCCCTAATCATAATTAGTTATTAATCCTGATTAGTAAAATATTAATGATTTGGGGATATAATTTGTGTATTTATGTTTATTTGAATTTGTGTGGGTTAGTTGAGAGTAGAATGAGGGGAAAAAATTTTGAGTAGAATTTTTTTTTTTTTTTGAAAATGGAAGATGATTGTGATGAGAGACTTGCAGCTGCTGAATCTTTAGCTCAATTACAACAACAATCATATCTTCAATCTTCGATTAATGATAACAACTCACAATTGTTGTATGATGAACCAACACCTTTGAATCATTATTTTCGTGACCATGAAATGTTTTGTGAAGAACCAACTCAAGAAAGTAAACATGTTCAAAGATACAAGCAACCCTAACACACAGGTAATGCTTCAAAGAGGTCGAAAATTTGATTTTTTTTTTTTTTTGAAACCGCCATTTTTGTCTGAAAAAAGCTTAGTACCGGCATGCTCGTTGTATGAATTCTACGCCGGTATCATTTAACCGGCATTGTATTCATAGATATTTGTATGCCGGGACAAAATATCCCCCACTGTTCAAGAACATACCGACGTGGTATTCAAACCAAGATTGTATGCCGGTACACATTTATACTTTTTACCTACCATCGAATATTCTATGGAATATTCAAACCGGCAGTGTGAGTAAATGACATAGAATGTCGGTTTACGATACCGGCATAGCAACTTAAATGTCGAGGATGCCGGTTTTACATGAAAAACATACAGAAGCTAATGATATTTTGAAATTAAATACCGGCATTTGTTTCTTTTAACTTCGTATGCCGGAACCTAATACCGGTATGAAAACACAAATTCCTTGAATTCAGGTTTTAATACCGGCATGGAGAGTCGATTACCATTTATGCCGGTTCTTAATCCCGGCAGTTTACTTTACTTATCGACAATGCCGGTTTTGAACTAATCCAATTTTATTTTCATTCATTCCTTAGATTGTGACATACAACGATCAACCAAACTCCAAACCGCTCCATCGGGATACGTTGGAGTACTATAAAATGCCTCGGGTATGTTACCAAACAATACTTTCACCTAGTTTTACAATTTTATGTTGGGATTTGCTTGTAATCTCCCATTGTTGTCCTTATGTGGGGAATAAAATATGAAAAGGAAGCAATTGCTTGGGCAAAAGCGACGGCTCTTAATAACATGTGTGTCTTAGTGAGGAATACCCAACGTTCAGATGTTCGTTTTGAGATGGTTTGCGAGAGAAGTGGAAAATACAATGAGAAAAATAGCCATAAGAGAAAGGGTTATGTATATGAAAAGAAGACTAAGAGGGTATACAAGACGATTACGAGGAAGGATGACTGCCCCTTTAAGCTTGTATTCTATCTAAGAGGTTCAAAAGAAGAAGAAAAAGAATGGGAATGTAAGGTGTGGTTTGGCCGTCACAACCACCCCGATCCGAAAGATTTTGAAGGTCACTCCCTAGTTGCGAAGCTAAAACCTGATCAATTCGAGGATGTAAAGATGATGACCAAAGCATATATCAAACTAAGAGTGATTCTCAGAACCTTCAAGGAAAAGGATAAGACCAACGTTTCTTCACTCACTACAATTTATAGCGCACAAGCAACCATTAAAATGTTGGAATGAGAAGGGAGGAGTGTTATGCAAGAATTTGAGAAGATAGTTTGGGATCACAATTACACGCGTATCATTAAAAGAGGTCCGTACAACAAGCCGCTTCAAATATTCATTTCGCATCCTTTGCTTTCACAATTGGCTCATACGTGTTGTGATGTTCTTATGATGGACTGCACCTACAAGACAAACAAATACAACATGCCGTTGTTCAACATCGTGGGGCAAACATCGGACAAGGTAACATTCACATTGGCTTGGTGTTTAATGGAAAACGAGAGGGATTACAATTATCATTGGGCATTGCGGCAATTGAAATTATTGTTCCCGGAAAATCGTTTTCCGAAGGTCATCATAACCGATCAATTTGACGCACTAATGAATGCCATATCCGACGTATATCCGGATGCACAAAATTTCCTATGTACATATCATATAGGTGAAAATGTGAACCCTCTAAGGCTGATATTAAGAAGAGAATGGTTGCTCACCTAGAGGAAGATGTTCGCAAAGAGAAACTATCACCCGAAGAAGAAGAAAATGAAAGAGGAAAGATTAAAGAGCGAGTCGACAAAGAACACGATGAACATCATAAAAGGTGGTTGGAATTTCTAAAGGATTGGGAGAAAGTTTATTGGTCTCTTACCGAGGACATGTATGAAAAGAGATTGAACAAGTTTATTGCCAAATATAACGAAGTGTAACCTGATTGTTCTATACAGGAACAAAATAATGTAACCTGATTGTTCCGGCATAAAAATTGCTATGCCGGGACTAGGTTCCGCCAGTGTTTTGAGCATTCTGTATATCCCGGTATGTGTACATGTATTTTTAAAACTGACCTCTACTATGCCGGAACATTTTAACTTTCAAACTAGAAATCTTAACATGTTCAACATAAACCAAAGAACTAAAGAGTTAACCCACAGTACAAACCAAAACAAGTTTGAAATTGTTTTTGACGTAACCAAATAACTAAAGAGTTAACCATCACTAATTGTCATCAATTCTCTTCCACTAAATTAGTCTTTTGTTTCTTTTGGGTCAGCGCCTTCCTTGTTTCCCCATACATAGCTCTGACAGTAGGGTGGGTTTCTTCAATTCTATGAAGCTTTTCCTCGAGTTCCTTGATTTCTTGAATAGATAGCACCACTCCGTCCTTATGCTTGCAACCTAACATCTTCGTAACCTTGCCAAGCCGACGTCGCTAGATTAATACATCAAACACATAATCAGTATATATGTTAATATATGATTATGTTTACATTTAATAACTATAAGCAATTAAGAAAACTTACCACCATTCTTAAAGTCGTAAGAAGTTGGGCCATCATAGGTTGTGGAGGTGGAGGAATTTCAACAGGAGGGTTTTCTTGGCGTGGAGCTTCGACGGAGGGAGGGTGCACGACATAAGGATGTGACCATTCCAGGTAATCCCTCATGTAGCTGTCATCAACTTCATAACCATTTTCCGCAATCTCCCACTTACTAATATCAACCAAACGACGTGGCTCTCTTTCCCTCCAATGTGTTGGTTTCGGTTCTGGATCATACACTACATGCAACTTGTTGGGAGTTGAATTGCACCGAGAAAAGTAAAGAAGATAATTATCATCAGAGGTCGACCAAAAACGGGATAATTGCTTAAATCCATGTTGGTGCATCACACGGCATGGATTGGCCATGATGTATCCTTTTGGGTGGTACAACGGCCCATGGTAAAATGCAACATCTCTTGGAATTTGAAGGTATCCTCTAATCTCCTTATAAGTGTCGAACACAACGTCTTCCTTCCTCATAGCATCTAGAGCCAATCTCATATCGATGACTCGACCTTTGTTATCGGGCTTCGGATTACTGTTAAACTCAAACCTCTGAGCTCTAGGGGTATCGGGTTCAGGAAGGTCTTTGATCTTCAAGAATTGGCAGTCCTTGAACAAGGTTGGGAAGTGTTCATAACACCACACCTAATCCAATTAATGTGAACAATATACATGTGAACATAAGTAAAAAAAATACATGTCAACAATAGATTAAAGAAATTTGTACCTGGAGTAGAGTGAAATTCCCGACAAATTGGTTTGTTTTAGCCAATGAAGCCCTTCTCATCTCCGCCATCAAATGTGCCATGACCGCGGTGCCCCAAGAATAGCCATAGACACCTTCCAATGGGTCAAGGTACTGGAGAAAGTTTGCACTTACCCTGTTCCCATTAGTGTCAGGGAATGCCCTAGTGCCCAAGATGTATAACAGGTACGCGACGGCTGTATACCGAATCTGTGCAGGGTCCCATCCATCCACCAAGCTTCTAGCCTTTGTATTTTCGAACATCTTCTTAAGCATCGTCAGCTTGAATGTCTTCGTCTTACTTCCGTTCGATGCTACATAAAAGCTATCCGAAGAAGTTTTGAAGTCCCAACCAAACATCTTTTTGGTCAAATCGTGCAACTTCGACCATTCTAGGTCCAGAGACTCAACTCCTTCTGAAATTGATTTGCCGATAACATTCAAGCCTAGAATGTCATGAACATCTTCAAGAATCAAGGTCATCTCTCCAAACGGGAAGTACATTGTATCAGTTTCACCATGATACCTTTCGACGAAGCAATTGACGGTCGCAGTATCTGGATTCACGTAATTTTCAACCAAAGAATACAGACCAGAGTTCTTTACTAATGTTTGTACATCTTCATGCTCCGACGACAATTTCCACTCAGCCGCGGCTTGGTTTCGGCAAACACGCACATCCTTAGTATGATCCTACAAATATGAGATAATACAATTAAGAGATGATGTAAAAGATAAAACAATGCACATGCACAAAATAAAAAATGCTTACATAAGTTTGAAAGATAGTACGATCCCAAGAGTTCTTGTATCCAAAGAGTACTTTCGGTTCCGGAGCTTGACCCCAAATTTTACCATCATCGCGGTCGGGTATCATGTCATCAAGGTGAGGAAGGTGACAACCTTTAACTTTTTGTTTGCCCTTGCCCTTGTCCTTGCCTTGTGTTGGTTGTTGACTAGTTCCACCAACTTCGCTTTGGCTTGCTAATTGACTTGGGGGAACCTCATCATCTTCCTCCTCACTTTCCACTTCATCATGGTCATCGTCCTCAAGTGTTCCAAAGACCTTCACGGATTGCAAGTGCACTACGTTCACCACCACTTTCCCAAATTGACCCTCTTGTTTGAAACCCCAAACGTTTCTTGCGACCCGCGTCTTTCCCCCGTGGAGGCAAGGACTGAGGAGTATCAAGACCGTCCTTCCTCCTTCTCTTAGTAAGAATAGGACCTTTATTTTTCTTCGCTTCTTTGGCTTTTGACCTATAACATAAGCAAACAAAACAAACATTAGAAAAGTCATGGCATTTTAGGAACCGGCATACCAATTCCTAAACAAACCAATGCCATTAACATGGACCTAAGATAAGACCTTAAATATCGAGCATGCCGGTATCGTTGTACCGGCATTTTTTAGAAACTAAATTATGTACTGGTATTGAGCACCATTTCAGTGATGTTCCTATATGTTTAAAGTGTACTACCGGCATTTCCGAATTGAACTAACAAATGCCGGTTTTTAGATACCGGCTGTTGATGGTGGATTTTCGTTTAAGGTTAAATTTGTAAAAAACCAGAAAAAACCATGCGCTGACATCTTGTAAAAGATAAAGCCATTTATAAGTGTTGGATACTCCCTCACTTAATTCACCAAGAATGGAGCATGTAGCAACAATCCCAATCTGTGAATACATGAAATTCCTCCAGGTTGGAGCATGTGGCAACAATCCCTTCCTGTGAATTTCATATCGGCCTTGTATTTCCAGTACTCATTATCAGTGTGGCATGACGACTGAGTGTTACTCTTACAGAGTAACACGAACCTCCAAGCACTATAATGAAACCATGTACGAAATACCGTACAGGCTGACTCTCGGTGTGTTATACTAGCCCGATTGAGCCCCTCTCGGTGTGTTATACTAGCCGATTGAGCATCCTGACTGACCGTGATCATCGGTCCGGGATATGATCTCGATCGGAGTCATCCAACTCCATAAGCATGATTGGATGACCCCAAATCACTTCCATCACCCCCAAGCGGTATGGAATACCCACGGCCGACCCCGCATGGTCGGTCATTGGCATAGCTTGCCAAGAAACCGTTTATACCAAGCATTATGGACGGAAAACCTAAATTAGGGTTTGCGGCATATTACATGTGTCGCAAAACAATCTCAACCATCCATCTTCGCAGGTATAGATGGAGGGTGTAGATGTAGACTCAAAGGGCCCAGAGCATGTCAACACGATCACCGTGGGCCCGCCTACACACTTGACCAATCGGTCAAGACCAACCATACTTGGTTGCAACAAATTCGTGCGCCCAAAGAGAGCATGGCGCACGGTTTGAAAGCCAAAATTAGGGTTTCAAGCCATCACGCGCGTCCATCTTCTCCCCTGACACGAATGGAGGGTCACAGATTAGATTAAGCAGGTCCTAGGTCATACCAAAGATGACCACCGTGGGCCCACCTACCTCCTCATGTGATCGGCCAAGGCATACCATGCCTGGCTATCCCAAACCGTCCACCCAAACTTGCGTGGTTACACTTCCCAAATTGCAAACAGATATCGACCACTCAACTTCACCGGACGATTTGAGTGGCTTAGATCACGTTTTCATGGGATAGTCAGGTATAGGTGTGAACACCAGCCTACCACCTACACGCTGGTATGATCGACCAAGACCGACCAAGATGGGTCATCTTGAAACGCGTGCCCAAACTAGGGATGTCACGCGGTTTCCAACTCCTTTGCGGCAATGGATTTCTGCCGCAAACCGATCTCAACCACTCAACTTTACCGGTCAAATTGAGTGGCTTAGATCGCGCCTTCATGGGACAGTGAGGTATGGACGTGCACACCGGCATGCTGTCTACACACATGCCCTGGGGTCGGTCCTCTCCAAATCCATTTCCATGCTCGGTTTCGACCAAGTCAAGAGTAATGCTTGCGCACCTCTTCAAAAAAACACTAATTTCATTAACTGGTCGCAGATGAGTGTCTCAAAGATCATCTCATCCGTCCAACTTCACCAGACTTGGTTATACAACCACTGTCGGGAGTTATTTGGTTAGTGAGGCGTCATTACCCATCACTTTACCACACCATAATGCAAGACTGCATAAAATACACACGATACTTCACAAGTATCGACTTCCCGAAATAACGCATTATTCAATTCAAAGATTACATGCTATCTTTCGTGGATTCACGATCCACACATTCCAGGACATCACTCATGTCACAAACTGGGGGATACATACTGGGGTATTGGTCTGGCGGTTCACAGCGTGCAGCGTGCAACGCGCCATCACAAGAACGTGTTAGGAAGTCATGGACGGTTAGAGATGAACATGAGAAGTGGGCAAGGCTGGTCGTGTATCACCAACGCACAACTCCACTACTCCATCACTCCACTTCCTCCACTTCCCACGAGAGATGTGAATAAGGCTCAATGACTTGTGTAAATAGGTTCTCCGCCCTATTTCAAAAAAACAAGACAAGTCCAGGACGAGACAGAAAACCAAGTGTTAATACAAAAACGTATTCCAACACCCCGAGCTTGATTGCATCAATCACAAGCCTGCTCACCTTTCATTACAAGTCATAAGCAAGCCAACACCTTCACAATCTCAACACCTTCTTCGCTTCCCTCCCTAAGATCAACCCCATCTCCTTCACTTTGTGACCGAAACAAGTCTGGAACGGCCATTTCTTGGTTTAGGCCGGACTTGCACAGATTGATCTCTCGAATCCACAAGCACTCACCGCGCAGTGCATTTGTTTAAGGTTTAAATTCATTCCTCATCCACACCCCAAATTACCAAATTCTGCAGGAGTAGTTTTCACCCATAAACACCGGCATTCACGAAACCTAGATAGAATGCCGGTACAAACAATTAAGTTCCTGTGTGATTTTAGTTGACTACCGGTATGGTATTCAACCCTAATTTTATGCCGGTATAAAAAATTCAGTTTCAGGAATGCAAACCGGTATGGTATTCGACCCAAATTCTATGCCGGTACCTAAACCGGCTTGGTATTCAAACCAAGATCCAATGCCGGTACTCTATGTAACTCGACAGTTTCAGCTATTGTTGGCGATTCTAACCTAAACCCATGGCTACAAATCGATTAAAACAATCATAAATGAGTTCAAAAATCACTTACCTTCTCAGAGAAGCCATGAGTGTTTGATCATCTGAGTTCGCTGGTGCGTCCTCTTCTAGTTGTTGAGCAATGTTCTCGATTCTTTGTTCATGTGTTTGTTGAGCAGTCGATTTGGTTCTCGGTTTTGCTTTCGATTTGGTTCTTGGAGGCATGGTTATGTTAGGTTAATCGACAAAGAAATTTTTGATTCAACGATTAATCGTCGATGAAGAATGAACGATGAGGAAGAAGATGAAGAAAAATAAAATTTTCAAAACCTAAACCTATCTTTGGTACAAATTGGAATTGGGGGATATATGATTTTGGTTATTTGATTTTTATATTTTAAGGAAAGGGCATTACAGTCTTTTCATAATGATTTTTAATTATGGAAAGGGTGTTTTGGTATTTTCGCACTCAAAAAACACCCCTTAACAGCCACCTTTGGTTGGGGGAAGTAATTCATATCCCCCAATTAGTTTCCATATCCCCCAATTACGCGTTCTAAAATATCTATAGTTTCTATTTATTTTTGGATATGCGTATTTAATTTTTTCAAAAACATGTTAAGTATCCACAAGATCTAGGAATAGAATTAATATTTACTTTTTTATGGAATTAGGAATGCCGAAAATATTAAAGATATGGAAAAATATTTTGAATAGCAACCATAAATATATTGAACTCTTTTGTGTGAAAAGAAATCTTTTTGTTATATTTTTACCTAATTAAAAATCTAATCTTAGATAGTTTGTTTTAGAAAAAAATTTTATGGTCAATATAACTATGTTTTGATTCAAAAATAAAATAAAATTTATTTATTTCACAAAAAAACTCAAAAAAGACCTTTATTTTTTCTATATTCGTTTTTTGTAAAAAATACAGAATGAATAATATTAAGAAAAATACTATAGAAACCAATTCATTATTGTTCTTAATGTTCTTTTCAAATGCTCTCGATCTCGTACTAACAATTTTGTATTTTTATTGTTGGACAGGGGCTAATAATTAATTTATATACAATAGAGGAAAAATCGATCCTTCAATATACAGGTATTTGGATTTTGACTTCCATTCAATGTTTGATCAAAGATTTTATAAAATGCAATTGTAACTAATCAATTTTTTTTTTTCAGTTTTAATAGACTGGAATTGCAATTAGGATTATTTTTTAGTTATATAAAGTGTAACCGGACATTGGACATTGGGTTTTTTTTTTTTTATTTATTTATTTATCCATATAATTTTTTTGATGAGATCATGATGAACAACGAATATTTTGATGTGATTTATTTGTGAATTTTAATTTCAAATATAACTACTCATTAAATTAGGATTAAATATATTCATAACAATTTTTTAATATATTTTTGGCAATACTGTGAAATTTTATAATATTAGTTGTACATGTAATTTTTTTATTCCATGTGATTGGCCAAATATTATAAGATCACCATAAATAAAATATAGTGGGGCCAGAATCAACCAGAAGCTCCGGTTAACCACGTCGTTCGAAAAAATTCTATTTTTATATAGAAAATATTACAAAAATAATCAAACTTAAACCGGTCATTTTTTCTTTTTGTTACATGGAGGCTGTTGAGATTGAAATTTTTTCTCTTTAAGAACAAACCTAAAGAGGATTTACAGATAGAAGGAGATGAAAAGAGTATAAATGACAGGTCTACTCCACTAGGAAGAATCTTAAATGTGTATGTTGGGCCCGTGGGAAACAAGAACTTCAATTTCCTTTTACTAAAGTTTGGGATCTCTAGTCTTGATTGCCTCGGTTTCAGTTTTCTCCAACATTTCAAATGTTGTTTACATCATCAGACATCACCTCTAGTTTGGATTGAATTTTGGTTTTTTCTTGTTCTTTCATGGTCTGGCACCACTCAGATAGAAATAAAATTTTCATAATTTGATACATAGAAACTATACATGAAAAATAGGTTTGTGATTTATTTTTATTTTTTTTGATGAGAATGATAAATATTATTAATCAAGAGGTATAATACAATAAATTCATAATATAATTTCTATCATAGACATTAGATAAGATACTTGATTTTCTAACTTTTTACTCCAAGTGTGAGGATATATGTTGCAGTAGGCTCTTGATTCTAGCTTCCTTTGATATCGTATTCGTTGTAGAATTATGATCTTTGTTAATATATATTACCTTAGCTTGGGTAAGTTTTTCCAAGATTTCTTCAACTTCAATTGTTGTATTTTCTGCTTCCCAAGAAGTGTCCTTACATTTCTTTTGATATATTCAGCTAAGACTTCGCAATCTGTGACAGTTGTTATACTTGATAGAATATTATTTCTTAATCAGGAGGTAGCTTTTAACATCGGTTTTGCTTCTGCATGAACATATCATTTCTTTTTCCGAACCCGCTGAGATATGCATAAATTCTTCTTGATCTACGGAGTATATAATAAACGCGTAACCCATATATAAGTCTTCTTTCTTGAAAGACTCGTCTATAAATATTATCCAGTCCGAATTTGGTTTTCCGAGGTTTCCACTTTTGAATATAGGAATTTGTGAATATATTGTTGAAGCTACTGATTGTAAAAATTTATTAATCTGTTCTATAAGACTTGTCGGATTTCGATCTTTTTCCAACACCACTGAACACCTATGTTTCCAAATAAACCCGAGAATGGTAGCAATATTATCCGAAATTTTTGAGAGATTCGGGCTCGTAAACCAATTATTGACCCAATCACTTATCGAGTCTAAGTATGTTTGGGAGATAATATGGTTTAAGGAGAATCCAAACCAAATAGCTCTCGCGAAAGGGCATAACCTAAAGAGACGTTGTTCATTTTCTTGGGCTTGAGAATCGCACATCGGACGGTCTGAAGAGATATAGTCCATATGCGGTGCTAGTCTATTAGAAGTTGGTAGAGCTTTCTGAATTAATTTCCAAATGAATAACCTAATTCTTGGATTTTTTTTTAGTTTTCCATAATTTCTTCCATAAAAATAGTTCTATGATAGGCTGATAGCAGTAGCACACAAATAACAAGTAAGCAAGCAAGGATAAAGAGCCTTCAACATTTATCTACAAAGCTACAACAAAGAATTAAGATTTCTAGCATTATATCCAATGTCTTTGATAGAAATGAAATTGTAAATCTCATGTACTATATTTGCTAGTTAATATATTTCGTCTTTACATCAAAAAAAATAATTAATTAGATTAAAACTATGACGAAAGTGTTGTCCACCTTCCTTTTTGTCGACGGCGTTTTTAACGGACGGTTAAATGCTTGATATAAATAAAGTGTAACCCAGTTTTTAATATTCCGACCAATAGAATTATGCCAAATGTCCTCACCATAGCTTCTACACTAGAAAAGGCCTATTTCAGGCAATAGAAAAGGGGGTTTCATCACCGTTCAACGTGAGAGCTTATTTTGTCAAGGCCTTTAAGGGGTAAGATTAAGATACACGAGTGGGGAATTTTTTTTGTCAAGACCTTTAAAGGTACCAAAGAAAAATTAAGACTTAAGAGACACGAGTGGGGAAAATTTGGTGATCAGATTCAAAGGTTTCAGAGAAAAATGCCCGCATTGAAGTTGACTATGTACATAAGAACTTCGTTAAATGAATCCGCGATAAATTAATAACTTCGCTAAGATAATATTTTTTGTCAGTCCCGATTTGGGTCAGTGTGCTAAATTAATAACCCCGCTAAATTTTTGAGATAATAAAAAATTTAAGTTTCCAATAGGGCCCAACTAATATATAACCTAATAATCATTGTGATAATATTATATTACGGTGCTTACTAAAAAAGACGTCTACGGTTATTTGTTATTGTTCACATTTATAATCATTGGACTTCATCTTTAATTTTTTGCACTCCCTTGAGAAGTTCCGTAATGTTTTATTGCGTTTTATTTTTCTTATTTTAATTTTAACATGAAATTATATACATTTATACACATAATACTCCCTCCGTCCCAAATTAGTTGAGCCAATTAGTTTTAAATTTTGTCCCACAAATAGATGAGCTATTTCACTAATAAGGGGATATTTCTAAAACTACCCTTTTAAGTGATTATTGTTACTATAAGAAATATGTATAATTTGATAGTTGTAGTTGCAGGAAATCCCACAACACACCCCTTGTGATATTATGATAATATTTTCTAGATCTAAACTTATTTGATAATCAAAATAAAGATAAAAGTGCTAAAATTATAAATGGAGACACAAGATTTTTTACATGGTTCGATCAATGTGATCTACATCCATGGTTCTTCACTATAATTGTTGAGGTTACATTAGTATTTCATTTACAATCTCCATTAATGGATATTTGGTAGAGCTCTAGATCTAGTTTTTGGGAAGAAGATGATAAAGAAAATAAAGTCTTTCTCTCTCTAAAAATATCTCTCTCTGAAATAATATCTCTCTCTCTCTCTTACCAAAATTATCCTTCTTTTCTCTCTCCTACCTTTCTCTTTATATAGGATATTACATAGTGGATGACAACTCATGTACAACTAATATTTCCCTTAATTTCGGACTTACCTTGCGACATTTCGCAGGTCTACAAATGTTAGTCTTCGCAAGTCTTCTTGACTCTTCGCAGAATCGTCACACCTTTCTCATATTTAAGCTAATGTCATTTGTTGCGTCGTTTCTAATTTTTCTTCTGCGACATTATTAAGTTGCGTCGTTAATAATTCGCAAGTGAAGGTTGCTGCGATATTCTGCTCCTACATCTTGCCTCTTTTTTCTTGAATATTGCTTGAAGAGCGATCTTTAAGAAAAAATCCGTTGTTGTAGTAGTCTTTGATCTTTATTGATGAAGGAACGAGCGAAAGAATATTGGACTTGAAAAGTACGTACTTGTCTCTATTCTTTTGCGAAGTTCCGAAGCTTTTGCGAAATAAATAAGAAATATCAACCCGAAGTATACGAAGTATGAAGTATGAAGTATCCTTTGAGAAGTATAAGAAGTACTTAATCCTCGAAATATATAAGAAGTATGAAGCATGAAGTATCCTTGAAGAAGTATGAAGTATGAAGTATCCTTGAAGAAGTATAAGAAGTATCCATCCTTGAATGCGTGTAATAAGTATTGCCTCTATTCATGCGAAATTATTACTCCATTTTTGATGAGGATTCTTGTTGTTCATTAGTGAACGTCCATTTTGGAAATGATTCTTGCCGAGAAGATAAAGAACATAAAATGTTTTCTCGGTATTCCATAGTTGCCTCTTGTTCTTTATCTATGAGGATAGAATCCTTGAGAAATGTTGAATGAGCGAGTTGTGTCTTCATTCTCATCTTGCCTCTGCCTCATGCTTTGTGCTCATGTGATAGTATAATCTCTTCAAGTTGCTTATAATTGTGTGAAATAATTGAGCGAAATAATCACATCTTGTGAAATGATCACATCCTGCGAAATTCTGAATAATCTTGCGAAATTCCGAATAATCTTGTGAAATTACGAATGATTCTCACAAATTTTGTAAAATACTTGTTCGAATCTAATGTGTATGTAATGATTATGTTATGAAATGTGTATGCGATGTTTATGCCATGAAATGCTTATGCAATGCTTTCATGATGCGAGTATGATGCTTGTATGATGAGAATGCTTATCTATTGCAATGTATAGCTAATGTTTGTGTTACTTAGCTCATTTTGCCGCTCTAGAATTGATGTAGCTTTAAATTGCCTCCATTCTTCATTTCTCTGGTTTTATCTTTAATATATGCATTCTTCTTCACGTATTTATTGTTCATCGCAAGTTCTTACTCCTCTGTTATTTGTATGCAAATGGAAGATTAAGCATAACCTCGCAAATGTATATGCTGAATTTGTCATTGCGACAAGATCGCAGGACGTCTTTACATTTTCATGTAATGACCCATTGATATTGCCTTATCATTATGTGTGGTCTTATTTTGCCTTCCTAGTTAAAGGTCTTATTTTGCCACCCCTCGTTGTTGCGACAATATGACAGGCCTAAATATTCTTACGAACATAAGCCCCATGACATTGCCGTCTTGCGACAAAATCGCAGGACGTCGTTACACTCTCATGTAATGGCCCATTGATCTTGTCTTATCATTTCTTAGTATTATTGCCTCTGCAGGATTTTTTCGTTGCGACAATATGACAGGCCTAGAAATTATGGCGAATTTGAAGCCCCATGACATTGCCGTCTTGCGACGAAATCGCAGGACGTCTTTACACTTTCATGTAATGACCCATTGATCTCGTCTTACCCTCGCGTTAGTATTATTGCCTCTTCAGGATCATTGCACAAATATGACAAGCCTAAATTTTCTTGCGAAAATAGAGCCTCATGACATTTGCGTCTTAAGACACTTATCAGCTCCCTAATGGAGGGTGCCGCCCTTATCATCTCCCTGGTTGCCCCTTCAAGGAGGCGAACATCGGCCATACAAGACTATCTCCTCCCATCCGGTCTTAACAACAACCAGTTGTTTTCGCAGCCTCTTATCCCTTATACATATAGGGATTATGGTTACGAGACTGCACCCTAAGTGGAGTTTTCTTCGGGCCGAGTGCAGCATGTGCCAAGACTTGCCAAGAATGGCCGAGACACTTCAAATGCCCCAGGCACTCTTGGCTCAACCGTGTACCTCGGCGCCTTGAGCATACACTGACTCCTTGGAAGAGACCCTCGGGCGTCCAACCAGGGTATAACCTTATATATATAGTTGGAAATCCAAGGTATCTCTCCCGGATAGGCTTTATTGGCCCCAAATTTCCATGACTCGGGTTCCAGGAGCGGTGTAACCTTTTCACGAGCCATGTCAAGAGATACCCCCTTATATGATGCACTTTAGGTCTTACATTTGCCTCTTACGAAATATCATTCGCGAACTAGGGTGTACGCCATAAAGGTTCGTCCCATTCGTATATATCATTGATTTTTGATTATCTCTTGTTATTTTTAGTGCGAAATTTTCGCATGTCTTCATTCTTCCATTCTTCTCTTTCATTCATTCCTTCATTCTCATATCTTTTGTGGTTGCTGCTGTTGTTGTCTCTTGCGAAGTATATGATTTGCTTGCGAAGCTAGCATCCTTGAAATGTATAAACGTCGCACAAAATATAATTATCTCGCAGCAAAAAGAAGTTTGAGAAATGAGATTTGAACCCTTGACCTGCCTCTTGCATATTCTCGCACCACACCAATTGTTCTAACCCTTTCTTGCGAAATAATCATCAACTTTCTTCTTTGCGAAATTTCGCATAACAAAAATAAATGTGCGAGAAGCAAGAATTGATCCTGCGACCTTCTGCTTGCATTCATGCCTCCTGACCAACTGTGCTAGCCCTGCCTCTACAAAGTGTTTCTGTGAAATAATCACCTACTTTCTCTTTGCGAAATAAGGAGACCTACAAACAGGGCTTGGAAAAGTTCTTTTTTTCTTATTCTCGCAAGTATATTTGCGAAGATGACTTCACGTGAAGAAAATTTGTGTGAAGCAATCATTTGTGAAGTGTATGTTCGTGCAACAAATGTTCGCAAAGTAAACATTTGCAAAGCAAAAAATTCTATGCGAAGGGGAAGACTCGAACTCGCGACCTCTAGTTAGCATGCCCCTTCTCTAACCATCTGTGCCACTCGTTGTGTGCGAAAGAAACGCACAATGCTGTAACTTTATTGCATTTCTTCACCTTTATTATTTCAAAAATGTGCGAAAAAATTAAGCTTGGTGAGGGATTCGAACCCGTGGTACTGAACTTCTTCTCTTCGCTACTAACCATCGGTACTGGCTTCTGTTTGCGAAAGAAAGCCATACTGCTGTCTTCTTATTATTATCTTCTCCCTTAGCGGCCTAGTAAAAATATGTTAAAAATAAAGAGTGAGGTAAGGTTCGATCTCGCAACTCCAATCTCTTTCAGTATTCCCTTGACCATCTGGGCTACTTGCTGCTTGCAAAGGAAACACACAATGCCGCAATATTATTCCATTTCTTCGCATTTGAAAGTTCAAAAATATTTGAAAAATTTTGTGCGGCTGCGAATTCGAACACATGACCACAGGCTTGTTTGTTCCCACTCTGACCATCTCTGCTAGCTTTTGTTTGCGAAGATACGCATGTAGCCACCTCTTATTCTTTTCTCCTCTCTAGGTTGTAGAAAAAATGTGAAAAAATAAGACTGCGGCGAGATTCGATCTTGCGATATCAAGCTTCTTCTTTTTGCTGGTGACCATCTGTGCGATCAACTATTTGTGTCGATGTGGTAAGCTTCACAGAACTTATTCTTATTTAATCCTCTTTGTAAAAAAAAAAAAGAAGAAAACTATGTTCGCAGGCGAATTCGAACTTGCGACCTCTTTCTTATTCGCTCCAACTCAAACCATCTGTGCGAGTTTCTATTTGTGATAAAATTCACAGCGTCTGCCTCTTATCTTCTCTTCGTCTTTCCTTAATTTCTTTCACATTTGCCTTCTTCTCCTGAACATGAAAATTTTCCATTGAAACTTTAGTTTTCTTCCCCGAATTTCACCACAACAACTAATTTTTTTTTTCCTCTTCTTCTTTTCATGTCTTTAAATTGTTGATGATGTTTACTCCCTGAAAGTGTAACTTCTTCCATGAAATTTCCGTTTTTGCTCCTGAAACTTTAAGATCTAAAAATAAATATGAACAGTAGCTAATCTTCATGGAAATTTCTTAAACCAACAAATTACAGGAAGGATAAATCCTTTACTCCTCCCTGTTTCTAGCGCCAAAAATGTAGTTGCAGGAAATCCCACAACACACCCCTTGTGATATTATGATAATATTTTCTAGATCTAAACTTATTTGATAATCAAAATAAAGATAAAAGTGCTAAAATTATAAATGGAGACACAAGATTTTTTACATGGTTCGATCAATGTGATATACATCCATGGTTCTTCACTATAATTGTTGAGGTTACATTAGTATTTCATTTACAATCTCCATTAATGGATATTTGGTAGAGCTCTAGATCTAGTTTTTGGGGAAGAAGATGATAAAGAAAATAAAGTCTTTCTCTCTCTAAAAATATCTCTCTCTGAAATAATATATCTCTCTCTCTCTTTCTTACCAAAATTATCCTCCTTTTCTCTCTCCTACCTTTCTCTTTATATAGGATATTACATAGTGGATGACAGCTCATGTACAACTAATATTTCCCTTAATTTCGGACTTACCTTGCGACATTTCGCAGGTCTACAAATGTTAGTCTTCGCAAGTCTTCTTGACTCTTCGCAGAATCGTCACACCTTTCTCATATTTAAGCTAATGTCATTTGTTGCGTCGTTTCTAATTTTTCTTCTGCGACATTATTAAGTTGCGTCGTTAATAATTCGCAAGTGAAGGTTGCTACGATATTCTGCTCCTACAATAGTCATGTTTATATTCGTTACGTAGGTGTTTTAAAATGCTTTTCAACGTATAAAGTTTACGAAAAACCGTGGTATAGTTTAAGAGATAAATCATTTCTAAGTTTTGACAAGTTATTATCCATAAGGGCATACTTGTAAAAAATAGTTAAACATACTCCCCTTTGCTCCTTGCGTTAATAATTGTGCAAACTACAAATGACTCAACTAATTTGGGACGGAGGGAGTATGTCATAAAATAATTTTGAATAGAAAATAAAATCTCTAGATATTGCACATGTATATTAGAAATTTAAAGTTAAATTTGGTATGTTTAGATATAATAATAACTTATTAATTTATCAATAAATTAATACTTCATTAAATTGATATAATTTAGCCGTCCCAAGACTATTAATTTATCAAAGTTTTACTGGAAGTTAGAATTACTAAACTTACCTTGACTCCGGCCCTTATAATTACTAAGTTGACTATGCTTACCTTGACTGGGGGAGCATTAGAATTACTAAACTTACCTTGACTCTGGCCCTTAGACCATGAAAGGTTCGGATGGTTTCTCCAACCATGGTTAAAGTTTTCCGAATATTGATCAAATTTCTGAGAGTTATCGAATGTAGTGTTATTGTAAAGAGCATTGGCTTGCTCTTCCATAGTATGGCCTTCCAAAAAGGCTCTCTTCAACCACTAGTTTGACTCAATTCTAGAGCTTCTAACCTTTTTGCTACAACAACAATTTTGGCATTTGATTCAAAAGATCCTTCTACCCTATTGACATTTTCTCTACCTAGAAAAATTATTTTCTGGGGTTCTCTACTATTTTCCCATTGTGGGTCTTTTCGGCGATGTCATTCAAAAATGTCATCTCCTGGTCAACAATCTTATTTTCAAACCCACTTGTACTCAAGAACTGTGCCATGGTTGTTGTTGGATAATCTAAACCCTCATAAAGGTTTTGTACTAACCTGACCTTTCCTAAGCCGTGATGAGGACATTGTGACAGTAAATTATTGAACCTTTCCAAATACCTATACGAATATTCTCCCTCTTGTTGAGCAAATGTGCAAATTTGTTGCTTAATAGATGATGTTTTTGGACCTAGGGAAAAACTTATTGAAAAAGGCAAATGTAAGTTGTTCATATGTTTCAATTGAATCAGAAGTCAAACTATATAGCCAATATTTGGCTTTGTCTCTCAGGAGAAAATGAAATAACCTAAGCTTCAATGCTTCGTCATCTAGGTTTTTAATCCTTAGAGTACTACAAATTTCCTCAAAATCCCTAACATTAAAATAGGGGTTTTCATTTTCTTTCTCACAAAATATTGGGAGCATCTGTATGGTCCCGGGTTTCAACTCATAGTTGGCTTCAGTGTCAGCTAATCTGATGGCTAATGGACGACTAGTCCTAGTAGGATTCAATAAAGTTCTTAGAGTTGCCATTTCTGGCACTATCGGAGTACTAGGGACACTCTTCTCTCCTAGAGACGGATGTTCAAAATTGATTTTTTCAAAAATAGGACTCTCTAGATTAAGGAATTCGAGATCCTTGTTTCCTAAAACAGAAATACTTGGTTTTGTACAAATAAAACGACCTAGAGCGTCTCTTTTACGCTCTGACATACAAAAAAGACTTTTCTAAATTGGAAGGGGTATTCTAAGCAATCACAAAACAAGACTGACTCAACCAAATCAAACCTACTGATTTATAGCAAACAAAAAGCATGATGGCTCCACTTACATTATTTCTAGACAAGCTTCTAATCACCCGAAAGGCAACTAGGTATACTTTTAGCAAACCTCCCTAGAACGTTCTGAATTAAAGTAAGTCAATTACAAGCAAGGGAAGCTCAGAGGAGCTTTGATACCCCCACCTCTTTGGCAGAAACATTTCCCTGGGTTACAAGGCACGATCAACTTATAGTAATCATCCTGAACTTCGAGTTAAGATAAAAAGATAACCAATACAGTCTTTTTGAATAACTTTCTTATAAGCCTGTTACCTTGTCGGTCTTGTTAATCAAAATTTTAAGCTTGGGTTTGCGTTTGTTATCTGTTGATGGGTAAAACGTGGGAAGGAGGAACTATCCCTAATCACAGAAAGTACTCCCAAGGAGAAGAGGGTTTTATGGGAAGTAGAAAGAGAATTAATGATGATCTCAAGAAGTGTGCCCTCTTTACCTTTTATATTAACCCTCTTATGGATAAATGCCCATAAGATTGACATATTACTAAACTACCATTTCCCTTTCCTTGAGTTAATACCAAATCCTAAAGGGCTTTCCTCTTAGGCCAAAGCCCAACTGCCTTAATATGCTCTTGGGTGAATTAGGACTTCCCCATCTTAATGGGTTAGGCCTAGTCCCCAAGTCTCTTTATCCTAAAAAGGGACCCTTAATGTGTTAATGGGCCACCTATTCTAGGATTGGTTATTTTCATGTATCAACATTAGTCCACTGACTGTTTGATCGGTCAAGGACCGTGACAACAGTCACCTGTTGATGATACGGTTACAATCGGTAGTTATGGGCGGTTTAAGTTCACGAATCTTGGGACGTGACGGTTACTAATCTGCTCAGTAACTTCTCCTTCTTTTGCCCTCCTATAAATAGAAGAGACCTCGCCCCTGAATCCTCATCCTTTTCAATGTCCTCCTTTCTCTCTCCTTATCCTCTCTATTGCTTACCATGTCTAATGGATCACCTATCCGCGACTCGCCTCCCAGGCTCGAATCACATACACTTGAAGAGTTTAGGAGCAGTCCCCAGATTAGGGATAGACTTCGACCGCCCGCAGCGGATGATGACACTATTCTTTTTCCGGCCGATGATATTTGGGTTACACGTATGTTAAACCTCCATCCATTTCCTCCATCCGGATCCGCAGAATGGCTTATCCGTCCTCAAGCAGAGTCGCCCCTTGTGCCTTCCTTTGAGGATTCACCCCGTTTGCCAGTTCATAGGGGAGATTACGTTTTCCCTTCAATCAACTTATGCTCGTCCGCCGAATCTCATGCCGCTTAGGATCCCTGGGTCGACTATATTCGTTCCAATCCGGATAATGCAAGGATAATTCGTTCTTTAGGTATAAAGGCAGCTTTAGAGGCCTCCAAATTTAAGTACGTCCGTCGAGATCATGATAGTATAAATCGCTTATGTGCGCGCTGGGGAATCGATCCTCACATATTTATATTTTCCTGGGGTGAAGCGACCCCCATCCTGGAGGACGTAGTGGCACTCACTGGCCTGCCCTTTCATGGTGATGTATTCTATGACAGTTGCTGCCTTCACAAGTCTTTAAATAAGGATGACAGAGATCTCCGCGATCGCTTTCTTAAGGCCAAGACGAAATCCATAACCTTTCAATTGCCAGGGGAGCTTAAGGCTGAAGCTCCGAATGAGGTAGAAGGCCCGATGGATAAAGGGAGGGGTAAAGCTACCGCGTCGACTTCTCAGGGCTCTCCTGCGAATGTTTTATCTTCTTTAAAACTCATGGCGTTCGCCATAAAAGTTCCTCAACCAAAGTTGTCTGCTACTGAAGAGGCTGATGATGTGAGAGAGGTGAAAAGCGGCCAGAAGCCAAAGCCCGGGCAACGTCGAGCTTCTTTCTCGTGTTGGATCAAATACTGGGCTCCTTTACAGTCTGGTCCTGGTGAGGGTGTTCCTCCTCGAGAAGGGGAAACAGATAGAGCGGAGCTGGCTTCCTTCCTCCTCTTTTGGCTGTGTCATGACGTATTTGAGTATAGTCCCTGGGATACCATCAAGAATGAGTTGATTCCTATGGCCGTATTGATGTCTCGCGGCGTGTCATTTCCGCTTGCTCCTATGTTCTTGGGTGGTTTGTACCACCATCTAGATTTGCTGGCGCGTGATATTCGTCGCGTGGATGGATCCCATGAGGTTGAAACTTTCCTTCCTGCCAATTTTATTCAAGCATGGGCTTGGGAGCGCTTCCCTAAGTACATGCCTCCTCAGCTGAATCACCTTGCTCTCTCTCGGCAAGAGGAAGTCGTTCAAAAGGATGGTTCCAAGCGTCTAGTGACGATACCCGAGTCTCATCCTCGGATGGCTCTTTATCACAAGAAGGGTCATCTTCCAAAGGAAAAGCTCAAAGATTTCATGGACAAGGGTGCGGATTTCAACCCTATCACTTATCAGGACGGTTGCACAGGTTCTCTTCACTATAATTTGGTTAGCCAATCCCAGAGGAGGATGTCTTCATCGAAGATACCTTCAGTTGAGGAATTTGACATGATTGTTTCTATTTTACCCGGGCATCTTCCTGGTTTTCATGGCGGGAAGTTTTCTTCTGAGGCGTACAATACCATCCGTGTGGCGTGGCAGCTGGGTTTTGATCAAGGAGTTACTTATGACCCTCCCCTCCCTTCCTCGATAGAGGAGGATAGGGAAGCCCGGAAGAGTTTGGATCGCTTTGTTTTCAAGAGCGGTCTTCGGATGAGCGATCGCCAATGCTTTTTTGATTTCTGCCAACCTCAGTCCCGCCGGCGTGTTAGCGTTACCAATGAGTGGCTTGGGTATCGCAATATCGTTAACCAAAGTGTGCTGAATCTGCTCATCAAGGAGCCATATGCTCCTCCAGCTTTAACCAGGGAGGATTTCAGAGAAATGCACGCATCAGGTCTTGTGAAGTTGAATGCCGAGACTGCCAAGAAGTATAGGCTATCTTCTAGCAACAAGGATCGCCCTCTTCTTCCGCTAGTTACCAGTGGGACCCTCTTCCGGTGATGAGTCTTCTCAATAGGATGGTAAAGGTAGTGTTTTACCTCCATCCGGCTCCAAGAAGAGAAGGCGTAATCAACCAATGAAGACCTTGAATATCCCTTCGGCTGCATCTCCTCCTGCTAAGGTATCTTCCCTTTCCTTTTGTGTTATTTTTAATCAAATTCCGCATTTAGTCTCTTTATGTTGGTTTGCCACATTCTCTTAGAACTCTCCGCCTATCTCTGCTGCAAGCCTAGGGGCCTCTTCTTTGAAGAATACATTAACCTGCCTCTTAACGAGTGGAGGGATGATCGGCTGGCTAAGAAGATGAAGCGAGATGTTGGTGTGCTACCTATTCCGCGGTTTCCTTCCATCCGTACTGCTAATGTTTCTCCTACGTTTTCCTCGCAGGCTCCAAAAGTGGGGTCGTCGTCCGCGAGTACTTTCATCGAGTGCGTGGAACGCCAACTGGGTCTATCAGTTAGTCAGAGTGGTCCTGAAATACTCTCTCCTCGTATGATTCTTCACTCCACTCGTCCTCTAATTGTACAGACAATTAAAGATCCCAATCATCCTCTTCATACTCCTTCTGACATGCTAGGTGCAAAGGACGAGTCTGAGTCAGATCATTATGTGCATGACTACTCCCAGGAAGGTAGTGGTCTTAAAGGTAGCGCCCAGAATCATAGTTCTTCCCTTTATAAATCCCGTGAGTGTACTATATTCGAATTTGTTAAGTTTCAAATACGGACACGTGTCGGTAGAGATATTTCTGTTGTGATTATTAAATGCATTTGGTGATCTATATATACATCTTCACTTCCTATACTCTTTGATAAGATTATTTTATTTTCTTATTTTCTTTTGCTTTCATCTCTCATTAGGTCACTCGGAGCCGGCTATGTCGAGTTCTTCTTCTTCTTCTCGCCGATCCGTTCATTCTCCTGCTAATCCTCTCCCTTCTCCCAATCTGGCATACACTGTGTATTTTGAGTTCCATTTTCTTACTATTGTTAGGATATTTTTCTTATGGTCATCTCTCTTTTTTTTAGAACATGGGAAAACGAGACGACGCTCATGGTAAGGGGAGCGGCTCGAACCAGCAGGTCAAAGGCAGCGAGTCTGGGAGTGCCAATGGCAAGCGACAAAAACTTTCCAAGTCGACCCTTAAGGTTTCTCATAGCGTGGATGTTGATGCTGAGCTTATGGATATTCCGTAGGATCCTCAATTCCGATATCCTCGTACTATTTCCGTTGCGGAGGCTGGTGTGGATAATCACTATGAGCCGGTACATGGATTTTGGGTCCCTTCGTCTAAAGCAGCCACCTATCGGCGCATAGTGGAGAAGTTTGGCCACATTTGTGTTCATGAGGAAATGCCTGTCAATTCTCTGATCGTGGCTAACGAGGATCTGCTCGACATAGCGGAGGGTCTTTCCCTAGCGGAGGAAACTCCAATTGATCCAGTCACCTTGAGGAAGTGGGACGCTACCATCCAAACTTCTCTAGTTCTTCGATTCCCCATTCGATGGCTGAAGGATCTATTGGACCCGGCGAAGGCGAGCCACAGCGCGCGGACCACGTTACCTCGCGATATTGAGGAGTTTGAGCGGGAATACAAGCAGCTGCTCGATGTTGCCAATGCTAAAAAGGAAGCATATGACCAGCTGTTGGCGGACATGGGTCGAGCTACCAAGGATTTGAAGACCGCTCGGGACGCTGCTGAGGAGGTCAACGGTCGTTTAACTAGGAAGAAGACGGAGTTGGTTGCTTTGGATATCTTCTGATAGTGATGTATTGAACGATAATTTCCTTGTTTTATTTGGTTGAACTGAGAACTTTGATGGGTTTTTTTTTTTTTTTTTTTTTTTTTTTTTTTTTTGCAAAACATACTTACTATTTTGATTTATCTGCATTTATTATTATGGTTGGATGGTTATTAATGTAGTGTTACTCTGTATTTCTATAAATAGGGATAAGTAGAACTGCCTTAGTATTTTCAATTTTCTCTTAATACTTCATCTTCCTTTTAGTTCTTAGCTTATATTTTGCAGCAGATGGCTCATCGTCTTTATGGTTATGTTTTGGCTTTGGACCCTGTGCCAATACTGGTCATCCCTTATGAGAAGGATCATGAGTTAACTTGCTTGTTATTGGTAAAAGCTGAAGTGGAGATGCTTAGAGAGGTTAGAATGGCGAATAGAGTGGCTACACGTGCGCAGTTTGATGAGAAATATGAGACGTATTCAATGGCTCAGAGGTCACATACGTCCGGGCGCCTGACTCTGGCTGTACAACGTGCGCTGGATGATACTATAGCTGCCCGAAACAAAGACGAGCGGCTGTTTCAAGAAGCGCTAATTATGACGACTGATATTGAACAAGCGATAGCTGATTGCCATGACTTTATTACTCAACAAGCGGGTCCGAATCTCCGTGGGTGTGTTTTGACTTTGTGTGTCATATCTTCTCTTATTTGTCCTGCTGATATGAAAGCGGAGCTAGCGCGTTTACTAATGTTGATGGTGGATTTTCATTTAAGGTTAAAATTGTAAAAACCAGAAAATTATGCGCTGACATCTTGTAAAAGATAAGGCCATCAATAAGTGTTGGATACTCCCTCACTTAATTCACCTAGAATGGAACATGTGACAACAATCCCATTCTGTGAATACATGAAATTCATCCAGGATGGAGCATGTAGCAACAATCCCATATACCCTGTGAATTTCTAGCATTATTAATTAATGCGCAATCAGCCTTGTATTTCCTGTAATCATTATCAGTGCGGCATGAAGACTGAGTGTTGCTCTTACATAGCAACACGAACCTCCAAGCATTATAATGAAACCATGTACGAAATACCCGTACAGCTGACTCTCGGTGTGTTATACTAGCCCGATGAGCTCTCTCGGTGTGTTATACTAGCCCGACTGAGCCCCTCTCGGTGTGTTATACTGATTGAGCATCCGGACTGATCGTATCAGTCCGGATATGATCACAGTCATCCAAATCCACAAGCATGATTGGATGACCCAGATCAATTCCATCACCTGATAGGTGTAGAATACACCGTATTTACTATATAGAGTTTATGCTTTCTTTGCTATTTTTCGTGTGAATTATGTATCTTATGTTTGCTTTTGAGTTATCGGGTGCAATGGAGTCGCACGGAGGAAAAGAAGGAGAAATTACCCAACTTGAGCAAAGGGCGAAATTGTCATCTTACGAGGCAATTGTTATCCGGAGCTGAACCAAGGTTAAGGGACGACTCTTTTACAAAGGGAGTTACATCAGGTGGCCTTTATCGAAGCATGGGTGCCTATAGTCATTTGGTTACCCCTTATCTCGCAAAGAATGGGGTGTCTTTAACAATATTCCTTCTTACACCGCCCAAAATTTGAGAGAATTTATTTCTCAATTTAGTTTTTCACCTAAACCAGATCGAGAGAGAGAGAGGATTTAACTATGGCTGCTGATAATTGAGAGAATGGAAGACGAAGGAGATGGAGCCGCTGTGATGTTGAGAAAGAAGAGATGATTGCTGTCGAATTGAATAGAAGAGCCAGAAGACCAGATCGATGAGTTTCGCTGGTGGATTAAAGGAGCTGAGTTCATGGTTTAGCAAGACTTTGATGCGGCTGTGAGATCGAAATCGGAAAGGAGTTCGAATCAACAACGGGTTAGAAGATGGATTTGAAGAGGGTTCGATTCATTGTCGATAGAGGAGAAACGGAATTGAGATCCGATCTAAAGAGCCATTGAATCGGTGAGGTTGTGGGAAATGGATTTGGCTCATGGGAATGAGGAACCAAGGAGAGATTAAGGTCTTGGATAAAAGAATGGAGATGGGTATGAACGAATTTGGATTGGGATTGATTTTTGATGTTGATTGAAGATGTTGGTGGATAGTAAGAAGTTCGGGGTGTTAATCGAATTTGCGGTGGAGTTCAAATAGTTGGAAGTGTTGTGTTAGGTGGTTACTGCGCCCAGTCAATTGAAGGTTACTGGCATGGCTTTGAGGCATTGTTGCTTTAAAACTCGGGTGGAGTCAAGGTTGGCTGAAATAAGCCGCAAAATGAACGAATGATTACATGGAGTGATGGAAGTTGCGAGGCCATGGCTAGAAGAGCGGTGAGTGGTCTTTGTGAGTTTATTACGGTGGCTCGGTGGTGGCTTGGTGCAAGAGCAAGCAATGAGGGTACGTGAGCTTGATGAGGCTGCTTGTGTATGTTGGGCGATATGATGTCTCGGTGGAGTTCTTGTGGTGTTGTCTAAATGGAGGGGTCATGGTGATGGCGGGGCGAGGTTGAATGGATGAAAGTGGTCTTTGCTCGGACAGAAATGAGTGGAGTCAATTTTCTGGGTGTGTGTGTGCTGGTGACAGCACTTGGAGCTGGTGGTTATGCTTGTGGATAATGAGTTTGGCTATGGCAGTGGTGACTAACACAGGTCATTGGAGATGTGGAAACTCTAAAGTGATGTCTGAGGGTAGTGGTTTTGGTGATATGCAGCTACAAGGGCTGGACTATGGAGTGTGAGTTGTGTTGTGAGTCTTGTGAATGGCTGGAGTTTGAGGCATGAGTTCAGATGAAGCTGGGTTCTACACTTGGAATTGGCTTGAGCTGAGCTTGCTGGAATGTATGAGCAGCAGGTCGATTTCTGGCTGTGATATGAGATGAGCCACAGGAACAGTAAAGCCAGACTTGAGTTGCAATGTGCAATGAAGAAAGTGAGCTGCAGGATATGGGAGGACTGAAATGGCTAGGCAGAGAGGAGTTGAGATGCTGGCAAAGGCAATGCTGGAGATTGTGTTGATTACAGGGAGGTTGGCTGTGATGTTGAACTCAGGGGAAGATGATATTGTAGTGTCATGGCAGTGGCTGGTGTTGGTGGTGGTCTTGAGCTAAGAAGAAGGGAAGCAAGCAATGAAGAGTGGCTCAGGGCATTGCAGGCTGCAGGGAATAATGAGCTGAATGTGTCTTTCTTGGGTTGTTGAGTGCAGATTAGCAGGAGGAGTTATAGCCATCTTGGCTGATTTAGTACAATGATTGCACAGCAGAGGTCAGGCCTGGCAACTAGCCTGTGCAATGGCCAGTGCAAATGGCCTAGCCTGGACTAACTCATGTCAACTGAGTCAGTTGACTCCGAGTTGACCCGATCCAGTTCTGATCCGAGTTCACCCGTTCCGATCCAGTTCTGACCAGAGTTGACCAGCTGGTCCTGACTCGTTGACCCGGTGGCCGGGCAGACTTTGCCGGTCACCGGAGCCGATTTCCAGCCACAATCCCAGACTTCCGGCGACCGATTTTGGGGCGTATTTTCTACACGGGTTTCTCATCCTTGTGGGCTTGGTGGACTCTCACCTAATGGACTTTGAAGACTAAACCTAATTTTGGAAGGAGAGAAAGACTATAAAAGGGAGGTTTTCTACAACACATGATATCTTATCTTTTTCTGGGAATTTTTTTGGGAGAGCCACTTTTGTTTACACTTCTAGGGTTTGGTTTTGTTCTTCTTCTTCCTTGTTTTATTATTGAATATTGATGATGATGAACTCCATAGCTATGAGTAGCTAAACACCTTATTGGTTATGGGATAAAAGTTGATTTCTCAACATGCTTTTGATTCAATGAATTAGTTTTGTCTCAGTAATTATTGTTTGTGATTCACAATTAATAGTGTTATAAGATTTGAAAACTTGTTAGGTTAAGTCCGGAATCAATCCGATTTGTGTTCATCTCTAGAGCTATATTAGGGTTTTCAATACGAAAAAGTTGTTTATCCACGATTCTAAGTAGCATAATTGTGGTTAGTGCTTGTAGTGATACATCCTATTAGTCACAAGTGAATCATAACTTTTGTTAAAACGTCTAGTGCTTTTACACATTCGTTTGCATTGATGAGTCTTATTCCATAAAACTTAATGCTCTTAGGGAGTTAAACTTAATTGTGCTTTTACACTTTAGGTTGCTTTCGGCGAAGAATTCACATATGCATCTTTTAATGTGGTTGTGATGAAATCGGGGAATTAACGGGTTATACTTGCGATCAAGATATCCTAGGACTTTTAATAAATACGAGATTAAAATACCAATTCTAATCATTGATGAAAATACATGTTTGTGAATGATACTATCCCTTGACCAATATCTTCTCCTTATTGATTTCTCAAACTATTTACTTTGCTTTCAACTACTTTTATTTCTTAAACAACAAACATACCTTGGGTTATTTTAAAACTAAATTTACATAACAACAAACGCCTCTCTGTGGATACGAACTCTTCCTTACCTTGTGCTTCATTTAAATTTAGTGCGTAAGAAAGTGAAATTAATTTTGACGGATTGACACACGGTCATCACCCCCAAGCAGGTATGGAATATCCACTGCCGAACCAACGCGGACCCCGCATGGTCGGCCTCCCTCCAGAATTGGCCTAGCTTGCCAAAACGTCAAAACCATAGAAGTATGGGCGGAAAACCCTAAAATTAGGGTTTGCGGCATATTACATGTGTCGCAAAACAGTCTCAACCATCCATCTTCGCGGTATAGATGGAGGGTGTAGATGTAGATTCAAAGGGCCCGGAGCATGTCAACATAATCACCGTGGGCATACTACATACCCGACCAATCGGTCGGGACCAACCATGGTTGGTTATCCCAATTCATACGCCTAATGAAGCATTGGCGCACGGCCTTGAAACCCAAAATTAGGGTTTTGAGCATCACGAGCGTCCATCTTCTCCGGTACGAATGGAGGGTCCAAGATTAGATTAAACAGGTCCGGTCATACCAGCATGACCACCGTGGACCCATCTATCCCCTCACCCGATCGGCCAAGGCATATCACGCCTGGTTATTCCAAGACGCGCGCTCAAACTAGCGTGGTCACACCTCCCAAACCGCAAACTAATCTCGACCGCTCAACTTCGCCGGACGATTTGAGTGGTTCCGATCACGTTTTCATGGGATAGTGAGGTGTAAGCGTGAATACCAGCCTACCACTTACATGCCAGACCGGTCCGCCAAAACCGACCAAGTTAGGTCATCTTGGAACGCGCGCCGGAAGTGAGCATGGTGCGCGGCTTTTTGCGGTACCAAATTCCTATTACAAAATCGATCTCCACCACTCCTCTTTGCCGGTCAAATTGAGTGGCCTAGATTGCACCTTCATGGGACAGTGAGATATGGACGTGTACACCGGTATGTTGTCTACACGCATGCCCGGTCGGTCCTTTCCAAAACCTTCCCATGCTTGGTTTCACCAAGCTAAAGAGTGATGCTTGCGCACCTCTTCAAAAACCCTAATTCATTAACGGTCGCAAATGAGTGTCTCAAAGATCATCTCGTCCGCCCAACTTCACCATCCTGGTTATACAACCACAGTCGGAGTTAATTTGTCAGTGAGGCGTCACCACCCATCACTTTACCACACCATGATGCGATACACTGCATAAAATACACATGATACTTCACAAGTATCAACTTCCCGAATAACGCAGATTATTCAATTGACATTACATGCTACCTTTCGTGGATCCACGATCCACACATTCCGTTTATCAATCATGTCACAAATCGGGAGGATACATATCGGGGTATTGGTCTCGGCGGTTTACAGCGTGCAACGTGCAACGCGCCATCACAAGAACGTGTTAGGAAGTTATGGACGGTTAGCGATGACGCGGGAGAAGTGGGCAAGACCGATCGTGTAGCATCGACACACAACTCCACTACTCCATTACTCCACTTCCTCCACTTCCCACGAGAGAGACGTGAATAAGGCTCAATGACTTGTATAAATAGGTTCTCCTCCCTATTTCCACCAACAAGAGAAAGTCCGGACAAAAACGAAACCAAGTGTTAATACAAAACACCGGATCGATAGCTTGCATCCCGTAAGCCGGTTCAACTTTACTGTTACAAGTCATAAGCAAGCCAACACCTTCACAATCTCAACACCTTCTTCGCTTCCCTCCCTAAGATCAACCCCATCTCCTTCACTTTGTGACCAAACAAATCCAGAACGGCCATTTCTTGGTTTAGGCCGGACTTGCACAAATTGATTTCCGAATCTACAAGCACTCACCGCGCAGATGCATTTGTTTAGGGTTTAGATTCATTCCTCATCCACACACCCCAAATTACCAAATTCGGCAGGAGTAGTTTTCACTCATAAACAATTGGCGACCACAGCGGGAGGTTGATCTCTCGGTTGCACAAAATTGAATTCTCAATTTTTCGGTTTCCATCTCGCAATGTATCCGGAAACCACATGTGGCTCAGATATCATGGGAAGTGTAGCTAGAATGCTGGAGGATGTCTTGGCAAATCAAGTCGGTATCACCGGAGAGGCGGAGCGAGACATTTCGCCTTTTGAATGATACAACAACACAATTACAAGAAGGGTCGGCGGGCATCTACTCAAGCGGTGCAAGAAATGCGAAACCTTAGTCGAGTCACACCTTTACCGGTGGAGAGGCAAAAGAGCGCGTAACCGCAGGAGACTCGGGAAAGATGAACAACATGGTCCAGTCAACAATGAAGAACCGAGGCAACTCCACGGAGGAAAGGACTTGTACGGAGTACTACAACGTCTACCCCGGATAAAGAAAGGGAGCCTGCAGCCTATGGAGCCCTGTTAGAAGATTTATATCTCAAAACTCTTGTTGAAGCCGGAAGACTATCCAATCCGCATCGGCCTTTCATCCAAGCGAAGAAATGCTTGAGGAAGGAGAGATCGATCGGGAAATACGTGAATACGAGAGGATGGGAGCGTTCAATTCGATCACTCGGCGGTGATATTACGACACCTTCCACATCCCTTTACCCAGGCAAGCGATCCGCGGATATGATGGCACTCGCAAATCTTCCAACTTCATCTCCGGAACGTGCTCCACATCAAAGCCACGTAGAGACATCACAACGCCCACTAACACAGGAAAAGATGGACTCGAAGAACCTACACTTTCCGTTCCCGATGGAAAGTATTTTGGAGTTGCTGGTGATGTGGGTACGAAATAGAGAGGTGGAACTACCTCCTGTATGGCGTCCACCAACCGATAAATGGACTCGAGGTACTGTCATTTCCACCGGTTCCTTCACCACCCTACCAGTGAGTGCAACGCCTTGAAGTGCATTGTTCAGGAGAAACTTGGTTCAGAGGGATAGCTCCCATTCTCTAAAAAATTAACGCGGACGACTTCCTTGGAGAGGCTACTTCGGTTTGATACAAGTGAGACTTCAAAAACAAGTAAGTTCTATTCAAAGAATTTTACAAGAAAGATAGTTTTGGAATTCACTGGGGACTTAGCATCCCGCACATGGAGAAAGAGACTCAGTGATCAAACGCATGTTTGCTTCCCTTCATACCTCCCTTTTACACGACATTTGCAATTTCATATGACATGTGCAATCATTCATGACCAAGATGCAAATTCCATTTAAAATAACCTCTTTCAGAAAAGTTATTCACAAAACTATCTTAAAATAAACCAATTCAATTACCTATTAATTCAAAACCAGAAGTCAAGTTATGAAAAGAGATCCTCACTATTACTCAAAAAGAAAAAGAAGAGACAAGTATATGACACGAATCCTTCAAGGAAAATCCTTCAGCAGCAACTCGTCCTTCTGGGAAAAAGCGACTTTCATCCTTTGAAGTACAGCCTGCTTCAGCTTCAACTTCTCAGATAACTTTTCAACCTCTTCTTCTGGCGAGTAACACATTACTGCGGAAGGGGCTTCACCTTGTAATTTCTGGAGCTCCTGAATCTTGGATAACCCTTTGAGGAACCAAGGAGCATTGAAGTCGTACTGCACAAACACATCTCGATGGCACTTCTAGTCTTCAACCATCTCCTCGGAAACTGTTCGACCAGTCGTGACGCTCATCCCATGGATAGAAAATAAAGCCTCCTGAACGCGGTTGACCAATGCAAGACGACTTTTGAGCTTTGTAGTGGTAGCAATGTGGCCGTGTTTCTCCCATATTGCCGTGTACAACTCCTTGAACTGAACCGGCACACTGAATCCTCCAACCAACACATGGCCTGGATAAGGAACAACGAAAGGAGGATCGAACAAATCTCCAGGCTGCGCGCAATACTTCACCGATCACAGGGAGCCTTGTCGGTTGCGGGAGGTGTTTCGAAGAAGTCGCCACGACAGCTTTATTGATTGGAACATGCTCGGAACATTCTTGAGGGGAGCCACCTCAACAATAGCGGATGTTGCCTCTCTTACATTCCTCCCGATATCTACTTCGCTCTGGGTGCTAATTTCCATCATGGCCCCATCAACAAGATCACTTAGGGAGGCGCCTTGTCCAACCGAGCTTGCATCATCTCTGTCATGGTCGGGAAAAGGAGCGGTTTCTCCAGACTTTTCAGCATGAAGATCAGTACAGCCAGACTTCTCGGCATGAAGATCAGTACCGCCAAACTTCTCAGCATGAAGATCAGTATCGCCAGACTTCTCAGCATGAAGGCCAACATTACCCTCCTTCTCATTCTGAATGCGCGCCAACCTTGTGAAGACATTCTCTTTCGGAATTCCCTGATTTCAAGCAAGGATCACTCTTAGAAGAATTTACTCTGGAGAAATGAAGGAACCAACGGGAAGAGATTTAAATACCTGCATATTGGAGGAATTGAGGACCACCGAACCACAAGCCTGCCTTTTGGATCTCTCTCCTTCTTGGGGACTGCAATCCTCAGCTCTGGTCCGTTTGGCTGGAAGTGGCTTCAACCGGAAATGCTTTTTCAAAATGTCAGAAGATGGTTCACCACGGGAACCTGTCACAACACTCTCCGAGAATTCTTGGAAAATCAACAGTTGCCTCCTCCAAAATTCCTTGTACTTATCGGTTACCACTGGGTTTCTCCCAATGGGCTAGAAGGGAAGGCTCACCCGTTCTAAAAACACGTCAGCATTAAGAATATTTGAGAGGAATTCTTTCGGAACCCCTGGTGGACGGATAAATGGGACACCACGATCAAATCCCATTTGACGAGCCGCCACTGTCAATATTGTACGGAGTCACAAGTAAATTCTTCGTTGAATAAAGACGGGACATATCCCAGGATGCGGTATGCGGTAAACAATTTCCCCAAATCTCATAGTCTTAACATCGGTACGCAACACAAACATCGGGACCATCAGAAGCAATTGCAAAAATCTTTGGCTGAACAATGGAAGGGTGGATCGGCCCCCATGGACGGAAATCTACGAGAAGACACATTGTCAAATATGTCCAAAAGTCTCGCGCCGGTTACAGGACGCCTCCTATGCCAACGGGTATTCTCGAGCCACCATACAAGTTCTTTGAGCGAATTTGCAGGAGCAGGAGTAGGAGCATAACTTTTGAAGTGTTCCCATAAGAATGCCTGAAGAAAAGCGAAGTGAACGTACGACTCCACCTTCTTGTACCCGTTAGAAACATGCATGTCCATTGCTAAGGCGTCCAGATGAGAGTACAGCGATCCTAGGAACAAGGCACCCAGGGGAAGAACTTTACCTTTTGCCCGACTTTATAGCGATCTTAACGAGGTCACCTCCAATGGTCTTCTTTCCCGAGGCACCGTCGTCGAATATATCTCTGGATAGCCATAAAGACAGGGAATGCAATCACGCCCGAGCTCATTTTCCAACTCTTGATCCGGCTCTGGGTCCTGCAGGGAGACCACTCAGACACCCACCAGGTGTAAAAGCATCTCGTATCTTTTTTCTCCTCCTTGTCCAGTCTGTCAAAACCTGCCGCCTTTTGAAGTATAGCATCATAGTTACGTTGTTCCGTATCAGAGAGCTCGTAAGAAAGACTTCAAAAGGCGGCAGGTTCATTAATGCAGCTACACTCTCTAGAGTAATAGTCATCTCTCCCCACCTAGATATGGTTGTATGAGTAGAAGGACGCCATCGAGAAATGAAGGTAATCAAACCCGCAGCGTCTTTCTTAATTTCAAGAGCAGCAGATGCCATGACCGCATTGAGGATTTGCGCTTTGGTCAAATTGTCTTTAATGCCCTTGTTATTCAACATGCGTCTCATCCATCCTTCATAAGAACCCAGTGGAGTATGACAAATCTTGAAGTCAATAGGGGAAGGCGGATATTCGTTTCTCCGGAGACAAAATCTCATCACAAGTCTTTGAAAAAGAAAATGGATCAGCATCCATATTTTCTCGAATCGGAAAGCGGGACTATCTTATGAGAAGGATGTCTTCTAATGTTTGGAAAAGGCGAGGTGAACAACTCATCATCGATGTTCGGCATATCTTTGAAGCCGTCAACACTTCTGGCTTGGCACCAACATTATCTCCTAAGACATCTCAACAGGAATTCTTTTCTTCATTCCACAATGAAATAAAAGACAGGAGTTAGAACTTGTATGAAAAGCGCATGAAGCGTGTAAGTCACGCACGACAAGACACATTGAAATGCACAAAAGCTGGGATTAGGTCCAAACACCAGTATTACTCAAATTTCAAGTCTGGTATTGGTTTCAAGTCCGGTACAAGTTTCATTCTGGTATTGGTTTCAAGTCCGGTATAAATTTCAAGTTCGGTGTTACTCAAGTTTCAAGCCCGGGCACAAGACTAATATAAGGTCGACTTTCAGTCAAGCATATGTGGGTGAGACCCACGTTCAATCAAGCATATACGGCGGGCCCGCGTTCATCCGCACACGTCATAACACGATTTTTCTTTATTCATGGGAATCGTGTCTACAAGATTCAAGCCAAGGTTTTTCTTTTCAAGATACAACCTAAAATCTAGGTTTTGCATGCAATGGTGGAAAGAAGCAAAAAAAAACATGATCTTGGATTCACGGGTTGTTTTACTAAGCAATTCTAGAAAATATTGGCGTATCAACCTCGGTGGAAAAAACTAAGCATATGCACATCTTACAAAAGGTGTTTACCTAGCAAACTAGGGTTTTACCTTTATAAAAAAAAAGGAGCGAAACTTACCTTGGACGGCAGCAACTCCGGCAACGACGGCGGCAACTCCGGCAGCAGCAACGGCGGCAGCGTTGGCGGGAGCGGCAGCGGCAGTCACGGACGGGAGCTGCTCAACAACAAAAAAAAAAATCGTGAGAAAAAGCAAAGGGGTTGGTCTCTTTTATAGACAAAAAATTAGAAGAATCCCAATAGAACAAGGATACCTCTTTTTTGGATTCCTTTTCTGATTCAAATACCGAAAGAAGGAAACCGGTCCCACCAAAGGATTCCATACAAGCACAACGGCGTGGACGACTAGCGGTCGGTCAATACTCTTCCGGGTAAACTTCTTTTATCTGTCTTTCTCACATATGTATGTCACCATCTCATGCCTACCCCACAATAGCGTAACCATTATGTGCTAGGCAGGGGACTTAATGTTGATGGTGGATTTTCATTTAAGGTTAAAATTGTAAAAACCGGAAAATTATGCGCTGACATCTTGTAAAATATAAGGCCATCAATAAGTGTTGGATACTCCCTCACTTAATTCACCTAGAATGGAGCATGTGGCAACAATCCCATTCTCAGAATACATGAAATTCATCCGAGGATGGAGCATGTAGCAACAATCCCATATACCCTGTGAATTTCTAGCATTATTAATTAATGCGCAATCAATCACTTGTATTTCTGTACTCATTATCGGTGCGGCATGACGGTCGAGTGTTGCTCTTACGGAGCAACACGAACCTCCAAGCATTATAATGAAACCATGTACGAAATACCCGTACATTCGACTCTCGGTGTGTTATACTAGCCCGATTGAGCATCCTGGGTGATCAGTATCGGTCCGGATATGATCACAGTCATCCAACTCCACAAGCATGATTGGATGACCCAGATCAATTCCATCACCCCCAAGAAGGTATGGAATATCCACTGCCGAACCAACGCGGACCCCGCATGGTCGGCCTCCCTCCAGAATTGGCCTAGCTTGCCAAAACGTCCAAACCATAGCAGTATGGGCGAAAAACCCTAAAATTAGGGTTTGCGGCATATTACATGTGTCGCAAAACAGTCTCAACCATCCATCTTCGCAGGTATAGATGGAGGGTGTAGATGTAGATTCAAAGGGCCCGGAGCATGTCAACACAATCACCGTGGGCCCACCTACATACGACCAATCGGTCGGGACCAACCATGGTTGGTTATCCCAATCGTGCGCCGAATGAAGCATTGGCGCACGGCCTTGAAACCCAAAATTAGGGTTTTGAGCATCACGAGCGTCCATCTTCTCCGTGCGAATGGAGGGTCCAAGATTAGATTAGCGGTCCGGTCATACCAGCATGACCACCGTGGACCCATCTATCCCCTCACCCGATCGGCCAAGGCATATCATGCCTGGTTATTCCAAGACGCGTGCTCAAACTAGCGTGGTCACACCTCCCAAACCGCAAACTAATCTCGACCGCTCAACTTCGCCGGACGATTTGAGTGGTTCGGATCACGTTTTCATGGGATAGTCGGGTGTAGGCGTGAATACCAGCCTACCACTTACACGCCGGAACCCGGTCGGCCAAGACCGACCAAGTTAGGTCATCTTGGAACGCATGCCGGAAGTGAGCATGGTGCGCAGCTTTTGCGGTACCAAATTCCTATTACAAAATCGATCTCCACCACTCCTCTTTGCCGGTCAAATTGAGTGGCCTAGATTGCACCTTCATGGGACAGTGAGATATGGACGTGTACACCGGTATGTTGTCTACACGCATGCCCTGTCGGTCCTTTCCAAAACCTTCCCATGCTTGGTTTCGACCAAGTCAAGAGTGATGCTTGCGCACCTCTTCAAAAACCCTAATTCATTAACGGTCGCGGATGAGTGTCTCAAAGATCATCTCGTCCGCCCAACTTCACCGGCTGGTTATACAACCACAGTCGGGAGTTAATTGGTCGGTGAGGCGTCACCACCCATCACTTTACCACACCATGATGCGATGCACACATAAAATACACATGATACTTCACAAGTATCAACTTCTGAATAACGCAGATTATTCAATTCAACATTACATGCTACCTTTCGTGGATCCACAATCCACATTCCAGTTATCAATCATGTCACAAATCGGGAGGATACATACTGGGGTATTGGTGCAGCGGTTTACGGCGTGCGGCGTGCAACGCGCCATCACAAGAACGTGTTAGGAAGTTATGGACGGTTAGCGATGACGGGAGAAGTGGGCAAGGCCCGATCGTGTAGCATCGACACACAACTCCACTACTCCATCACTCCACTTCCTCCACTTCCCACGAGAGACGTGAATAAGGCTCAATGACTTGTATAAATAGGTTCTCCTCCCTATTTCCACCAACAAGAGCAAGTCCGGACAAAAAACGAAACCAAGTGTTAATACAAAACACCGGATCGATAGCTTGCATCTTGTAAGCTGGGTTCGGCTTTACTTTACAAGTCATAAGCAAGCCAACATCTTCACAATCTCAATACCTTCTTCGCTTCCCTCCCTAAGATCAACCCCATCTCCTTCGCTTTGTGACTGAAACAAGTGCAGGAACGGCCATTTCTTGGTTTAGGCCGGACTTGCACTGATTGATTTCCGAATCTACAAGCACTCACCGCGCAGTGCATTTGTTTAGGGTTTAGATTCATTCCTCATCCACACACCCCAAATTACCAAATTCGGCAGGAGTAGTTTTCACCCATAAACAACTAATATTGAAGGATGAAGTCGGGATGCTACAAACTCATCGATTGATTGCTCTAGATAAGGCCCGCAAAGCTTATGAAGAACATAAGGAGACACTAGATATGTCTCAAGAGGCATGTGCTTCTGGTGAGGTTATGCACAAGATTCATCAAGTATTAGAAGAGGTGTGTAGTGCTTACCCCGATTCCACTGCTCAGTATGGTGATGCACAATTGATGATGCAAGACTTAGATGAAGACATTTCCTACTGCCGCTCGCTTATAGCTGAGCGTTCTTAGATAGATCACTGCCTTTTTTTTAGGGATTCGTAAAGTAATCGTTATCTTAGGTATTGTGTTGTTTTGATTATATATATGAGAATTTGTTTTTGTTAATCACAGTAAATACTCCTTGAGTTTTCTTCTCTCTTTTTTTTTTTTTTTTTTTTTTGTGTGTGTGTGTGTGTGTGTTTATGGCTAATCGTGTGAGATTAATCCTGGAAGTGGAGTATCTAAATTGCCTTTTCCGGGTGATGTGCCTTGCTCGGGATACTTTTGAGATCGAGAACTCGAGTTAGCATGAACAATTATCCGCTGCGGATCATCTAGTGAGGAAGATTCAAGTGAGGGCGGTCTTCCTGACATAACCCTTCTGGAATATCGTGGGTATTGCCGTGAGCAACGTCTTGTAGGATCAGAATATAGCGACATCAACACCTCGCGAGATCAATAAACGACAGCATTGCGAAGGTATCGTAGATGAGTAATATAAATGACGCAATGAATGACGACAGCCAAAACACGAGAAAGATGTGAAGACCTAGCGAGATCTAGGAGAATTGCGAGATTATATGTTTGTACACTTGCGATATTTCGCAAGTCATTCCCAAAAATAAAGGACAGCTTAGCTATCATCCACTATGTAATACCCTATATAAAGAGTTAAACAGGTCTGTTGAGAGGGAGATCTTTTTCGAGTGTTGGGCAAGTCATTAAGAGAGAGAAAGTTTAGAGTGATTGTAATTCTTTAACTGATTTCCATTCCACCTTGTAAGTATTTTTAAGAGTTTAATCAATAAAAATTACAATTGTTCATCCTAAAATGATTTGATTATATAGATTCTTGTGAGGGGTGTAGTGTACAATTTCCTGCAACTACATATTGGCGCTAGAAATAGGGAGAGAGTAAGGATTGACATCGTGATTTGAAAGAATTTGGAATAATAGGGAAGGAATTTCATATAATTTTCAACAATTTATTGAAACTGAGAAATGGCTAGAAGAAGACATGCATCAGAACAACCAACAACAAATAGAAGAAGTAGGAGACTTACTGGAGAAGGGACAAATGAAATGGGGGAATCCTCAAGAATGAACACAAGAGGTAATGAAGAAAATCAAATTCCATCACCAATTCAACCGATGCCGAATAGAGAGCGTGGATTATGATAGAGTAAGCGTGCATACTTGGAGATCAGACTCTGTGGACGAAAGGGGAGAAGAACATCAATTGATAAACAATTGACAAGAGGAGAGAGATCGAGAAGTGATTGGAGAAATAATTCATGGAAATGAAGAGGTCGCAGCATTAGAGACATTGAGACAAACAATACATGAAGAAAGACGATTAGAGGCAGAGGAACGTGCAAATTTAACAAGGCAAAATCATGAGTTGAGGATGGAAAATATGAGATTACAAAACAGAAGGTCGAGAAGCACTACAAGGTCAAGTGATATGGTGTAGAATACATCCTATTTATTATCTATTGGTTATGCTTTCTTTGCTATTTTTCTTGTGAATTATGTACTTTATGCGTGTTTTTGAGTTATTAGGTACTCTGGAGTCACACAGAGAAATAGAAGAAGAAATCACCCAAATTGAGCCAAAAAGGGAAAAATTGTCATCTCATGGGCGAACACTATCGGTAGCCGAATCAAAGTTAAGGGGCAACTCTATTTGGAGGAGTGCTAAAGACAGACCAGCTGAGGATAAGGGGCTAGAAACTTGGTTAACCCTTATCAGAAGTACCCGGGTGCAAATATCCATCCCCAATTTATAACCCTAAATTTGAGAGTCGTCTCTCATTCATTCCAATCATTTGTGAAATTGAGAAGAAATAAAAAGCAGCAGCCGCTGCTATTAAATCCGACAGACCAGATCGGGAAATTGATAGAGAAAGATCAATGACAAGATGGCGATGACGCTACTGGAGAAGATGGTGGTGCTGTTACTATAAATTGATAATGGAACAGATGGATAAATCAGTGGCTAGTGTAATAGGGTTTGAGAAAAGAAAGATGGGAATCGAAAGAAGAAGAAGATACATGTGATACTAATGGTGGTCTCTGCAATTTAAGAATGAAGAATGGGTTGAGTTGAATCTGTGATGGAGTTCGAAGTTCAGAGACAGACTCAGAAGGATTTAATGGAATTTAGAGATAAAAAGAAGAAATAAGAGATGGGTTTTGTTCAATTTCGAGTTAGTAGAGCTGTCGTTGCTGCAATCGAAACAAGAATTGATGACCAGTGGTATTCTTTATTCTGAGGGTTTGAATCGATTAGGGTCTGTTGGTGTTAATCGGAGATGGGTTCTGTTACTGTGAAGAATAGGTGAAGAATTAGTACTTGCTGCTGTTGAGATCGAGAAATGGAAGCAGATATGAATTGTTGGTAGAATTACAGAGAAATTGAGTATGAATGGATTTGGGTGTAATGTTTGGTGCTGAATTCCAGTCAAGACAAGAATGGATCTAGTACTGCTGCTGTTATGAAATGAATGGGTTTGTGTATGGTTGCGTTACTGTTCTTTGCCCGGGGTTTTGAGTATGAGTTTTACGTGTAGATGAATGTGTAGGAATTTCGGAGAAGTGAGGCCTGAAGTTGGCGGGAATCACTGAGAATACAAACGAGAACTCGGCTGGAGTTCGATTCGATGAGTTGACTTCGGTGGCTCGTTAGGATAACTCGGTGATTCGGACTACTCGGATCGATCAGTGAGTTAGATGACTGAATAAGAAGCTGACTCTCTCTTCCCTTGACCATTTTGACCGTTAGAGACTGTTAGTTTGACAGTTAACTTTGACGGTTCATTGACGGAATATTTCGTTATCGGAGAAGAATCTCAGGTAGCCGCCAAAGACTATTACGTCTTAGGATTAGGTGATCCCGATAATTTTCCGTGGACCAAAATAACAAATTTTAGTGTGAGTTTCTATCATGGGTGTGAAGACTTGGGTTTGGAATTGGATGGAGAATTTGGCTTAAATTTGGAAAGAGAAGATGGAAGATTTGAGAAAGACTTGAACTTGGAAATTGAATTGCTAAAGGAAAGGGGTTCTATTCCTTGGAAGATTTGGAGAGCATTGAAGCCTATAAATAGAGAAGTTCTCTATACACTTTTACACACCTTTTACACACACAACAATTCTCTCTTCTTTATTCTTTGTGTGAACTCCTTAACATGAGTAGCTAATTTTATTATTGATTGAGGATGAATTCCTAGTTCTTAACATATGATTTGAGTTTTGTTTTCAATTCTATTTTGAAGTTTTTCACATGATTATCGTTTGTTTTTACTAATAGGAATGTTTATACATTCATGGTTGATTGATAGATTGTTTAGAGTGCACGCTAAATTGATTTGTTAATTTGATCTAAAGCTAGTGAAAGTTAGGGGATAAGTAATCGTTTCTTGACTCTTTACATAAGTAGCAAACACGAGACCTTGCGGAAGGATTCCGTGGAGCAATTGTGTGTGAAAACAACGTTAGCAAGTAGACATTGATCTAAGAGTCTAACTACTAATATCAACCTAATAAGTTCATAAATCTTAATGCGTTTATTTAAATTACATCTTGAGTGATCTACTACTAGGTGGTTTGGTAAATAGAATCCGGTAGTCGAGAACTTCCGTATCCCGTGATACAAGGGATTTAGGGGTTTAGCAGATCTAGTTGCTTTACCTACGGTTGGTGATAATCTGTGACTAATAACATGTGGATGAAAAACATAACTTGAATCATTGTTTTGCAACGAAGAAGGATTCCTTGGTCTTGTCTCTCTTATTGATTTCAACTTTATCTTTGAATTGCTTTGTTTATTTCTTTTGCTTTATAACCCCCCTTTTGTGACAATTTTTACAACTAAAAATCTCTTGCTCCTCGTGGGAACGAACTTGACTACACTATATTACTTGTTAATTAGGTGGAAAAATATTAATTAATTTGTTGTGGTTACGACACGCATCAAATTTTAGGCGCCATTGCTTAGGGAGCAACGAATGATTTTAGTTGTTTTTATTTTTCTTTTTGCTATTTTTGCTTTGTTAGATTTTATACCGTATCTAACTTAGTTTTCGAGAGTCTTGTTTCAGGTGCTATACCTTTGGTGAATGCTTAAAGAGGGAAGACCAAGTCCAATACGTCTTCGATCCGGCACTCAACTAAAGGATTTCATTCGAGCGGTTAACACTCCGCTTCCTCCTTCTTCATCAAGTGAGTTCGCAGATTCGGACATAGAAGAAGAAGCAATGGCTGATCGTACACTCAAGGACCTAGCTTCTCACAAGCTCGATACACAACAATGGTGTATCCAAACTAACTCAACCTTCGAGATCAAGCCGGGGTTTATTAGAGAGTTACCAAAGTTTCATGGCATGGTGAATGAAGATCCAAACAAACATCTTATGGACTTCTATACCATAGTTATGGCCATGCTTCCACCGGAGACTAATGCGGATGGAGCAATGTTGAAAGCTTTCCCGTTTTCTTTGGCGGGCAATGCTAAGGAATGGTTATATTATTTGCCTTCCGGAAGTATCACAACTCGGAATGGCATGAAGAAACTTTTCCTCGAGAGATATTTTCCCGCATCAAAAGCTACTCAAATTCTCAAGGAGATTTGTGGGTTGAAGCAACATGTGGGAGAGTCATTGTATGAATGTTGGGAGCGATACAAGAGATTGGTGGCAAGCTGTCCACACCATCAATTCAGTGATGTTATGATACTCCAATACTTCTACGAAGCTATCCACCCAAATGATAGATCTCTTCTTGACGCCGCGGGTGGTGGTGCACTAATGAACAAGACGGTGACCCAATCTACCGAGTTGATTGAAAGTATGGCTGCAAACTCGCAATAATTCTACACAAGATATGAACCAATGGTTAGGCGAGTGCATGAAGTTAGTGATTCATCATCACACCTTGATCAAAGGATGGGTAACATGGAGAAAATAATTCAAAGGATGGCGCGGTTATTATTCGAATGATGAGACCGAACAAGTAAATGCTTTATATCCAAATCAAAGGCCGAGGTACGATCCATACTCGAATACTTACAATCCCGGTTGGAAGGATCATCCTAACTTTAGTTATGCAAACAAGCAAGCGGAGGCTCCTAATACATATGCGCAACAAGGCGGTTTCCAACAATCACGCTTCCAACCTCAACAACAATTCCAAACACAACAAGTCAAGGAGAAAGATTCTTCAATTGATGACAAGATCAATGCATTGATCTAAGGTATGCAAGGTATCACCACTTTGGTTCAACAACAACAACAAAAGACCGATTCGGCAATCAAGGCTTTGGAAATTCAAGTGGGGCAATTAGCGACCGATGTGAACCTATTGAAAGCTCAAGCGTCCACAAAGCTTCCTTCACAACCATTTGTTAATCCAAGAGAGAGCGTTAATGCGATTACTTTGAGGAGTGGGAAACAAGTGGAGCAACCAAATCAACAAGATAAGGTGTATGATGAGAAAGAGGAAATTGAAACCGCACCAAAGGAGAATACATCCCCAAACCAACCCAAGGAGACGGTTCCTACTTTCACAACTCCACCCCCGTTTCCTAGCCGATTTGCTAAGTCGAAGAAAGACTTGGAATAAAAGGATATTTGGGACATTCTTAAGAAAGTACAAGTCAATATTCCACTCATTGAAGCTATTTGTCAAATTCCTCGTTGTGCAAAGATCTTAAAGGAGTTGTACATGAAGAAGAAAAGGTTAAAAGGGAATGAAGTCATGAGTGTGGGGGAGAATGCTTCGGCGTTCATTCTCAAGAAACTCCCACCAAAATTAAAGGACCCCGGTAGTTTCACTATACCTTGCACAATTGGTAAAACAAGGTTTATTCGAGCTTTACTAGATTTGGGAGCATCGGTTAATGTTATGCCTTCCTCGATTTATGATTCTTTGAATCTTGGTCCTCTTAAGGAGACCGGGGTAGTTCTTGAACTTGCTAACCGATCTAATGTTTACCCGAAAGGGATTGTTGAGAATGTTTTGGTGCAGGTTAATGAGCTTGTATTTCCGACCGATTTCTATGTCTTAGACATGAATGATGAGAATTCTTCCAAGTCTACACCTTTGCTTTTGGGTAGACCATTCTTAAGCACCTCCGGAACGAAGATTGATGTCCAAAATGGCACTTTGACTATGGAGTTTGATGGAGCACTCATCCACTTCAATATCTTTGAGACAAAGAGATACCCTAGTGATGTGAAGTCATGTTTTCCCGTGAAAGAGATTGATGCGGGCTAATGAATCGTGCAAGAGCTACGTCGGGCCGTCGACTTTAAAACAAGCGCTTAATGGGAGGCAACCTATAGGTTTTGTATTTCTTATCCTTTTGCTTTTTATTTTTGTCATTTCTTTTTCTTGTTCCATATCATGTTAAAATTTCCCACCTTGACTTTGCTAGGACGATTCAATTACATTGAGGACAATGTAAGGTTTAAGTGTGGGGGAGTGGTTAAGCATGTATTTTTTTTTTTTTTTAAAAAAAAGTTTTTACATAAAACTTTCAACTTTTAGAGATTTTAGAGTCACTAGCATACTTCTAGGTATGTTTACATAGAGAATTCTGACCGACATAACTGAACTTGGAAGTGTTAGGTAACTACATTCGGATTTCTTACTTGTTAGAGTGTTAAATAATGGATTTAATCATGCCGGTGATGCAAATTAGGAGCATGGAGAAATGCATTATTAGAGTTGCTGATCAATCATTAGTGGAGACTACCCGTATTTATATCATGTGAGGCACCGACCAAATATTCTTTGTAGCTGACTAAAGAGCTTTCTTTTGAGTATGTGTCACCGTACGTTAATTCCGGGTAGAATGGTGAGCTACCCAACCTCCCACCAATAGAAGCACTACTCTTTGATCTCTTGAGTGCTAATTTTGTCAATCATGAGGGTGACGTCTATAGATGAAAGCCTCCTTCTTGTAGTTCGATTTGCAGTTAGCACCATTCTCTCCACAACAACGGGTCCATATAAACACCATCATCATCAACAAGGAGCGGCATCAAAATCTACAAGGAAAGTTGAAGAAGTTCAAGGTTTATAAGCAACGGAATGAGAAAAAAAGCAAATTTCAAATTCAAGTAAAGCAACATACAAAGAGCAGATTTTTACATATATGTTGAAGACTTACACTACAATGAGGTAATTTTATATCCAAGTATGAAGACTTATTCAAAAGGTGAGAATTGTTGAAGTTTATGATTTCGAGACGATACAAGTTGTGAAGAATTAAGCGGTAAAATACTTCTCCCACGGCCACGGTTTGTTTTATTTTCACTTTGTTTTGTATTTTATTTCTCTTGTTAAAAAAAAAAGAAAAAAAAATTGAAAAAAGGAAAAAAAAAAAAAAGAGACAAGAGAAATATTTGTTTTGTTTTTATTTATTTAATAAGCCGTGGGGAAGGAAAATTTATAAAGAAGTTTCAAGCGACAAGGATTTAAGGTAAAAAGGTTACAAATTGTCAAGGATCTACGAAGTTCGAGAGTTTATCATCAATAGTTGAAACCGAAGACAAAGACGAGGAGCGGAAGACGTTTCTATTGGATGCCTTGATAATAATTGGTCGGATGTAAAGGTGAGTAAGTAATCTCATCCTCGATAATAGTGGTTGATTTCCTTTCTTAGAGATAGTCGGAAAAATGGTTTTCAAAATGTTAAAAGATGTGGGTTTTAAAATATTTCGGAAGTTGTCCTTCCCACCATTCAACGTGTTGCAGGATTTCTCTCTTCATTCCTACCTGCACATATGTGTGTAGGACCAGAATATCGCGACAGCAATATTTCGCGAGATTAATAAACGACTACGTCGCGAAGGAGTCGCATGGAAATAAATAAATGACGTAATGGATGATGACAGTCAGAACATGAGGAAAGTGTGAAGACTTGGCGAGATTTAGGAGTGTCGCGAGGACAAACAGTTACACATTCGCGAGGATCCGCGAGTCGATTCCGAAAATAAAGGACGGACTTAGGCATCATCCGCCATGTAATACCCTATATAAAGGGTCGAGTAAGTCTGTTGAGGAGAGGATTCTTTTTGAATTGTTAAGCAAGTCATTAGGAGAGAGAATTAAGAGTGATTGTAATTTCTTTAGCTCTGTTCTACATTTCTTTGTAAACCTTTCAAGAAAACAATTAATAAAACACATTATTATTCATCTTCGAATGGATTGATTAAGCGAATTCGAGTGAGGTGTGTAGTGTAGGATTTCCTGCAACTACATATGCGCTAGAAACAGGGAGAATTTGGAGTAAGAGAATAGAAATTTGATACAATTTTTAAGAATTTACCAAAAGAAAGAAATGGCTAGAAGGAGAAATGTACCGAAGGACAAACAATCGTGAGAAGAAGCGGAGACTTGCTGGTGAAAGGAGAAATGAAAGGGAGAATCATCAAGGATGAACATAAGAAATGATGAAGAAAATCAAATTCAATCGCCAATTCAACCGATTGCAAAACACAACTATGGATTATGATAGAGTAAGTGTACACACATGGAGATCGAGATTCTATGGAGGAAAGAGAGGAAGAGCAACAACGAGATAAATAATGGACAAGGAGATAGAAATCGAGAAGAAATGGGAGAAACAATTCGTGGAAATGAAGAGATCGCGGCATTAGAAACATTGAGACAAACAATGTATGAAGAAAGGCGGTTAGAAGCAGAGGAACGTGCAAATTTAACAAGGCAAAATCATGAGTTGAGAATGGAAAATCTGAGATTGCAAAATAGAAGATCGAGAAGTAATAACAGATCAAGATCAAGTTCGGTTAGAGAAGATAGGAGGAGAACATTACCTGTAGAAACTATTAATGAAGAAAATTTGGAAAGAGAACCAAATCTTGGTGAAGGATGTCGCAAGAGAAGAGAAATAGAAGGAGATCGTTATGTTCCACGACTTGAGACTGTACAAAATGGCCAAAATGATGGAAATCAAGGAGATAGGCAACCTCAAGAAGCGAGAATAATCCGGCCGATGAAGAAAATCGGATAGAAGGAAGAAGAATATTGCATGGAAGAGAGGCACGAAGGAAACAAAAGGAGATCGAGAATGACATTGAAAAACACTATGTTGAGCAAGCACGTCTAGCTTGCGAAAGGAAAGATGAGGGCGAAATAGAAGAACGTGAATTTGAAGAGGCAATTCGGCGAGAATAATCATGACAACCGAGAAAGAAGGCGCGAGCAAAATCGCAATAAGGAGAATATCAATGAAGAATATGAAAGAGTGCAAAGGAGAGTCGATAGACAACCGAGAAGAGAGATTGATAGATATAATGGTGTACAAATTCGCGAAAGAAATGAGGGAGAAAGCCGCAGAGAAAGGAGAGAAGAAAGTGATGAGCCAGAAAGTATAAGTAGACATGAGCGCAGAAGAAGAGAGGTGGAATTAAAAAGACCGATAGATTCAAATCCTGAGGCAAACGAACAAATTTTGAGAGAATTGGCAGAGATGAGAGGAATATTGAACAGTAGAAGAGAATGAGGAAGAAGACAGTTAGACGAAGCCATCGCGAAGCTGCGAAGAATCCCTTTACGTTGGAGGTGCAGTTGGGAGGAATACCCCCAAAATGCAACTTACCAGCGTTAACCAGCATTTTTGATGGGTCAACTTGTGCAGTACAACACATCAAGGCTTATGTAAGATGTATGTTACAATGGGAGAATCATGATGCCATATTGTGTAAATACTTTGCATCAAGTTTGACTGGAGAAGCGTTGAAGTGGTTTGAGGGTTTACCAAGAAATACTATCACGTCATTTAATCATTTGCAAGCTATATTCTTGGGGGCGTATATAAGTAACAACTCCTCGCGACCAGGTATTGAAGATGTATTCGGGTTGAAACAAAGAGTTGGTGAAAGTTTGAGACACCTAACTGTCAGATGGAAGACAATGTGCAGCGAGATGGCCGGAAGGGTAGATGAAAGATACCTCATACTATCATTCATAAATGCTATGTTCGCAACCAACTTATTATATGTTCAAGTTTTCAGAGTCAAGAATACGATCACGATGACCGAATTGAGAGAATTGCAAGAGGAATATATTGCTTTGGAGGAAAGGCAAAATGAAGTAGAATCGTACCCGATTGCGAATACAAATTCAAGTGTCTGCGAATGCAAGTCATTACCTAGATTAATACAAACAGTGGCGAGCACCTCGCAAGGGCAACAAGAGAGAATGGTAGATGATAAACAGCCAAAATTTGGTAGCTATGGGAAGTCGCGATCAGGAAGAATTTGAAAGAGAAAGAAATTTCTACAACCGTGGCGGAAATAATAAAATTCAAAGGCTTGATCAACCGCAAGAAACCTATGGAGGTCAAAGGCATAATTCGCAAGAGACTTATGGAGGCCGGAGCGGGAATTATCATAGAGGACAAATGAAGTCACGAGTAGTGTGGGAGGAAATTAAAATGCCGCCATTGAATGCCGGTGTGGAAAAAATATGGGAAGCAATACTTTTGATGGAAAACATACCTGCACCATGGAACATGGGAAGTGAACCACCACCTGGAGATAGAAGTCATGAGTTACATTTCTTACCATCGCTTTCATGGGCACCTAACGAATGACTGAAACATCAAGAGAATTATCCTAAGAATGATTGATCAAGGAAAGTTGAATCACTTTTTAAAAGAAGAAGAGAAAGTTCAACATCTACCACCACCACCGGCAAAGGGAAAAGAAACATTTGTTATAGAAGTTGGGGCAAAGGCTAAAAATTTGTTTTGCAACTCCATTATACACTCATACCGCACTATTGAAGATTTTCATGACAGTGTACTTAGTAGAGTTTTCGCGAGGGATGCGATGATAAAGAAGTGATGAATATTGCGAAGACATCGCAGATTAAAAGAGTGGCAATTGCAGTTATTTCTTTCGCGTGAAGAAGTACCCAAAGGAAGAGAAACACATGATAGCCCATTAGTGGTAAAACTGGAAATTAATCCAAAACCTATTGATGGCGAAGATGATGAAGTGGAAAATTGTTGGGCAATCAATAGAATATTAATTGATCTTGTGATTCAGTCAACATTCTTTTCTATCATACTTACAAAACTATGGGAGGAAGAGATGAAGATTTGATCCCTTCAACATACAAAATATATGGTTTCAATGGTACCGCGAACAAGCCCAAAGGAGAAGTGCACATGAGGATACCCTTGCGGGGGTTATCAACCGATATTTTGTTTTGTGTAGTTGATGTGGAATCTCCCTACAATGCATTGATTGGAAGACCATGGCTCCATGAAATTCTAGGTGTAGCATCGACATACCATCAGTGCATAAAATTTCCACATCCTAGCGGTGTCGGAATTATAAAAGGAGATTGGATAGAGGGGCAAAAATGTTATGAGGTGGATGTAGAGAGTCTGCGAAGAGAACAACAAAAAGAAAGGTTGGAGGAAGAATGTAAAGAATGAACAAAGAAAAGAAAGACTAATGGTAGATACCATAGAAACAAAAGAAGAAGAGATGCTGCGAAGTGAATGCACAAAAGCAACTGAATATCATGATGCAAAGGAGACATTGAAATGTTGGACTGATGCGGAGGCAGAAGGAAGTAAGAATAAAAGGTGTAAAAAATGAATAATTGCGAGAAAAGATAACAATTTAGTGGTGAAAGCATGATAAGGATAAGAAGTAGAGATGATGGTTGCGGAAAAGTTATGCGAGAATCTCGCCATGAAGAATGTGTACAAATCTATTGAATAATTGAAATGAGATTGTGCGATAACCCATGAGACAAATGATTGAATAAATTGATAAAATGAATGAGTGAGTGAATGGGACAAACCTTTATGGCGTACACCCTAGTTCGCGAATGATATTTCGCAAGAGGCAAATGTAAGACCTAAAGTACGTCATATAAGGGGGTATCTCTTAACATGGCTCGGGTGGAAGGTTACACTCTCACGAAACTGGGTCATGGAGATTTGGGCCCATGAAAGCCTATCCGGGGAGATACCTTGGATTTCCAAATATATATATATAAGGTTATACCCTGGTTGGACCTTGGGTCTCTTCCAGTCGATGTATGACCAAGGCGCCGAGGTACACGGTTGAGTCAAGAGTGCGGGGAACATGGAACTTCCTTACCACTCTTGACAAGTCTTGGCACATGCTTTCACTCGGCCCGAAGAAAACTCCACTTAGGGTGCGTCTCGTAACCATAAACCATATAGGTATAAGGGATAAGAGGCTGCGAAAACAACTTGGTTGTTGTTAAGGCCGGATGGGAGGAGCTAGTCTTGTATGGCCGATGTACGCCTCCTTGAAGGGGCAACCGGGGAGAAGATATGGGTGGCACCCTCCATTAGGGAGCTGATAAGTGTCAAAAGACGCAAATGTCATGAGGCTCTATTTTCGCAAGAGAATTTAGGCTTGTCATATTTGTGCAATGATCCTGCAGAGGCAATAATACTAACGCGAGGGTAAGACGAGATCAATGGGTTTTTACATGAAAATGTAAGAACGTCCTGCGATTTAAATCGCAAAGACGACAATGTTACGGGATTTTATGGTCGCAAGAACATTTAAACCTGTCATATTATCGCAAATATAATATCTGCGAGAGGCAAAAATACTTAAGAAATGATAAGACAAGGTCAATGGGTCATTATATGAAAGTGTAAAGACGGCTGCGATCTTGTCGCAATGAGGTGGCAAAATAAGACCTTTACTTAGGAAGGCATAATAAGACCACACAAATAATGATAAGGCAAGATCAATAGATTTCTTAATCCATGAAGATATCTTGCGATCTTGTCGCAATGATAATGTGCAAAGTTAAAAAAAAAAAAATAAAAAAAAAATGATATATATATTTATATCTCGCGAGAATGATTATATTTTATGTAACTCGCAAGGTTGATTATATCTTATGGACAGAGGCAAGTGTGAAGTTATAATTACAAAGAAGGGTTGTTTGATTGATATATCTGAACAAAGGAAGCAAAAGTTGAAATTCACATTCAATAGTCAAAGATATATGTATACAGATACTACAAGAAATGAAAGAAGAAAAAGAAGTTATTTCTTTGCTGGTTCTTCTTCTTCATCTGATTCTTTGGTTCCATCATTCTCGTCGTCAGATTCTTCTTCTTCATTAGCTTCACTATCAGAAACATCTGAGACAGGCAAGTTCTCGGGAACTTCTTCAGCAAGAAAAGGATATGAATGAAGAGGGATGTTGTGATCATTACAAACTATTTCCATAGCTTGATTGCGAAAACGAACAACATCATTATTAAAATTCGCCACTGTAGTTTGGAATTGCTGTTTCAATTTAGAATATATATTCTCGCGAAGAGAGAGATCCTTTGCGAGACGTTCTTTTTCGATTTCAAGCTCTCCAATCCTTGTCTGAAATCTCTTTTCAGATTCTGAAAACATGAGAAAGTGAGTTAATGATAATAGTACAAAAAGAAAAAGAACAGAAAAGTAAAGAAGTGTAATAAACAACCTTTTCTTTCAAAGATCATATCCTTGATCAAGGTAGTTTGCTCGGCGCGAAGACTAACATCGACACCTAAGTTATTTCTAGCATTATCTAGAACCTTCGCAGCCCAGCAAACTAATCATCATTATTTATGACAAAAAGTGAACGAATTTGGTCTTCTCGCTTGCTAAGTATGGTATTCTGACGAAGGAGTTCATCTCGCTCAACTTGCATATCAAGGAGAGATTTTTGAAATTTTGCTAAAGCCTGTGCACCTTTGTTAGTAATGCGATCTTTTTCATCTATGAGATCACTAATTTTCTTCCTTAAGGTTTTGGCTTTTTCTTGGAATCAAGGTACATTCGTTTAAATCGATTGGCTAAATTCAAAGCTGGATCTATGTTCAATCTCTAAGAGCGATGTTTGGTTTGAAGTTCATTTAATGGAAGGAATCGATTTTATTTGATGAATTATTTAAGGATTCGTTGAGATAAGTAAGAAGAATATCATTATCCATAGGCTCGGGAAGCGAATGAAGAAGAATGGCTTCTTCGGAGAGATTATATATGTCTGCGAGAATAATAAATCGGGGAGTAAAAAAAAATGGAAAAATGAAAACGATTTGAAGAGAAAAGAATTCTATACCATATAGTTGTTGATTTGCACTTTGAAGAGTAGATACTTTAGTCTTAGAGAATCGAGCTCGGTTTCCAATTTTGAATTCTCTCATCTTTATCGCGAGAAGACGCAACTTCAATTTCTAATTCTCGGACTTTCTTGTTAAGTTGAAGGTTCTTCTTTTCAAGGTTATTGCGTCTCTTCTCAAGGTCTAAGGCAACAACAAAAGAAGCTCTCACGACTATAGAAGAAAATAAAGAAATAATTAAAACAAAACTCAAAAGTGAAATCACAAAGAAACAAAGGAATATGAACACACCAAAGCATTGAGAGCATTTAAAAGGCTAGGAGTCATTGTTCGGAAATTCAGCGAAAAGACTCAATGTCCTCCAATAGTGGGGCGTCGCAGATTTTGGCGAGAGCTTCGCAAGTAGCGGATGAATTATCATCTCCAGGTCCTTGCATAGGATCGGGAAAAATACCGGATAATAGCGACATAGCGAAGTATCCGAATGAGTCCCCTTAGCAGAATAGATATCGATCTCATTTTCATTTTAGAGTCCTCGTTTGCTTGGGAATTAGAATGGGAGGGAGATTGAACTTTTCATCTTTTAGAAGATGGACCAGAAGATTTGTCCTTGCGAGAAATGGCCTTATTCTTGCCTTTGACTTTCGCAGCATTAGCTTCTTCATTATTAATCTTTGCGGTTTCAACTTCTTCAACACCAATCTTCACACACGAATAAAGATAAGAAACAGAGGCAACAATATTGTTTAAAATAACAAAAGAAAATGTTTCTTACTTCATCCGTGAGCGATCAAATGTCGCGGGATATTTGGTTGTGGATTCTCTTTGTATTTCTTTCTCATTCTGGTGATCTAAAAATTTTCTAAAAGTTAATGAATGAAAGAAATGGAAGACATAGCAAAGCAAATTTAAAAAAAAAATAAAAAAAAAATACCTCTTTTGTCTTCTCAGGCCACTTAAACTCCCAAGGATAATAATTCGCGAGATTGGCTGGGAGTGCATGTGAGCCTGCGATATAAGGTCCACTCAGAAAAAGAGGTACAACCCACCACTTATCATCTTTGGAGTGGCGAGGGTATTATTTTTACCCGAATGCGATCAATGTCCTGCATGAGCGGTTTATCGAGATCAACGTTATCATTTTTCTTCAATCGAACACCCAGCGTAGATTTATCATTTCTCATAGTTATGACCGAATAATTTGCAAAGAGTTGTCCACAGATATACTTCTCGGCAATTATTGGTAAATTCGCAAAATGAGGATCTCTAACATTATCAGGATATAAAGATCCTTTACTGGCGCCACGATAGGCGAATTCAAGCATCGGCGAATACAATCGCCATTCAATTGATAAACGACCGCGAGAATTTCTCGTGAGCAAGAATCTCATAAAACAATGGTATTTCGGGATTATATAGAGGAATGGGGAGCCCTCGAGGAGTTGACCTAAGCGAGACTATGATTTTACGATCATCACATTGATGATCGAAGAAAACAATTTTAGAAAAGCATAGATGAGGATTCTTGATTTGGAATGGTTGATAAAGTGAAACCTTTTTCCTTTAATTTACGGAAGACGTCATTGAAAAGTGGTGCGTATGTACGACCAAGTGAAGCCATTATCGGGGTATGGGAATGAAGGGAGAAGTGAAGAATCGAAAAGGAAGATGAGCGAAGCGCAATTTGCGGAAGAAAAAAGTTGAAGGAAAGTTGCAGAGAGAAAATAAAAGAGAAGAAGAGAAAGAGGAGAAAACTATATATAGAGAGAAAGATTTTGGGAAAATAAGTGCATTTAATGCGAGATGGGACATGAATGGTCAGAAATAAGCGAGTTGGATGAAACGTGTCAAGAAAGGAATGGAAGAAAAGACATATGTTATAAATTCTATGTAAAATTTACGGGGTTAAAACAGATAAGGATGAGCTGTTGCGGCATTTCAAGATATTGATTCTCATGATACTCTCTTCTTCGCAGAGAATACATGAGAAGAGGCAAGATGTAGGACCGAATATCGCGGCAACAATATTTCGCGAGATTAATAAACGACTACGTCGCGAAGGAGTCGCATGGAAATAAATAAATGACGTAATGGATGATGACAGTGGAACATGAGGAAAGTGTGAAGACTTGGCGAGATTTAGGAGTGTCGCGAGGACAAAGAAGTTACACATTATTCGCGAGGATCCGCGAGTCGATTCCGAAAATAAAGGATGACTTAGTCATCATCCGCTATGTAATACCCTATATAAAGGGTCGAGTAAGTCTATTGAGGAGAGGTCTTTTTGAATTGTTAAGCAAGTCATTAGGAGAGAGAATTAAGAGTGATTGTAATTTCTTTAGCTCTGTTCTACATTTCTTTGTAAACCTTTCAAGAAAACATTTAATAAAACACATTATTATTCATCTTCGAATGGATTGATTAAAGCGAATTCAAGTGAGGTGTGTAGTGTAGGATTTCCTGCAACTACAATGTGAGACCCATAAAAAGCCGTCTTTTTGAGTGCAATTATCATAAAATCCTTTTGGTGAGGCGTCGAGCGAAATGCTTATTGATCGTTTCTCAAACACGCGTTCTCTCATTATGGTGTGGTTATTTCTCACTCAACATTTAAGAATGAGAATATGTTCCTTAGTATTTCTAACTTCTTATTACTAGCATGCAGAAACTCTATGTCCTCATAGCTCTTTGGATGTTTGGGACGCTGGAATGCTTTTGAAGTTGTAAGTTTTAATTTGATTTGCTCTAGGACTAGCAAAGTCTAAGTGTGGGAGAATTTGATAGGGTGTAGAATACATCCTATTTATTATCTATTGGTTATGCTTTCTTTGCTATTTTTCTTGTGAATTATGTACTTTACGCGTGTTTTTGAGTTATTAGGTACTCTGGAGTCACACGGAGAAATAGAAGAAGAAATCACCCAAATTGAGCCAAAAAGGGAAAAATTGTCATCTCATGGGCGAACACTGTCGGGAGCCGAATCAAAGTTAAGGGGCAACTCTGTTTGGAGGAGTGCTAAAGATGTACCAGGCGAGGATAAGGGGCTAGAAACTTGGTTAACCCTTATCAGAAGTACCCGGGTGCAAATATCCATCCCCAATTTATAACCCTAAATTTGAGAGTCGTCTCTCATTCATTCCAATCATTTGTGAAATTGAGAAGAAATAAAAAGCAGCAGCCGCTGCTATTAAATCCGACAGACCAGATCGGGAAATTGATAGAGAAAGATAAATGACAAGATGGCGATGACGCTACTGGATAAGATGGTGGTGCTGTTACTATAAATTGATAATGGAACAGATGGATAAATCAGTGGCTAGTGTAATAGGGTTTGAGAAAAGAAAGATGGGAATCGAAAGAAGAAGAAGATACATGTGATACTAATGGTGGTCTCTGCAATTTAAGAATGAAGAATGGGTTGAGTTGAATCTGTGATGGAGTTCGAAGTTCAGAGACAGACTCAGAAGGATTTAATGGAATTTAGAGATAAAAAGAAGAAATAAGAGATGGGTTTTGTTCAATTTCGAGTTAGTAGAGCTGTCGTTGCTGCAATCGAAACAAGAATTGATGACCAGTGGTGTTGCTGTTACAGGGGTTTGAATCGATTAGGGTCTGTTGGTGTTAATCGGAGATGGGTTCTGTTACTGTGAAGAATAGGTGAAGAATTAGGACTTGCTGCTGTTGAGATCGAGAAATGGAAGCAGATATGAATTGTTGGTAGAATTACAGAGAAATTGAGTATGAATGGATTTGGGTGTAATGTTTGGTGCTGAATTCCAGTCAAGACAAGAATGGATCTAGTACTGCTGCTGTTATGAAATGAATGGGTTTGTGTATGGTTGCGTTCTGTTGCTGCCAGGGGTTTTGAGTATGAGTTTTCTGTGTAGATGAATGTGTAGGAATTTCAGAGAAGTGAGGCCGGAAGTTGGCCGGGAATCACCAGAATACAAACAGAACTCGGCTGGAGTTCTGTTTTGATGAGTTGACTTAGTGGCTCGTTAGGATAACTCAGTGATTCAGACTACTCAGATCAGTCAGCTGAGTTAGATGACTGAATAAGAAGCTGACTCTCTCTTCCCTTGACCATTTTGACCGTTAAAGACTGTTAGTTTGACAGTTAACTTTGACGGTTCCTTGACGGAATATTCCGTTATCGGAGAAGAATCTCGAGGGTTGCCGCCAAAGACTATTCCTAAGTCTGGGATTAGGTGATCCCAATAATTTTCCTAGACCAAAATAACAAATTTTAGTGTGAGTTTCTCTCATGGGTGTGAAGACTTGGGTTTGGAATTGGATGGAGAATTTGGCTCAAATTTGGAAAGAGAAGATGGAAGATTTGAGAAAGACTTGAACTTGGAAATTGAATTGCTAAAGGAAAGGGGTTCTATTCCTTGGAAGATTTGGAGAGCATTGAAGCCTATCAATAGAGAAGTTCTCTATACACTTTTACACACCTTTTATACACACAACAATTCTCTCTTGTTTATTCTTTGTGTGAACTCCTTAACATGAGTAGCTAATTTTATTATTGATTGAGGATGAATTCTAGTTCTTAACATATGATTTGAGTTTTGTTTGCAATTCTATTTTGAAGTTTTTCACATGATTATCGTTTGTTTTTACTAATAGGAATGTTTATACATTCATAGTTGATTGATAGATTGTTTAGAGTGCACGCTAAATTGATTTGTTAATTTGATCTAAAGCTAGTGAAAGTTAGGGGATAAGTAATCGTTTCTTGACTCTTTACATAAGTAGCAAACACGAGACCTTGGAGGGATTCCGTGGAGCAATTGTGTGTGAAAATAACGTTAGAAAGTAGACCTTGATCTAAGAGTCTAACTACTAATATCAACCTAATAAGTTCATAAATATTAATGCGTTTTATTTAAATTACATCTTGAGTGATCTACTACTAGGTATTTTGGTAAATAGAATCCGGTAGTCGAGAACTTTCGTATCCAGTGATACAAGGGATTTAGGGGTTTAGCACCGATCTAGCTGCTTTACCTACGGTTGGTGATAATCTGTGACTAATAACATGTGGATGAAAAACATAACTTGAATCATTGTTTTGCAACGAAGAAGGATTCCTTGGTCTTGTCTCTCTTATTGATTTCAACTTTATCTTTGAATTGCTTTGTTTATTTCTTTTGCTTTATAAACCCCCCTTTTGTGACAATTTTTACAACTAAAAATCTCTTGCTCCTCGTGGAAAGAACATGACTACACTATATTACTTGTTAATTAGGTGGAAAAATATTAATTAATTTGTTTTGGTTACGACACGCATCATCAAGCTCAAGATCAGTTAGAGAAGAGAGAAGAAGAACTTTACTTATAGAAAATGTTAATGAAGAAAATCGAGAGGAAGCGCAAAATCAGACGAAGAACGTTATGAAAGAAGATAAATAATAGAAGATCGTTATATCCCATGTCCCGAGGCTCTTCAAAATGGGCGAAATGATGTAAATCAAGGAAATAGGCGGCTGACAGGGCGGAATAATCCAAATGAGCGAAGAAAATCGGGAAGAAGGAGAAGAATATTGTATGGGAGAGAAAGGCAGAGGAAGCAAAAAGAAATTGAAGATGAAATTGAAAGACACTATGTTGAGCAAGTACGTCTAGCTTGCGAAAGAGAAAGATTGAGAACAGAAATGGAAGAAAAGGAGTTACAAGAAGCAATTCGCCAGAATAATCATGATAATAGAGAAAGAAGACGAGAACAAAATCGCAACAATGGTAATATCAATGGAGAATATGAAAGAGTACAAAGGAGAACCGATAGGTAGCAAAGAAGAGAAAATGATAGATATAACGGTGTGCGAATTCGTGAAAGAGATGAAGGAGAGGATCGCAGAGTAAGACGAGAAGGGAATGATGAACAAGAAAGTCAAAGCAGACATGAACGCAGGAGAAGAGAGGCGAAACTAAAAAGACATGTGGATCCAAATTCTAATGAACAAATCCTGAGAGAGAATTGGCGAAATGAGAGGAATCTTTGAACAATAAAAGGGGAGGAGGAAAGAGACAATTGGATGAGGCCATCAAAGAAGTCATGAAAACTCCATTTACACAAGAAGTGCAACTAGGAGGAATACCCCCAAAGTGTAATTTACTCGTTAACCAGCATTTTTGATGGAACAACTTGTGCAATACAACACATCAAAGCTTATGTGAGATGTATGTTACAATGGGAAAATCATGATGCTATATTGTGCAAGTATTTTGCATCAAGTTTGACAGAGAAGCGTTGAAATGGTTTGAAGGTTTACCAAGAAACACAATCACATCATTCAACCATTTACAAGCTATATTTTTAGGGGCGTACATAAGTAATAATTCCTCATGACCGGGTATTGAAGATGTATTTGGATTAAAACAAAGGGTTGGCGAAAGTTTGAAACATCTGACCGTGAGGTGGAAGACAATGTGTAGCGATATGGCTGGTCGTGTGGATGAGAGATATCTCATTTTATCATTCATTAATGCTATGTTCGCAAATAATCATTATACATTCAAGTTTTTAGAGTCAAGAATACAATCACAATGACTAAGTTGCGAGAACTTCAGGAGGAGTACATTGCTCTAGAGGAAAAGCAAAATGAAATGGAATCATACCACATTGCGAATGCAAGTTCAAGAGTCATGAATGCAAGTTTGTTACCTAAATTGATAAACACGGGGTCAACAAGAAATGGTAACGGATGATGGTCAGCGAAAGTTAGTAGCCATGGGAGGTCGTGATCAGGAAGAATTTGAAAGAGAGAGAAACTTCTATAACCGTGGCGGAAATAACAAAATTCAAAGACTTGATCAGCTACAAGAAACTTACTGGAGGTCGGAGCGAGAATTATCATAGAGGGCAAATGAGGTCATAGGGTAGTATGGGAGGAAATCAAGATGCCCCAATTGAATGCTAGTGTGGAGAAGATATGGGAAGCTATAATCCTGATGGAAAATATACCTGCACCATGGAACATGGGGAATGAACCGCCTCCGGGTGATAGAAGTCATGAATTCTGTTCCTATCACCATTTTCATGGACACCTAACAAATGATTGCAGAAACATAAAAAGAATCATCCCTCGAGAATGATAGACCAAGGAAGCTAAATCATTTCTTAAAATGTGAAGAGAAGACTCAACCATTACCACCACCACCAGAAATTCACAGAGTAAACACAACAAAAGGGAAAGAAACATTTGTAGTAGAAGTTGGAACGAAAGCCAAAACTTGTTCTCGCAACTCTATCGTACATTAAATGCAGGGACAATTGAAGATTTTCATGATAGTGTTCTCGATTAGGGTTTTCGCAAGAGATGCTGACAATAGAGAAGTAATGAAAATCACAAGACATCGCCATTAAAGGAATGGCAAACGCATTATTTCTTTTACCATGAGAAAGAGGTACCCGAGGGCGGAGAGATGCATGACATCCATTAGTGGTAAGATTGGAGATTAACCCAAAACCTGTTGATGATGAAGATGACGAGGCGGAAAATTCATGGGCAATCAATAGAATCTTAATTGATACCGGAAGCTCAGAAACATCCTTTTTACCATACTTACAAGACTATGGGAGGGAAAGACGAAGATCTGATACCTTCAACTTATAAGATTTATGGTTTTAATGGTACTGCCAATAAACCTAAAGGAGAAGCTCATATGCTAATACCACTGAAAGGATTATCAACCGAAATTTTGTTTTGCATAGTCGATGTGGAGTCCCCTATAATGCGTTAATTGGGCGACCTTGGTTACATGAGATCTTGGGTGTAGCATCGACTTACCACCAGTGCATCAAATTTCCTCATCCCAGTGGTGTTGGAGTTATAAAAGGAGATTGGGATGAGGGACAAAAGTGCTATGAAGTTGATGTGGAGTCTTGCGAGGAAAGGGCTGCTCAAAATAAGAACTGGAAGCAGAACATCAAAGAAGAACAAAGAAGGGAAAGACTGATGGTGGACGCAATAGAAGTGAGAGATGAAGATACATTGCTAAACTAATGCTTGAAGACAGATTGGAAATTGCGATGGTTTTACATAAAAAGGGAAGGCAATATCAGAAATTTAAATGAAGAAGAAGCAGAGAGTAACATAAGTAAGAGGTGTAAGGAATGAATAATTGATTTTAGATTTGTGAAAGGTGTACAAAAAAAAAAAAAAATTTGTTTTGAGTGACAAAAACATGTCAAAAGTACAAAGAATATGACGATTGAAGAAGTACGCGAAAGTTTCATGAGACAAAATATATGAAAATCTGGTTAAAGAATCACAATGAGATCACAAAGAACAAAGCAAAACTATGCGATAATTTAGCAAAGATAATGAGAAGAAATAATCAAAAATAAATGATATATACGAATGGGACGAAACTTTATGGCGTACACCCTAGTTCACGAATGATATTTCGCAAGAGGCAAATGTAAGACCTAAAGTGCGTCATATAAGGGGGTATCTCTTGACATGGCTCGGGAAAAAGGTTACATCGCCCGAACTGAGTCATGGAAATTTGGGGTCAATAAAGCCCATCCGGGAGATACCTTGGATTTCCAACTATATATATAAGGTTATACCCTCGGTTGGACGACCGAGGGTCTCTTCCAAGGAGTCGGTGTATGACCAAGGCGCCGAGGTACACGGTTGAGCCAAGAGTGCCTGGCATTTGAAGTGTCTCGGCCATTCTTGGCAAGTCTTGACACATGTGCACTCGTCCCAAGAAAACTCCACTTAGGTGCAGTCTCGTAACCATAAGCCCTATAGGTATAAGGGATAAGAGGCTGCAAAAAATAACTGGTTGTTGTTAAGACCGGATGGGAGGAGCTAGTCTTGTATGGCTGATGTACGCCTCCTTGAAGGGGCAACCAGGGAGATGATAAGGGCGGCACCCTCCATTAGGGAGCTGATAAGTGTCTTAAGACGCAAATGTCATGAGGCTCAATTTTCGTAAGAAAATTTAGGCTTGTCATATTTGTGTGATGATCCTGAAGAGGCAATAACACTAACGCGAGGATAAGACGAGATCATGGGACTTTAAATTCGCAAGAACTTCTAGGCCTGTCATATTGTCGCAACGAAAAACATCCTTGCAGAGGCAACAAACTAAAGAAATGATAAGGCAAGACCACGTCATGAGACGAACGTACGAGTCTTGTTGGTTTACTCAGGTACCAAGATATGTTCACTGAGACATACGAGAAATGCACAGTGCGGATGAAAAATTGGTCACCTATCACTTACATGTCATACACGGATCCAAGCCAATCAGCGTCTCGAAGCGGTGAACATGAAGTAGAAGAACAAATCAAGAATGAAATTCGAAGTTGCGCTGCGGCAATGAACCTATTCATCACCCGGCTGGTTGGCTAATGTGGTCCCAGAGTAAAGAAGAAAAACGGACGAGATCCGATCTTTGCGTGAATTTGGGCTTGAACAGCGCTTTGCCCCAAGACGACTTTCCCTCTTACTAACATCGACATGTTAGTAGAAGACGCCACCAGCGGACACGGCATGTTCTCCTTCCATGGATGGATACGGTGGATCTGATCGAGATAAGGATATGAGCGATGCGGAGTAAGGCCGGCTCCAGGCCCCTCTGGCAACTTTTACTATCTTTGTTATGCCATTCGGTTTTAAAAATGCCGGGCGACTTACCAACGCGTCTATGACGACAATCTTCCACGATATGATGCATAAACAAGTAGAAGACTATGTAGATGATATCGTGGTCAAGTCAAAGGCTCCTCGAGCAGATCATACTAACGCCTTACGGCATATTTGAGAGGTGTCGGGAATACAGTTAAAGATGAACCCTTTGAAATGCGCTCGGTGTCTCCTCGGGTAAATTTCTGGGTTCCAAGTGACCGCAGAGGAATAAAGGTAGACCCTTCCAAGAACCGAGGCTATCCTAACAATGACGCCTCCCGAACTCGCGAAGGAGCTCCGAGTTTCATGGGCAAGGTGAACTACATTTGATGTTTATACCGGTTTAGCTCAACTTACCGCCTCGTTCACCCCCTTATTGAAGAAAAGGAGCCAGCTTTGTTTGACCGCAACCAAAGAAGAAGATTTTCAAAGATCCAACGAATACTATCATCTCCAGACTATCATGAAGTCTCATGTATAAGGGAAGCCACTGTGTCTACACGCCTTCGGTGACACTACGGTGGGGGCTCTACTGCTCAGGAGGACGACGAGGGAATCGAACGTCCCATATACTATTTCACCAATATCAGGCGCCGAACTCAGCATACCCCCGGAGCGGAAAAGGCATGTTTAGCCTTGATCCATTCCATTCGTGTTTAGGCATTACCTACTATCTAATAGGGTGATACTCGTGTCTAAATTCGATCTCAAAGTTTTACTTTTCAAAGCCATTCCCGACTGGGAAGGACATGCAAATGGCTTCTCCAAATGTCGCAGCCGGGACATAACGTGTGCGTCACCTAGAGATATCAAGGGTCAAACAATTCTGCACTTTACCGGCAAAAGATTTCCCTCGGAGAAGGCACTACGGAACTACATGAAGACCTCCCCTGAGAATTTCCAGACGCCTCCGCTTTGGAGGAAAGGCGGCTCCCGTATTTTGATGGCTCCTCGCTACCCTAGCAAAGAATACCGGAGGAGCGGGCGTGGTATTAGTCTCTCAACCGAGAAGTATTTTCACATTCCTTCAAGTTAGACTTCGAATGCACCAACAACTCAAGCATAATACGAAGCTTTCCTTATAGGGCTTTCTGATAGCTAAACAAGCAGGAGTCACGCAACTCGGAGATAAGAGGTGACTCCAAACTACCGGTAAATCAAATGAACGAGTGTACGCATTGAAGGAAGCGACACTAGCCCCATACCGGAGAAGCACAAAAGTTATTAAACTATTTCATGACGCAACCATAATCCATGTTGGTCGCAAGCAACAATAAACATGCCGATTGTCCGGGCAACATTGGCTTCCAATGGGAAATTCAAGGAGCGGAAGAAACCACGATGCTAGTGAAGAGGAGAACTATAGAGTCGACATGGCGTCACAATACAAAGACACTGGGACTGATGATTGGCGAACTCCGATCATTCAGAGCTCAACAACCACTCTCTCAAGGAAAGGTCGGCCTCAAAACCTCGCTTGAACTTCTTCATGCTTCATGGTATGTTATACTATCGAAACCCGGATGGTTCTCTGTCAAGATGTCTTGGAGATGATGAATCACAACTGCAGATAAACCGTGTTCACGATGAAATATGTGGACAATCATTGGGCGGTAACAGCTTTCAAGCGACTCCCGGCGTCTGGGGCTATTATCGGGCCAGATGGAGACTTCGGTCCAGGCTACTTGAAGTCCCGCTCAAATTGCCAAACACCGCCACACCAATCGGAAGTTTTTGAGTGTGAACCTACACTTTGGGACCGGAGGGAGCCATACATCAACTATCTTCGTGATGGAGCAATCGCCAAGCGGTTCGTATACCACGAAGGGATCCTCTGAGAGTTTTGGAGGAAATCTATTAAGATGCCTGGTGGTTAGAAATTCCAATCATTTTGAAGGAAACACGCGAAGGGGAACATCAAGGGAAGAGGAAACTGTTCCTCCGTATACACGAAAATATTCTTTGACCGCCCATGGAGGATGACGCGCCGCTTTTGTTCAAAGTCATCACAATTGTCAAATTCATGGAGACCTTGTTCACGCACCTTCCACCCCCTTGCACTCGATAAACGGTCCGTGGCCATTCTACAGTGGGGACTAGACATCATCGGAAAATCAACCCGCCCTCATCAAGACGAGTACATCATAACTACACCCAATACTTCACCAAATGGGTAGAAGCCATCCCACCGCGAGGAACTACAGGAGCAACCATTGCGGCCTTCATTAAAGAACACATCATTTGTTGTTTTGTATACCTAAGCATATTATCACCGATACCCGGCACTCCCTTCGCAATAAACGGAGTACGAGAGTTACTTGAGGGGTATGGCATCAAACGTGTTTTCTCCACCATCTACTATCCTCGTGGAATGGACAGTGAAAGTACCAACAAGATGTTGATCTTGATCATCGGTCGAACTATACATGACAATCCTGAGAATGGCATGACCAGGTTACCAATGGCGCCGTGGGCATACCGTGACGTCACCTAGAAGCTCCATTGGGGTCTCCCCATATTCACTTGTTTACGGAGCGGATGCACTCTCCCAATCAAAATCCCATCGACGGGATTACAACGATGGCAGGATCCATTGGGACGAGGATGAAGCCTCTAACTCTCGGATAATGGAGTTAGACACTCTGGATTCCGGGGGAGAAACAAAGCGGAAGAACGTACTCGATCCCCAGGAACAAAATTTCAGGGCATATAACAAGACCGTGAGACCACGTATTTTCAAAGTGGAGATTTGTCCTAAAACGGCTACATATCCAAAGAAGACATGTCTCCAGACCGAAATTCTCACCAAATGGGAAGGTCCCTACACTGGTCACCAAGGCCTACAATACGAGTTACTATAAGATCATTAAAGTGGACGGAGGCGGTGAAGCCGATCATCAATGGAAAGTGGCTCAAGGCATATCATGCGACCACTATCTGTTAGTCAACAATACATGCATTTATTTTCATTACGTGTTTGAATCATCAATTATATTCGAGATGTGTCAATGAAAAAACCTCGTTTCACCAATCAAAACCAATACAGTTGTTTCGCGAAGATGTTCAAAAAACTTTTGACATAAACATCATTAACAATAAGGGAGTGCGAGTTTAGAGGAGGCCGTCTAGAAGATTATAGTTCCTTGAGAGCATCATCTCCAAACTAGCGTGATATCTTTTCTCGTTCTTTTCTTCAAGTCCCCGCACGGCCGCTCTACCTTCTCGATTAAAGCCAGAGCCTCTCTCTTCCAAGATAGCTTTTGCACAGGAACAACATTTACAAGGATACTGCCTCGATCAACCTTGATGGTATCAAGACGCCGCAACCAGCCCACGTTGAACTCCATGGATTCCACGGTAGATATCATATTCTCCCACTTTTCGAGGCTTGGATTCAAGAACGTTGCGGATAGAAATACTCTCCATCTCAAAGAATCATGGGAAAAGGCAACGGTTCTGGTGACCAAAGTAGAGGAACAATGTCGGACCACGTTCACGTTGCGATATATGGCCGTACTTCCTCCATAACTTTGTGTACAAAGGCACAAACTCCTTAGCACCGGGAATCCACCGGCATCTCGGTGGATTTGGAGGATAAATATTTCATGCGAACATCGAATGAAAGACTGCGTTTGGGTATTCATAAGATGAGATACCCAAGTCAAAGATTCTTCGAGGTTCACAGGGGTGAATGTGTTTGAATTTGAAGGAAGAGGACTGGTTAAGTCATCATCATCAATAACCGTCACACATGTTCCCTGAGGTATCTCTCGCAAGAATGAAGGGATTATTTACTTGATCATTATGACGAACAAGCAATGGTTGAAAAGGAAGAAGAGACAAACAGTATGATCTTCTTGACTCGGAGAACATGAGCGGGGATTGATCATGAAGCTCGGACGCAGGACGTGCACGTTTAACGGAAGATCTGGATGGTATGAAGAAGACGATCCACCGTTGTTCGACATGATGAGGAAACGGAGTTTACGCGGGAAAGCCCTATTGAAAAATCGTAAAAATGGTTCAAAACCTCTACACCCGCATATATCTTGAGAAAACCCTAAAACGATTACGGTGCCCGATATGCGAGGATTCAACACCGACCAAGTCAAGCTTTCTTTTGAACCCTAATCAAGAATCGGAAGAGCATTTGGATACGAAAGATTGAACCGGCGGTGTCAAGCACCACGCCCTGGAGCCCAAAAAAAAAGTAAAGAAGAGTGCTATTCCCGACTCAAACACTTAAGGGAGAAAGCCGCTCATCAAAGGCCTGTGGTCACGCACGTATGGAGGATTGCCCATGAAATCCCTCCGGTAGACTTCTTTTATTTTGTCTACTTACGTTTGTATATGTCACGTCTCATGCCCACCCCTACAACAAGTGTAACCATTATGTGCTAGGCGGGGGACTTATTGTTGATGGTGGATTTTCATTTAAGGTTAAAATTGTAAAAAACCAGAAAATAATTATGCGCCGACATCTTGTAAAAGATAAAGCCATTAATAAGTGTTGGATACTCCCTCACTTAATTCACCAAGAATGGAGCATGTGGCAACAATCCCATTCTGTGAATATACGAAATTCCTCCAGGTTGGAGCATGTGGCAACAATCCCATCCCGTGAATTTCTAATCAGCCTTGTATTTCCAAAGACTCATTATCGGTGTGGCATGACGATCGAGTATTACTCTTCTGAGTAACACGAACCTCCAAGCACTATAATGAAACCATGTACGAAATACCCGTATAGGTGACTCTCGGTGTGTTATACTAGCTTGATTGAGCATCCCATCGTATCGATCCGGATATGATCGCAGATCATCCAACTCCATAAGCATGATTGGATGACCTGATCAATTCCATCACCCCCAAGCAGGTATGGAATATCCATTACGAACCAATGCGGAACCCGCATGGTCGGCCATTGGCCTAGCTTGCCAAAAAACGTTCATACCAAGCATTATGGACGGAAAACCCTAAATTAGGGTTTGCGGCATATTACATGTGTCGCAAAACAGTCTCAACCATCCATCTTCGCAGGTATAGATGGAGGGTGTAGATGTAGATTCAAAGGGCCCAGAGCATGTCAACACGATCACCGCGGGCCCGCCTACACACTTGACCAATCGGTCAAGACCAACCATGTTTGGTCGTGACAAAATCCTCTCCCAAACAAGAGATGACGCACGGCTTTGAAACCCAAAATTAGGGTTTTGAGCATCACGAGCGTCCATCTTCTCCGGCATGAATGGAGGGTCCAAGATTAGATTAAGCAGGTCCGGTCATACCAGCATGACCACCGTGGACCCATCTATTCCCTAACCCGATCGGCCAAGGCATATCATGCCTGGCTAATCCAAAACGCACGCTCAAACTAGCGTGGTCACACCTCCCAAACCGCAAAATGATCTCGACCACTCAACTTCGCCGGACGATTTGGATGGCTCGGATCACGTTTTCATGGGATATTCAGGTATAGGCGTAAACACCCAGCCTATCACCTTCACATCGAGCCAATCGCCAAGACCGATCAAGATTGGTCGTCTTGGAACGTCAATAAGCCCGAAGAGGGCGTGACGTGCGGCCCTTGCGGCACTAGTTTTTTGTCGCAAATCGATCTCGACCGCTCGATTTCACCAGATAAATTGAGTGACCCGAGATCGTACTTTCATGAGGTAATGGGGTATAGGCGCCTACACCATCATGCCATCTGCACGCATGTATGGTCGGTTAGGCCAAAGTTGTATCCCATGCTTGGTTTCGACCAAGGCAAGAGTGATGCTGCGCACCTCTTCAAAACCCTAACTTCATCAATCTGGCCGCAGATGAGTGTCTCAAAGATCATCTCATCCGTCCAACTTCACCGACTTGGTTATACACCCCTGGTCGGAGTTAATTGGTTAGTGAGGTTTCATTACCCATCACTTTACCACACCATGATGCGGTACTCGCATAAAATACACACGATACTTCACAAGTATCGACTTCTGAATAACGTGAGTTATTCAATTCAAAGATTACATGCTATCTTTCGTGGATCCACGATCCACACATTCCATACATCAATCATGTCACAAACTGGGGATACATACTTTGGTATTGGTCTCGAGGTTTACATAAAGCGGCGTGCAACGCGCCATCACAAGAACGTGTTAGGAAGTCATGGACGGTTAGAGATGGACATGAGAAGTGGGCAAGAAATTTGGTCGTGTATCACCAACGCACAACTCCACTACTCCATCACTCCATTTCCTCCACTTCCCACGAGAGACGTGAATAAGACTCAATGACTTGTATAAATAGGTTATCCGCCCTATTTCCAAACGACAGAGAAAAACAACAAGAAAACACTGAGCCTCGCTTACACCAATCATAAGCTTGTTCACTTTCTGTTACAAGTCATAAGCAAGTCTACACCTTCACATTCTCAACACCTTCTTCGCTTCCCTCCCTAAGATCAACCCCATCTCCTTCACTTTGTGACCGAAACAAGTCCTGAACCCGCCATTTCTTGGTTTAGGCCGGACTTGCACAAATTGATCTCTCGAAACTACAAGCACTCACCGCGCAGTGCATTTGTTTGAGGTTTAAATTCATTCCTCATCCACACCCCAAATTACCAAATTCCGTAGGAGTAGTTTTCACCCATAAACAAAAGCGTTTGAATGGCCCAGCGCCCCATTCACATCTCTTGACAGCGTCCGCGCTAGTAATCGCGTTGAGTCCCCATGACAGAACGGGGAAAAAAATGACTGGTTGTAGATAAGATCGTTCGGCCAGACTTACTTGTGTTTGGAATCCACGAGTTAGCGCCAACAGGTCTTCTCCAGGCGTCCGGGTTCTATCAGCAATTCGTCGGTGCGGTAGCAAGCGGGACGGTTTGTTGGAGATTCTTTCGGACGTTGACATTGGTAGAGGGGATGTGCCCAATTTCGCCTTGTTGTCGAGTACCCACCAGTGCCCCAATATCAGGTCGTAACCCAGTTCTTTAACAATGTGAAATTTTCCACGCGTTATAGCGTCTCCTATCTTGATCTCGAGGTTGATGTAGTCGTGCGCGTTCAAGGCTTCCCCTCTTGGGTTCTCAATCACGGATGGGGATCGGGTAGCCTCTTGTTTCGTAAACCCCGTTGCCTTCAGAGTCTTGAAAGTGATAATATTAAAGTCAGAGGCCGTGTCGACAAGCGTGTTGTCGAATTCAATACTTCTTAAATAGGATGTGGTCAGCAGTCCCCAGTTGTCCTTTTCGATCCCGCTTGCTGGGGGAGCTTGGGCTCCTGACTTGACTTCCATGGAGGGAAAAAGCCGGTTTCCTGACACAACGCGATTGAGAGCCGCGAAAATATCTTGGCGCTTCACCTTGGAAAGGTAGAGAATTTCGCATATGTGTGTTTATGGGTGAAAACTATTCTTGCCGGATTTGGTAATTTGGGGTGTGTGGATGAGGAATAAATCTAAACCCTAAACAAATGCACTGCGCGGTGAGTGCTTATAGATTCGGAAATCAATCTGTGTGCAAGTCCGGCCTAAACCAAGAAATGGCCGTTCCAGGACTTGTTTCGGTCACAAAGTGAAGGAGATGGGGTTTATCTTAGGGAGGGAAGCGAAGAAGGTGTTGAGATTGTGAAGGTTTTGGCTTGCTTATGACTTGTAACAGAAAGATCAACCGGCTTACAGGATGCAAGCTATCGATTCTGTCTTATATCAACACTTGGTTTCGTTTCTTGTCTCGGACTTGCTCTTGTTGGTGGAAATAGGAGGAGAACCTATTTATACAAGTCATTGAGCCTTATTCACGTCTCTCGTGGGAAGTGGAGAAAGTGGAGTGATGGAGTAGGGGAGTTGTGTGTCGATGCTACACGATCAGTCTTGCCCACTTCTACCGTCATCGCTAACCGTCCATAACTTCCTAACACGTTCTTGTGATGGCGCGTTGACGCCGCACGCCGTAAACCGCCCAGGACCAATACCCCGATGTATGTATTCCCCAGTTTGTGACATGATTGATGTTCTGGAATGTGTGGATCGTGGATCCATGAAAGGTAGCATGTAATCTTTGAATTGAATAATCACGTTATTCGGGAAGTTGATACTTGTGAAGTATCATGTGTATTTTATGCAGTGCATCGCATCATGGTGTGGTAAAGTGATGGGTGGTGACGCCTCACTGACCAATTAACTCCTGACCAGGATTGTATAACCAAGCTGGTGAAGTTGGACGGACGAGATGATCTTTGAGACACTCATCTGCGGCCGTTAATGAATTAGGGTTTTTGAAGAGGTGCAAAGCATCACTCTTCAGCTTGGTCGAAACCAAGCATGGGAAGGTTTTTGAAAGGTCCGACCGGGAATGCGTGTAGACAACATACCGGTGTACACGTCCATATCTCACTTGTCCCATGAAGGTGCAATCTAGGCCACTCAATTTGACCGTCAAAGAGGAGTGGTGGAGATCGATTTTGTAATAGGAATTTGGTACCGCAAAAAGCCGCGCACCATGCTCACTTCCTGCGCGTTCCAAGATGACCTAACTTGGTCGGTCTTGGCCGACCGGTCTGGCATGTAAGTGGTAGGCCGGTGTTCACACCTACACCCGACTATCTCATGAAAACGTGATCCGAACCACTCAAATCGTCCGGCGAAGTTGAGCGATCGAGATTAGTTTGCGGTTTTGGGAGGTGTGACCACGCTAGTTTGAGCGCGCGTCTTGGAATAACCAGGCATGATATGCCTTGGCCGATTGGGTGAGGGGATAGATGGGCCCACGGTGGTCATGCCGGTGACCGGACTCGCTTAATCTAATCTTGGACCCTCCATTCGTCTTTGAGAAGATGGACGCTCGTGATGCTCAAAACCCTAATTTGGGTTTCACGGGCTGTAACCATGCTCTGTTTGGGCGCACGAATTAGGATAACCAACCATGGTTGGTCCCGACCGATTGGTCGGTATGTAGGCGGCCCACGGTGATTGTGTCGACATGCTCCGGCCCTTTGAATCTACATCTACACCCTCCATCTATACCGCGAAGATGGATGGTTGAGACTTGTTTTGCGACACATGTAATATGCCGCAAACCCTAATTTAGGGTTTTCCGCCCATACGCTCTGGTTTGGACGTTTTGGCAAGCTAGGACAATCTCTGGGGAGGCCGACCATGCGGGGTCCGCGTCGGTTCGGCAGTGGATATTCCATACCCGCTTGGGGGTGATGGAATTGATCTGGGTCATCCAATCATGCTTGTGGAGTTGGATGACTGTGATCATATCCGGACTGATACGATCAGTCCGGATGCTCAATCGGGCTAGTATAACACACCGAGAGGGGCTCAATCGGCTAGTATAACACACCGAGAGTCACTGTACGGGTATTTCGTACATGGTTTCATTATAATGCTTGAGGTTCGTGTTGCTCTGTAAGAGCAACACTCGTCGTCATGCCGCACCGATAATGAGTACAAGAAATACAAGGCCGATTGCGCATTAATTAATAATGCTAGAAATTCACAGGTATATGGGATTGTTGCTACATGCTCCAACCTGGATGAATTTCGTGTATTCATAGAATGGGATTGTTGCCACATGCTCCATTCTAGGTGAATTAAGTGAGGGAGTATCCAACACTTATTGATGGCCTTATCTTTTACAAGATGTCAGCGCATAATTTTTTGGTTTTTTACAATTTTAACCTTAAATGAAAATCCACCATCAACATTAAGTCCCCTGCCTAGCACATAATGGTTACACTATTGTGGGGTAGGCATGAGATGGTGACATATACAAAGGAGACAAGATAAAGGAAGTCTACCTGAGGGATTACGGCCGTGGGCAATCCTCCATACGTGCACGATCTTAAGCCTTGATGAACCGGCTTCCTCCCTTAGGTGTTTGAGTTAGGGACAAGATTCTTCTTCTATTGGGAATCCTGGGCGTGGGTGCTTACACACTTCTGGTTGAATCGTTCGTGTATCCAGATGCTCTTCTGATTAGGGCTCAAAAGAAAGCCTGACTTGGTCGGTGTCGAATCCCATATATCGGGCACCGTAATCGTTTTAGGGTTTCCCAAAGACATATGCGATATATAGAGATTTTGAACCACTTTTACGATTTTGCAATAGGGCTTTCTCGCAGAAACTCCGTTTCCTCATCGTGTCGAACACCAAAGGGATCGTCTTCTTCATACCATCCAGATCTTCCGTCAAACGTGCACGACTGCCTCGGGGCTTCATGATGAATCCCCGCTCGTGTTCTCCGAGTCAAGAAGATCATACCGGTTCGTCTCTTTTTCCTTTTACGAATAATTGCTTGTTCTTCATAATGATCAGGTGAATAATCCTTTCATCCTTGCAGAGATATCCTACCGGAACATGTGTGACGGTTATCGATGATGACGACTTAAACAGTCCTCTTCCTTCAAAATCAAACACATCTACCCCTGTGAACCTCGAAGATGCCGATCTGGGTATCTCATCTTATGAATACCCCAATGCAGTCTTTCCTTCGATGTTCGTATGAAATGTTTATCCTCCAGCCTACCGAGATGTCGGTGGATTCTTAGTGCGGAAGGATTTTGTGTCTTTGTACACAAAGTTATGGAGGAAGTACGACCATATCGCAACCAGGAATGTGGTCCTAAGACTGTTCATCCGCTTTGGTCACCGCGGTAAACCGCCTTCTTCCCATGATTGCTGAGATGGAGAATATTTCTATCCGCAACGTTCTTTGAATCAAGCCTCGAAAAGTGGGAGAATATGGTATCTACTGCGAATCCATGGAGTTCAACGTGGGCTGGTTGCGGCGGCGTCTTGATATTATCAAGGTCGATCGAGCGGGCATCCTCGTGAATGTTGTTCCTGCTGCGAAAGCTATCTTGGAAGAGGAGAAGGCTCTGGCCGCAGAATCAAAGGAGGTAGAGCGGGCTGTACAAGACTTGAAGAAAAGAACAGAAAGATATCAAGCTAGACTGGAGATGATGCTCTCAAGGAACTATAATCTTCTAGATGGCCTTTTCTAAGTCGTATTCAAATTGTATTCCTTTTATGTCAAAGTTTATTGAACATCTTTGCGAGAATAAATTGCATAGGTTTTGATTGGTGAAACGGGTTTTTTCATTGATGCATCTCTCAATATAATTGATGATTCAAACATGTAATGAAAATAAATGCCTCGTATTGTTGACAGAGCAGATAGTGGTCGGCATGATATGCCTTGAGCCACTTTCCATTGATGATCTGCTTCCAATTTGCCTCCGTCCACCTTAATAATTTTGTAGTAGCCAATGTTGTAAGCCTTGGTGACTGTGTAAGGACCTTCCCATTTCGGTGAGAACTTTGGTGCGGACATGTCTTGTTGGATGTGTTTGGCCGTTTTCAAAACCAAATCTCCCACTTTGAAAACACGTGATTTCACAGTTTTGTTGTATGCCCTGGAAATTCTGTTCCTGTACACCTGAGTACGTTCTTCTACTTTGTCTCTTCTGAAATCCAGAGTGTCTAACTCCGCTACTCTAGAGTTAGAGGCTTCAGCCTCGTTCCAGTGGATTCCGGTTGCCGCTGCGATCCTGGCTGATGGGATTTTGATCTCTGCTGGGAGAATTGCATCCGCTCCGTAAACAAGTGAGTATGGGGAAACCCCAATGGAGCTTCTGGGCGATGTCCGGTATGCCCATAGTGCCATTGGTAACTGGTCATGCCATTCCCTATGATTGTCGTGTACTGTTCGACTGATGATCCGGATCAATGTCTTGTTGGTACTTTCAGCTTGTCCGTTCCCTTGAGGATAGTAGATGGTGGAGAAGACCTGTTTAATGCCATACTCCTCAAGTAACTCTCGTACCTGTTTATTGGCGAAGGGAGTGCCATTATCAGTGATGATATGCTTAGGCACGCCGAAACGACAAATAATATGTTCTTTTATGAACGCCGCAATTGTTGCTCCCGTAGTTCCTCGCAGGGGAATGGCCTCTACCCATTTGGTGAAGTATTCTGTCACAGTTATGATGTACTCATGCTGCTTCGATGATGGAGGATTGATTTTTCCGATAATGTCCAGTCCCCAACTGTAAAATGGCCATGGACTGCTTACCGAGTGTAAAGGGGTGGAAGGAGCGTGAACAAGGTTCCCATGAATTTGGCATTCGTGACTTTTGTACAAAAGCGGCTGCATCATCCTCCATGGTCGGCCAATAGTATTTCTCGTGTATCTGGAGAAACAGTTTCCTCTTCCCTTGATGTTCCCCTTCATGTGCTTCCTTCAGCATGATTGGGATTTCTTCTCCATCCAGGCATCGTAGTAGATCACCTCCGAAGCTCTTGCGATACAGGATTCCTTCATGCAATATGAACCGCTTAACCTTTTGCTTCATCTTGATAGCATCCTTTTGATTGGCATGAGTTGTTCCGTCACGGAGATAACTAATGTACGGTTCTCTCCAGTCCCCAGTGTGGTTTACGTTAAAAACTTCCAATTGATGTGGCGGTAGTTGACAATTTGAGCAGGACTTCTGAAGTAGTCTGGATTGAGTCTCCATCTCTGGCCAGTAATAGCCCAGGCGTTGAAGTCGTCGGTAAAGCGTTACCACCAGTGATTGTCCACAAATTTCGTTGTGAACATGATTCAGCTGTAGTTGTGTTTCGTCATTCCCAAGACATCTTGACAGGGAACTATCCGGGTTCCGATAATACAGCATACCATGAAGCATGAAGAAGTTCCGCAGGGTTTTAAGACTGACCTTTCCTTGGGAGAGTGAGCTGTTGAGCTCTTGAATGATCGGAGTTCGCCAATCGTCGGTCTTGGTGTCTTTGTATTGTGATAACCATGTCGATTCTATGGTTCTCCTCTTTATCATCGGTGGTTTCTTCCAAACCTTCGAACTTCAATTTGGAAGCCGGTGTTGCTAGACAATCGGCGTGTTTGTTGTTGTCAGACCGACATGGGTTATGGTTGCATCAAAGAAAATAATTCGTTAACCTCTCGTGCTTCGATCGATATGGAGCTAGTGTTACTTCCTTTAGTGCGTATACCCCATTCATCCGATTCACCGAACTTGGAGTCACCTCTTATCTCCGTGCGCGTGACTCCCGCTTGGTTGGCTATTGACACCCTATGAGAAAGGCTTCATACTCTACCGAGTTGTTGGTGCATTCAAGTCCAAATTTTGAAGGAGTGTGAGAATACTTCCCCAGTTGGAGATACTAATACCACGCCCGCTCCTCCAGTATTACTGCTAGGGGTAGCAGAGCCATCAAAATACAAGAGCCACACTTCTTCTTCCAAAATAGAGACGTCTGGGAATTCTCCAGGGAGATCTTCGTGTAGCCCTGTAGTGCCTTCTCCAGGAAATGCGGCCAGAAGTCTCGCAAATCGCTTGACCCTTGATAGCTCTAGGTGACGCACACGTTATGTCCAGCTTCGACATTTGGAGAAGCCACTTGCCTGTCCTTCCAATCGGGACCGGCTTTGAAAGTAAAAACTTTGCAGGATCAGATTTAGACACGAGTATCACCCTATTAGATAGTAGGTAATGCCTGAACTTTTGAATGGAATGGATCAAGGCTAAACATGCTTTCTCCGCTCTGGGGTCTCTGAGTTAAACATCTCTCAATATTCAGCTGAAGTAGTATATGGGATGTTCGATTCCCTCGTCGTCTTCCTGAGCGAGTAGAGATCCTACTGCGGTGTCACTGAAGGCAGTGTAGAGATGTAGCGGCTTTCCTTGAGCAGGAGACTTCATAACGGTTGGATATGACAGTATTCGTTGAATCTTTTGAAAAGCCTCTTGCTGGGTTGTGGTCCAAATGAAGCTAGCTCCTTTCTTTAGCAAGGGAGTGAATGAGGCGGCAAGTTGGGCTAGACCCTAGTATAAAACGTCGGATGTAGTTTACCTTGCCCATGAAACTTTGGAGTTCCTTCACGGTCGTGGAGGTGGCATTGTGAGGATAGCTTGAGTCTTGGACGAGTCTACCTTGATCCCTTCCGCGGTTACTTGGAATCCTAAAATTTTGCCCAAGAGACACCGAAAGCGCATTTCAAAGGATTCATCTTCAACTTGTATTCTCGACACCTCTCGAACACTTGCCGTAAGACGTTGGTGTGATCTGCTCGAGCCCTTGACTTGACCACAATATTATCTACGTAGTCTTCTACTTGTTTATGCATCATGTCATGGAAGATTACTGTCATAGCACGTTGGTACGTTGCGTCGGCGTTCTTTAAACCGAATGACATAACAGTATAGTAAAAATTGCCAAGAGGGGTTCGGAAGGCTGTCTTACTTGGATCGTGCTCATACATCCTTATCTGATTGTATCCCATGTAACCATCCATGAAGGAAAACATGCTGTGTCCGCTAGTGGCATCTACTAACATGTCGATGTTAGGCAGGGGAAAGTCGTCCTTGGGGCAGCACTTGTTCAAGTCTCTGAAATCCACGCAAAGACCGAATCTGTCCGTTTTTCTTCTTTACCGGGACCACATTAGCTAACTAGGTCGGATGATGAATAGGTCTGATGAAGCCATCAGCTAGTAACTTCTGAATTTCGTTCTTGATTTGTTCTTCTACCTCATGTCTGAATTGCCTCGGAGATTGCTTGATTGGCTTGGATCCAGGTATGACATGTAAGTGATGGGTGACCAATTTTTCATCCGTGACTGCATTTCCTCGTATGTCCAGTGCGAACGATCTAGGTACTCCTTGAGTAGTTGAACAAGACTCGTACGTTCGTCTATGGACAGAGTCGAACTGATAGAGACCAGCCTGTGAGATTCTTCATTCCCGATGTTAACAGTTGATAGACACATTTTTTGTGTCTGAATTGTCCTCAATCTTTGGTATTGTTGGAACTCGATTTTTGTACTAATATTGTGTTTTTATGCATTTTTAGGTATTTTTGGAAATAAATATTTTTGGAAAAATCGGCTCGAAAAGTTGCTCGAACACCCCTGAGGACATTTGATATTCTTGACTCCCACTTTGGATAAGGGGTAACCCAATTACTAAGGGGCACCCAACCGATATTCGCACTCCCACCTGTTGGATAAGGGGTGACCTTCTCCTCAACGTTTGAAAATATGTTTTGGCGGGAAAATTTGGTTTCAAAGAACCGAATTAGGGTTTAGATTTTGAAGGAGTTTCAAGAGACTCAATGGTCAAAATCATTGGGTATCTTCCTTAGGGCCTAACAGATCGGTATGGGTCTTCTTTTCGATCCAAACTGGCTGGAATTCTCGCTAGGAGAAAACAGGGCAGCACGGTTACGTGAGAGAAATACACGGATTACAACGTGATTCGACGAGTTTTGCTCGTGTTTGGTCACTCCAAAAGCGTGTAGGAGTTAAGTAAGGAAGATTCAGCACGATATTACAGCATCAGAAGCCGTGTAGAAGTAAAAAAGGAAACAAAATATTTTCTTTAAACACCGAGTGATGGGAGGATTATATGCAATTATATTGTGATATCTCGCGGCTGCTTGACTATAAATAGGTGCTGGTATATCAGTGAGAAGGTACGGAGAGTTTGGGAGGTTTTAGAACGCTACAAGAGCCAAAAAATCGAAGTTGCAGAGACTACCATTTTCTCGCTCGCATCTCGAAGATCGTGAAGAACATACTATCTAGGACAGTCGTTTTCAACGAGAAAAACGACTACGAACGTGGGTCGCAGTTGTTGTAATGTACCGCACTTTATCTCTATCGTAGTCTGTAATAGAGTTTGCAACACTTATAATCGTTGCAAACACTTGATTTTCATCATTTTCTCCATTTCATCATTTGTACACCTCCTTTGAGCAATAAAATCATATTTTGAGCGTGTTTCCAACATGATGAGCGGCTAATTCTCCCCACAACCAAGGCAATGAGGAAGCTATTTACGCATGAATAATTGGTAACTATTTTATTTTCTCTAATTTATAATTAATAATTCACTCAATCACTGCTTTTGCAGAGTTTTAATTGTTTGCAAAAATTCTTTTCATTAGTTGTGATTCAATTAGATAGGTTATGCTTTGTATTAAGATAATCTATGCTTAGGGATACAATTAATTTTTGAGAATTTGTCTGATTATTTGTGAATTAAGAAACAAGGGATTTAAAAGATAATTGGAGTTTTGGGTTATTTACCGTTATTCATTCATGTCTAATAGTGGAATCAGTGTCTTGGTAATTTTCTCATATCTTGAATCAATTTTTTTTGTTAAGTTTTCTTATTTATTAATTTTTATAAGTCTAAAATCTTTTGCTTTCACAAGTCTCAACGAACCTTATTACTACAACATTATTGAGTCACATCAATTTTTGGCGCCGCCGACGCGGGCTTGTCTTTAGGCTAGAGTTTTTAGATTTTCTTTTAGTTTTTTTTTATTTATTTGTTCTTCTTTACGTTTTTGGGTTTTTGTCTTTTCCTTTCAGATTTTGGGATTTGGAGCGAAAGAAATATTTGCCAAAGCTTTTGGTGGATACTTAAAGATTTGGAGTTAAAGACAAAGCGAAAGGAGCAAAAGAAGAAGATTTTTTTTTATATTTTATAAAAAGAGAAAAAAAAAAGAGAGGCATTTTTATTTTTTTAGATATTTTTTTTTCTTTTGCACTTTTACTTTTTGGACTTGGACATTTGGACATTCGGACATTCCTTTTTTTTTTTTTTAAACCCTACGGAAGGGTAGTATTAAATATCAAATTGTTTGCAGAGAAGGACGGTGATTACGATATCACCTCGGCCCCTCGGGTTCGTACATGACATAGGAGTCGTGGCCCGAGTCGACTACAACGGTTCATCCCCCGTCTGGAACGGGAGGTAAGTTTGTCGAAACACTCGCGAATCCCCTGCCAGCGAGTTACTGTCTTCCTTCGTGTGAATATATGCTGATGACTTGAAAACGGCTGTTTTAATTTCCTAGTAAAGGGCAAGGACTGGCCATATAAGATAAGGGTTCGGATTTCATCACCATTCTCTTCTTGCCCGCCTTAGGAAAACAATACTTAACGCGAACCTAAGCCTTAAAATCTGGAATAGAACGAGACCGATAGGGTAACGAGCTTAGTAGGAAAGTCTTCCGAAAAATATTGGTTACTCTTTTAGCATACTTTGAAGTTCATGATGGTCTCGTGAAGTTGAATGCGTGATCTGCGCCGCCTTGTAATAGCGGTAAGGCCTTGGGTATCAAAGCTCCACTGAGCTTCCTTCGCCTTGATTCAACTTACTTTGACTCGGATTGATCCAGAGGGGTTTGCTTAAATTGTAACGAATTCCCTTTCGAACGATTAGAAGCTGGTCTAGAAAACAATCTAAGTGGAGCCATCATGCTTTTTGTTTGCTAGATATCATTAGGTTTGTCAGGTGGAGTCACCTTGTTTGTGCTTGCATAGAACTTCCCTTCCTTTTAGGATTTTTCTTTTTGTTTTATTTTTTTAGTGTATGCCCGAGGTCTTTAGAGAACGGGCTTGGAAAAGAAACACTCTAGGTCGTTTGATTAGTGACAAACCTAGTAGTTCTTCTTGTGAAAGCGGGGAACTCGGAGACTCTTCTTTTTGAGAGCCCCGTTTTTGGAAACTTCATTTTGAAAATCTGTCTCTTAGTGAGGAAAGTACCCTTAGTACTTTAGTTGTGCCAACGATGGCAACTTTGAAAGATTACATGTTCCCTACTGGGACCAACCGAGCTTCGTGCATTAAATTGCCACCAATACGGCTAACTTCGAGATAAAAGCTAGTATCCTTCGATGATCCCTATATTCTTAGGAAAAGAGGATGAGAACCCTTATTTTCATATTAGGGACTTTGAGGAAATTTGTGGGACAGTTAGAATAAAAGACCTTACTGATGAAGTTTTGAAACTTAAGATGTTCCCATTTTCCTTAAAAGATAAAGCCAAGACCTGGCTAAACAACTTACCATCCGGATCCATTGAAACATGGCAGAACTTATTGCCGCTTTCTATATGAAATTCTACCCTAAGCATAAAACTGCAAAGTTGTAGCGTAAAATTAGTGCTAGTGTGCAACAAGAGGGAGAGTCACTTTATAGGTTTTTAGAGAGATTCAATGATCTCCTATCTCAGTTGTCCTCACCATGGATTTGATACTTGTAGGGATTATTTATGATGGTTTAGACTATTCACCAAAGCCATGGTCGAGTCTATGTGTCTTTGGTGAGTTTACTAATAAAAGTGCTTGAGGATGCCTTTACCTTCTTAGGAGTTGTTGCTGAGAAATCCCAACAAAGGGGGAGTCTTGTGTTGAACCCCCTAAAAGACTCTTGGTCAATAGAAGTAGCACCAATGTGGTAGATACAAGCTTCGGGTCGATGCTAAGTTTGCTTGCTTTATCTAGAAGGTTAGAAGCTTTGGAAATGGGTCGGTCTAAAAATAGGTCCTTTGGCGAACCTAATAGAACCTCTCAAGTATCTAGTTGTGGAATAGAGCCCGATAACTTATTTTGGGAAGGTCGGTTAGTGAAGAGCAAGCTCATGCTCATCTATAACAATGCTAGGTTTGAGAACCGTCAAGTATGACCCATACTCGAGACCTACAATCTGGTTGGAGAAACCATCCTAATTTCTCTTGGTCTAAGGGCCAGAATCAAGGTCACCTAGTAATTCTCACCTCCCCTGTGTTTTGGTTATAATAAGAATTCTTCGTGTCAAACCCGGTTTGAACCCTTCCGAGAATAGAATGACTAGCTTAGAGGAATCTTTTAGTATACTAAAAAGAGCCGTGATATGTTAGCACAGAGCCGGGAAATGTTAGTAAAGAGCCAGGGTAATTTTCAAGAGGAAACCAAGCAGAATTTTAAGAATAATTCCCAGTCTCTTGCTAAACTAGAACTTCAAGTCGGCCAAATTGCTAAGTTCCTTAGTGAGAGAGAAGATGGAAGGTTCCCTAGTCATACTAATCCTAACCCTAAAGGAGATAAATCGTACAATCATGTGAATTCTATTACAACCCTTAGGAGTGGGAAGAAAGTTGACAATAAGGTCGCCATGCCTGATAGTGAACATGCTGTAGTTCACCCTTATGAGCCAGAAAAAAAAAAGAAACTGATAGAGTCTCTAAAGAGACCAATGAGGGTCATATTGAACCAGGCTTTGTTCCCACAGCCCCCATTCCCCCGTGCTAGTTCCAACTAAGAGGAGTCGAACTTTAATGATATATTGGAGGTTTTTAAGCAGGTTACTATCAACCTCCCATTGTTGGATGCGATTAAGCGATTCCCGCTTATGCCAAGTTTCTTAAGGACTTGTGTACACGAAAGCGTAAGCTTAGTGTTCAAGAAAGCCTTCCTAGCTAGTCACGTGAGTTCCATTATTCGTAATACCACTACTCCTAAGTATAAGGACCCGTGGTCCCCTACCATTTCTTGCACAATAGGTGAATACCGTGTTGAGAAAGCTTTGCTTGACTTAGGAGCCAGTGTGAACTTACTTCCATACCATGTGTACCTTAAGCTAGGACTTGGTGAGATGAAACCTACCCGCATGACTCTTCGCTTAGTTGATAGGTCCGTTAAAATTCCTCGGGGTGTGATCGAGGATGTTCTCATAGAGGTCGACAAGTTTATTTATCCTATGGATTTTGTTATCCTAGATACCCAACCTCGTCCGACCCGAGAACCGGATACCGGTAATTTTAGGTCGCCCGCTTTTAGCTACATCCAATGCGATCATTAACTCGTCGAACCGGTATTATGAATTTGTCTTTTGGTAATATGACTATTGAGTCAACGTTTTCCATATTAGTAAGCTACCCTCTAAACTAGATGACTCGAGCATAGAAGAGGTGAACATGATAGGAACATTAGTCGAGGAGTCATTACCAAACACTTTGTTAGAAGATCCATTAGAGAAATGCCTAGCTCACTTTGGGATTGATTTTGATGATGATGATGTGATTAATGAGGTGAATGCCTTGTTAGATTCAACCCCTTTGATAGACACTAGTAATGGCTGGAAACCCAAGTTCGAACCTCTACCCGTTTCTAAGTCTACCCTAGTTCCTTCGTTAGAAGAGCCTCCTAAGTTGGACCTAAAACCATTGCCGATACCCAAGTATGTGTTTCTAGGACCATCCGAAACTTTACTCGTGATTATTGCTTCCGACTTGGATAGTGATCAGAAAGTAGGCTAGTAACCATCCTTCAAAATAACAAGGAAGCTTTAGGGTGGACCATAGCAGACATTAAGGGTATAATTCCTACCGTATGTATGCATCGATCTATTTAGAGGAAGATACCAAACCTTCTAGGAGATGCAACGAAGACTAAACCCCAATATGAAAGAAGTAGTTTGAACCGAGGTCCTTAAGATATTAGATGCGAGGCATTATCTACCCCATTTCGACAGTAAGTGGGTCAGCCCCCGCTCAGGGTTGTTCCCAAGAAATCCTAGATACTGTAGTCTAGAATGATAACAATGAGTTAATCCCTACCCGAGTGACCACGGGTTGGCGTGTTTGTATTGACTATAGGAAATTGAACAAGGTCACTAGGAAGGACCACTTTCCCCTTCCCTTCATCGACCAGATGCTAGAGAGATTAGCTGGACATAGTCATTACTGCTTTTTATATGGCTACTCGGCTATAATCGTATCGTTATTGCCCTGTAAGACCAGAGAAAACCACTTTTACCTCGTCCCTTTGGCACCTTTGCGTATAGACGCATGCCTTTCGGGCTATGTAACGCCCGCAACTTTTCAGCGTTGCATGATGAGCATATTTTCGGATATGGTAGAATGGTTCTTGGAGGTCTTTATGGATGATTTTTCAGTATTTGGTTCGCCTTTTCGATGAGTGCTTGCATCATTTGTCATTGGTGTTGACTAGATGTAAGGAAAAGAATTTAGTGCTTAATTGGGAAAAATGTCACTTCATGGTTCGTTCAGGAATTGTTCTAGGGCATATCGTATCTTCTAAGGGTATAGAGGTAGATAAAGCCAAAGTTGACCTTATCAAGACTTTACAGTCCCAAAACCGTAAAAGATATTAGGTCATTCTTAGGGCATGCAGGTTTTTATCATCGATTCATTAAGGATTTTAGCTTGATTTCTAGACCTCTTTGCAATTTGCTTGCAAAAGATGTTAAGTTTGTCTTTGATGACGCTTGTTTAGAGGCTTTTGAGAAGCTTAAGACTTTACTCACTACCGCCCCCATAGTCCATGCACCTAACTGGAACCTACCCTTTGAGATCATGTGCGATGCTTCAGATTATGCTATTGGTGTTGTGCTAGGTCAGCGAGAAAACAAATTACTTCATGTGATTTACTATGCTAGCAAAACTCTGAATGATGCCCAATTGAACTATACCACTACAGAGAAGGAACTGTTGGCCATTGTGTTTGCCTTAGACAAATTTAGACCCTATCTCTTAGGTTCTAAGATCGTAATCTATACTGATCATGCTGCTTTGAAATACCTTTTGTCTAAGAAGGATACCAAACCTAGATTGATTAGATGGATCCTTTTATTACAAGAATTTTGTCCAGACATTAGAGACAAAAAGGGTGCAGAAAATGTAGTAGCGACCACTTGTCTAGGCTAGTTGTTAGTTCCCCCGATGATTCCATTCATATAAGGGATAGCTTTCCGATGAACAATTGTTCTCTGTTTCCCAATCACCTTGGTATGCAAATATAGTGAATTATCTTGTTATCGGGTCGAATGCCCCAACATTGGGGTAAACAAGATCGTTCTAGGTTCTTAGCCGAGGTTAAGCACTTCTTTTGGGATGATCCTTATTTATTTAAGTATTGTCCAGGACAGTTTATTAGGAGATGTATACCCGAGAGTGACCAATCCAAGATTATTTCCTTTTGTCATGATCATGCTTGTGGGGGTCACTTTAGTGCTAAGAAGACTGCCGCGAAGATATTGCGCGTGTGGATTCTATTGGCCTTCGTTGTTTAAAGACTCCCACAGTTACTGTGTTACTTGTGAACGTTGCCAGAAATTAGGAACCATTTCCCGTAGGAACATGATGCCCTTGAACCCTATTTTAATCATTGAGGTCTTTGATGTGTGGGGTATTGACTTTATGGGTCCGTTTCCTAATTCCTTTGGTAACCTATACATCCTTGTCGCCGTAGACTATGTCTCTAAGTGGATTGAGGCGGTTGCGTGTAAAACCAATGACCATAGGGTTGTGATTGAGTTCTTGAAAAATAATATACTTACACGTTTTGGTACACCACGAGCTATAATTAGTGATGGAGGGTCGCACTTTTGTAATGGACCTTTTAAGCTTTTGATGAAGAAATATGGTATTACACATAAGGTAGCCACCCCATATCATCCGCAGACTAGTGGTCAGGTAGAGGTTTCTAATAGGGAGATAAAACGTATATTAGAGAAAATAGTTAATCCTAATCGGAAAGACTGGTCGTCTAGGCTTACTGATGCCTTATGGGCTTACCGCATCGCGTTTAAAACCCCTATCGGAATGTCGCCTTATCGGCTTGTTTATGGCAAGGCATGTCATTTACCCGTTGAGTTAGAACATAGAGCTTATTGGGCTGTTAAGCAGCTAAATTTTTCACTTGACAAGGCAGAGCCCATAGGAAACTCCACTCAATGAGTTGGACGAGATTCGTATAGATGCTTACGATAGTGCGAAGGAGTATAAGAACAAAATGAAACTTGTGCATGATAGAAATATTTTACGTAAGTCATTTTCTCCAGGTCAAAAAGTTCTTCTGTATGATACCCGCTTGCATCTTTTCCCTGGGAAGTTACGTTCTCGGTGGACGGGTCCTTTTATTGTTCGCACCGTCTTTCCTCATGGAGTCATTGAAATCGAGACACCGGATGGTAGTAGTTCTTCGAAGGTTAACGGTCGAGATTGAAACCCTTTTTAGAGCCCTTTCCTACAGGTGATGTTGAGGAGGTCCCTCTGAGGACTCTGTTTACCCTTGATTGACCATCAAGGCGGTTGTATGTTGTATATTAGTTTTGATTTTCTCTCTCTTCACCCGTACTATCTTTCCAACTTCTCCTCGTGTTATTTTACTTTTGGTTCTGCTTCTTTTCATTAGAAACATTGAGGACAATGTTAGATTTAAGTTTGGGGGTGGGGAAGAACTTTTAGTTGCCCTTTTGAAACTTCTAGCGTCACATGGTATCCTAGGTTAGCTAAGTTTACATACTTGTTTCTCACCGAAAAGATAGAAATTGGAATGCTAGGTATAACAACCTATTGAGACATTAGAGAAAAAGACATTGAGATCCTTGAAATTCAGGAGAGAACTTGTTCCTTTTAGAGGGTAACCGTGATGAACCTAACCATCCATGATGGAAAGGCAAGTAGGTCAGGAAATGCCAGAAAGACAAAGCAACCTCACAATGTAGTCTTAGTTACTGGATTACAACTCTCTCTCAGTAGAAACTTATCATCATCAACAAACGGAGCGACATCAAAATCTAAAAAGAAAGTGGAAGACGTTTAAGGTTTAGAAGCAACAATAGAAAATCAGAATTCAAAATCAAATGATATAAGTTATTGAAGTTCATGATACTAAGACATTACAAGTTGCGAAGATCCAAGTGTTAAATTCCTTCTGTGATGGCCATGTAAATTTTTGTTTTGTTTCCAACAAAAAAAAAAAAAAAAAAAAAAAAAATGAAAATGAAATCATCATTACGTTCTTTTTGTTCTATAATTAATTTTTGTTCAATAAGGCCATAGGAAGTAGAAATTTTTATGTCAAGCAAGAAATCAAAGAGAAGAGTTAATTGTCAAGGTTCTACGAGGTTCAAGAGTTTATCATCAATAGTTGAAGACCGAAGAAGACGTTGTTTCTACTGAGCACTATGAGAGAGTCAAGAAAAATACATTTGGTTGCTTTGTTAGTCCGCTTTCAATCTGCACAAGATCTTTCTAGCCATCGGTTTAACTCATCACACGTAATTAGTCCAAATTGCAGCGTAGCAGATGTCCCTCTCATCTTTTTCTCTCTCCTAATCTTAGTCCACCAGAAATCACGGACGCATCTTACAATGTTTATCTAGTCATTGTGTAAATGGATATCTCTTTATCTAGCAGAGTGTTGCGGATGTGTCTCCCCTTTTCTTCAATCGGCTTTAGAGCCGACACCATTAATTTCTCCTCGGCATTCTAGTCACTTGGAGATAGGTTGAGAATTTGTATGTCCTCATAGCTCTTTGGATACTTGTGACCAATTAGAAGTACATGTTTTGTGGGTACACCTCTGGTAAACCCTCCGGAGACAACACTCCGCCACTAGGGCCACCTAGGGGTTCAAATGATTTTTATTTTCTAGAATAAATTTGCTCGAGGACTAGCAAATAATAAGTTTGGGGGTATTTGATAGACACATTTTTTGTGTCCGAATTGTTCTCAATCTTTGGTATTGTTGGAACTCGATTTTTGTACTAATATTGTGTTTTTATGCATTTTTAGGTATTTTTGGAAATAAATATTTTTGGAAAAATCGGCTCGAAAAGTTGCTCTAACACCCCCCTGAGGACATTTGATATTCGGACTCCCACTTTGGATAAGGGGTAACCCAATTACTAAAGGGGCACCCAACTGATATTCGCACCCCCAGCTGTTGGATAAGGGGTGACCTTCTCCTTCGTTTGAAAATATGTTTTGGCGGGAAAATTTGGTTTCAAAGAACCAGAATTAGGGTTTAGATTTTGAAGGAGTTTCAGTGAGACTCAATGGCTGAAAATCATTGGGTATCTTCCTTAGGGCCTAACAGGACTGGTATGGGTCTTCTTTTCGATCCAAATTGGCTGGAATTCTCGCGAGGAGAAAACATGGCAGCACGGTTACGGGAGAGAAATACACGGATTACAGCGTGATTCGACGAGTTTTGCTCGTGTTTGGTCACTCCAAAAGCGTGTAGGAGTTAAGTAAGGAAGATTCAGCACGATATTACAGCATCAGAAGCCGTGTAGAAGTAAAAAAAGGAAACAAAATATTTTCTTTAAACACCGAGTGATGGGAGGATTATATGCAATTATATTGTGATATCTCGCGGCTGTTTGACTATAAATAGGTGCTGGTATGTCAGTGAGAAGAGACAGAGAGTTTGGGAGGATTTGGAACGCTACAAGAGCCAAAAAAATCAAAGTTGCAGAGACGGCCATTTTCTGCTGCTGCATCTCTGAAGATCGTGAAGAACAGACTATCTAGGACAGTCGTTTTTCAACAGAGAAAAAACGACTACAGAACGTGGGTCGCAGCTGTTGTAACAGCCGCACTTTATCTCTATCGTAGTCTGTAATAGAGTTTGCAACACTTATAATCGTTGCAAACACTTGATTTTCATCATTTTCTCCATTTCATCATTTGTACACCTCCTTTGAGCAATAAAATCATATTTTGAGCGTGTTTCCAACATGATGAGCGGCTAATTCTCCCACAACCAAGGCAATGAGGAAGCTATTTACGCATGAATAATTGGTAACTATTTTATTTTCTCTAATTTATAATTAATAATTCACTCAATCACTGCTTTTGCAGAGTTTTAATTGTTTGCAAAAATTCTTTTCATTAGTTGTGATTCAATTAGATAGGTTATGCTTTGTATTAAGATAATCTATGCTTAGGGATACAATTAATTTTTGAGAATTTGTCTGATTATTTGTGAATTAAGAAACAAGGGATTTAAAAGATAATTGGAGTTTTGGGTTATTTACCGTTATTCATTCATGTGTAATAGTGGAATCAGTGTCTTGGTAATTTTCTCATATCTTGAATCAATTTTTTTTGTTAAGTTTTCTTATTTATTAATTTTTATAAGTCTAAAATCTTTTGCTTTCACAAGTCTCAACGAACCTTATTACTACAACATTATTGAGTCACATCAACAGTCTCGAGCTCGTCAGTCGTGGAATTGGTTCCATCTTGTAGTTGTCGCGGGGCATCCAATACCTCCTCTTGTATTCCGTCGTTCTTGCAGCATTCAATTGGGCGGAGAGACTGGGTGCCAGTCACTCCTGCTAATTGCTAACAGCGGCGCCGGTATATTGTCTTCCCCTTCTGGTCACGTTTCGCTTCAAAAGTGCGTTCCCTTTTGGTGTGAACGTGGGTTGAAGCTTCACTGGATAAAGATGGACACTTCGTCAGAGAAGGCGTGTCGTGGTGCTTGGCCCTCAGTGATGCAAGTCGGTTTTCTTCTTGGATTGAAGCCCACGTGGGTAGTGGGGTGCACAGGACTTTGTTTGATCCTCTCTGCGAGGTACCTTTTGGCTCGAACAGCTCCACTCCGCATATTGGTGCGTACGGAGATAATGATGCAGGAATGCGGATGACTTTCTCATTTAGCATGGTCTTCAGGCACTGGTGATACGTTGAGGGAATGACCTTGTTGTCGTGAAGCCACGGTCTCCCCAGTATCATATGGTAGTCCGACTCCTTTTCTATGACTTCAAACTTTGCTCTTGATGAACGGGCCCTACCGATAAATTGATTGACATACCCGTATGTGCCGGTCCGATTTCCTTCAAGTCCGTCATCGTGGTGGGCTGTCGTACAATCTTGCATAGGCTAACCTTGGGCTGTCTTGAGAGTCTTGAGAGTAATCACATTCGAAGATGCTCCCGTGTCGACGAGGGCCCTCCTGAACTCTGAACCCTTGATGTGAACGGTAACATGTAGGGCCCGATTGTGACCTTCCTCTGCCATCATGTCGTCTTGTGTGAATGTAACATTATTTACAGATGTTTCCGATGTAGTTAAGACTTCTGGACTAGAAGGAGTCAGGTGTACGTCCAGAGCTATTTTATTAATCGCAAAACGTCTCTCGCCCGTCGATTCTTCGAGAGGTGCAAGAGTTCACACAATCTTTCCACTAGAGATGCCGCTTCTGATCCACCGGCCTCCGGTTCGTAGTAAAATCTGATCCGAGGGGAACTAGTCCCCGTGTAGAGGTCTGTCATCTTGAACGCTCATCTCCATGATGTCATCTTGATGAGGAGATCGAGGAGGGGTATGCCGTTTACCACTTCTTTGATTAGCTCCATGTTCTTCCCACCGTGGTCGCCAATTGTTTAATTTCCTATTTGGGGTGTGTGGACCCGTGCTAGTTCGCTTAATGTTGGAAATCTCCTAAATCATGCCGTTCGAACTTGCCGGAGGAGGGGTATCTCCGTCGGAGGAACCATCGGAATTTGAGGCTGTCGAGGCGGTCCTAAGACCAACCATCTCGAAATTGATTGAATGGTATTGAAGAAATTGACTTTACAACCGAGAGATTAACCTCCCACTGTGGTCGCCAATTGTTTATGGGTGAAAACTATTCTAGCCGGATTTGGTAATTTGGGGTGTGTGGATGAGGAATGAATCTAAACCCTAAATAAATGCATTGCGCGGTGAGTGCTTATAGATTTGGAAATCAATTGAGTGCAAGTCCTACTAAACCAAGAAATGGCCATTCCAGGACTTGTTTCGGTCACAAAGTGAAGGAGATGGGGTTGATCTTAGGGAGGGAAGCGAAGAAGGTGTTGAGATTGTGAAGGTGTTGGCTTGCTTATGACTTGTAAAGTAAAGTCCGAATCGGCTTACATGGGATGCAAGCTATCGGGCCTTGTCTTATATCAACACTTGGTTTCGATTCTTGTCCTGGACTTGCTCTTGTTGGTGGAAATAGGGAGGAGAACCTATTTATACAAGTCATTGAGCCTTATTCACGTCTCTCGTGGGAAGTGGAGGAAGTGGAGTGATGGAGTAGTGGAGTTGTGTGTCGATGCTACACGATCGGTCTTGCCCACTTCTCCCGTCATCGCTAACCGTCCATAACTTCCTAACACGTTCTTGTGATGGCGCGTTGCACGCTACACGCCAGTAAACCGCCGACCAATACCCCAAAGATGTATCCCCCGCTTTGTGACATGATTGATGTTCTGGAATGTGTGGATCGTGGATCCATGAAAGGTAGCATGTAATGTCAATTGAATAATCACGTTATTCATGAAGTTGATACTTGTGAAGTATCATGTGTATTTTATCGCAGTACGCATCATGGTGTGGTAAAGTGATGGGTGGTGATGCCTCACCGACCAATTAACTCCGACCCGGATTGTATAACCAAGTCGGTGAAGTTGGACGGACGAGATGATCTTTGAGACACTCATCTCATGACCGTTAATGAATTAGGGTTTTTGAAGAGGTGCGCAAGCATCACTCTTCAGCTTGGTAGAAACCAAGCATGGGAAGGTTTTCGGAAAGGACCGACCGGGCATGCGTGTAGACAACATACCGGTGTACACGTCCATATCTCACTGTCCCATGAAGGTGCAATCTAGGCCACTCAATTTGACCGTCAAAGAGGAGTGGTGGAGATCGATTTTGTAATAGGAATTTGGTACCGCAAAAAGCCGCGCACCATGCTCACTTCCGGCGCGCGTTCCAAGATGACCTAACTTGGCCTGGTCTTGGCCGACCTGGTCTCAGCGTGTAAGTGGTAGGCTTGTGTTCACGCCTACACCGACTATCCCATGAAAACGTGATCTCGAACCACTCAAATCGTCCTGGCGAAGTTGAGCGGTCGAGATTAGTTTGCGGTTTGGGAGGTGTGACCACGCTAGTTTGAGCACGCGTCTTGGAATAACCAGGCATGATATGCCTTGGCCGACCGGGTGAGGGGATAGATGGGCCCACGGTGGTCATGCCGGTATGACCGGACCTGCTTAATCTAATCTTGGACCCTCCATTCGTGCTGGAGAAGATGGACGCTCGTGATGCTCAAAACCCTAATTTGGGTTTCACTGCCGTGTAACCATGCTCTGTTTGGGCACACGAATTAGGATAACCAACCATGGTTGGTCCCGACCGATTGGTCGGAGTATGTAAGCGCCCACGGTGATTGTGTCGACATGCTCCGGCCCTTTGAATTTACATCTACACCCTCCATCTATACCTGCGAAGATGGATGGTTGAGACTGTTTTGCGACACATGTAATATGCCGCAAACCCTAATTTAGGGTTTTCCGCCCATACGCTCTGGTTTGGACGTTTTGGCAAGCAAGGCCAATCTCTGGGGAGGCCGACCATGCGGGGTCCACGCTCGGTTCGGCAAGGGATATTCCATACCGCTTGGGGTGATGGAATTGATCCGGGTCATCCAATCATGCTTGTGGAGTTGGATGATCGTGATCATATCCGGACCGATACGGCCAGTCCGGATGCTCAATCGCTAGTATAACACACCGAGAGGGGCTCAATCGGGCTAGTATAACTCACCGAGAGTCACCAGTGCGGGTATTTCGTACATGGTTTCATTATAATGCTTGAGGTTCGTGTTGCTCGTAAGAGCAACACTCGACCGTCATGCCGCACCGATAATGAGTACAGAGATATACAAGGCCGATTGCGCATTAATTAATAATGCTAGAAATTCACAGGGTATATGGGATTGTTGCTACATGCTCCAACCTGGATGAATTTCGTGTATTCATAGAATGGGATTGTTGCCACATGCTCCATTCTAGGTGAATTAAGTGAGGGAGTATCCAACACTTATTGATGGCCTTATCTTTTACAAGATGTCAGCGCATAATTTTCTGGTTTTTTTACAATTTTAACCTTAAATGAAAATCCATCATCAACAACGTGTTGCATCATGGACTGCACAGTCTCATGTACGGAGTCCCCAGAGACCCCACAATTCCTCATCGAAGTGGGTCTCGATGTACTCCCTCGTTTCCTAGTTGGTGTTCCCCTTCTTCTATCTTTTATTTGAAGATATGTTTTAGTCTGTTGCAATCACTGGTTGGGTGGTGAACAAATCTGTGGTAGTGGCAATATTTGGGGTTTGCCATCTCGGCCTCAGTCGGTGGGCGTCTGGGAGATGGTAGTCTGATAACATCGTCTTGAATCCATGCTTCTAAGAGATCGATCACCTCCTCAATGGGAAACCGGAAATCCGGGGTATTTCCTTCGACTTCGTGATGAAGCATGGGAGCTTTAGCGGCGACCTTCCGTGGCGAGTCCCCCGTCGTCCGGTGCTTCACGTTTAGGCGCCGGTCTGCACTGGGATTTCCTTTTCCCTCCCTCGTTTACTACGCTTACAGTGGAGGGGCCAATATTAAATTATTTGTTGGGGAGACGCCTATTTCCGCGAGTTTCGCGCATGTCTTTGGTTCTGGTCGGTCTAGCCCTTTCCAATAACGCTGGTGCTGTCGTTGCGGATCGTCTGGAAGCTTCATGGAGTTCGGAGAATGTCTAGAAACGCAGGTTCTCTAGCAAGGCGCGGTAGATGGGAGCCATACCGTTGATGCATGTATTCACCAGTTGTTGCTCGATCACGTTTGGGTCATGACAGTCTAGTGCTTGAACCCTGAATCTCTTAACGAAATCATTCGGATGTTCGTTGTCCCGATGGTACATTCTTCCTAGGTCCGAGAAGGTAACTTGTTCAGACACGAAGAAGTACTTCTTATAAAATGCGGTAACCATGCTACCCCAGTTGGGAATGCTGTTTGGCGTGATGATGTTGTACCACGTGCACGCTCTTCCGGTAAGAAATTTCTAAAACTCCCTCGGACGGAGAAAGTGATTGTATTCGTGTTCACCCAGGGATTCGAGGAAGCGAGAGACACATTCACATGCATTTCCAGTGCCATCATACAGGGTGAATTGAGGAGAGGAGTATCCTCTTGGGAGAGGAATTCTTTGTATTTCAGATGGGTAAGGAGGTTGATGCTGATGCATGTCTATTTCATCATTCTTGACTCGATTCCGAAGAAGTTGCTCCAGATCCTCTCGTGTGACAAAATTGGATGGCTGACTTCTTTCCAATGGGGGTCTGGCACGAGTCTCGTCGTTTGCGGAGACGCGTTCCGCCGAGGCGCTAGCGTCGGGGGTGTTGGAGGTCTTTCTAAATGGCTCTGGATGGCATGACTCACGCGGCAGCCGCTCTGTCAAGGCTTTGAGAAAGACGAGTACTTCTTTCTGCGTTGAAACCATATCCATCTGGGCTCTGGCGAGAACCTCCTGCCGTTCCATCAAATCGATGATGGTGATATAGGGTCGGCTTCCTCTGGTTCCTACGGTTTCTCGTCCCATTGGTGGAGGCGTGCTTGATGAAGCGTTAGGAACGGTAGCAGCAGCTCTGGCCCTGGTGACTGGCGGCGTTTCACCTAAAGGAGCGCTTTCAGTACTGCCAGGATTAGCGAGTTGCGCAGGGATGTTAGAGGCGGCAACGGCTCTGGCCCTGGTGATCGGTGGCATTACACCCGAAAGGGTGCTTTCGGTGCTACTGGGGTCAGTATATGGCCTAGTGATGTTGTTGGAAGTAGCGTTAACATCAGGGACAGATTCTGTGTTGGTGTTCTCAACAGTTGATCCGGTTCTGAGTTCCACCATGTCGAAGTTGTAAGTGAAAGGTGATATCGGAAATTTGGAAATCGATATTGCAACCGATAGATTGATCTCCCACTGTGGTCGCCAATTGTTTGTAGGTGAAAATGGCTTCTGCTGATTTCGGTAACTTCGGGTGTGTGGGCGAGAAACAAATTTAAACCCTAAAAAATGTACTGCAAGGGAGTACTTTAGATTCGAGAGATCAATCTGTACAAGTCCGACCTAAACCAAGAAATGGCCATTCCAGACTTGCTTCGGTCAAAAAGTGGAGGAGAATGGGTTGGTTTTGGGGAAGGAAGCAAGGAATGTGATGAGACCAGAATAGTTGATTCTGGAAGAGTAGTTGTGTTACGACTTGTATCAGAAAGTGGGAAGCTAACATATGGGAAAGATAGCCAATGTTTTGTGGTGTATCCTCCTGACTGAACTTGTTGTTCGGTGGAAATATGTAAGACCTATTTATACAAGTCGAAGTGAAACGTACTCTGGTCTCATTAAGGAATGGAAAAATGGGTGAGTAAATGGGAGGAGGTGGTAACCGTTAACGCATGGAATTGATGTTCCATAAAACCGTTAACGCATGAAATTGATGTTCCATGAAACCGTTAACGCATGGAATTGATGTCCCATAAAACCGTTAACGCATGGAATTGATGTCCCATAAAAGAGCGTTTCACCATTAACTCCCTGTATTTACTAACCGCCTCATCCTTATGACACTTCCTAATGACGGGCGTAGTATACGCCGCACGCTGTAAACCGCCAAACCAATACCCAAAGAGGATCCCCCAGTTTGTGATATGTGTTGATGTCTCAAATGTTTTTTGTAGAAAATATGTAGTATATTGTTGTTGCCTGGCAAGTCGAGCTTGGGAGACTTGCTAGCTTGGTGACCTTCGACGGTCGAGATTTTGCATCTTAAAAGGAAAGGTAGCCGTTGATCGTCGCACGCTTTCGTTTGTTGGTGGCCGCATAGGGAAGGCCAGCATAGTGGCGCGGCTAGGTTGGCATGCCATTGGCATGGCATGGTGGTGCGGCTAGGTTGGCGTGACCAAACCAGGGTTTGGGTCAAAGGTTACCATGTGTTGTCTGGTAACCTCGACTCGCTAGGATTTGCTCTCCGGGATCAAGGGCGGCCGTTTATTGTCGCACGCCGTTTTGGTAGTCGCGTAGGGAAGGCCAAAGATGGTGGCGCGACTAGGTTGGCATGCGTTGGCATGGTTTGGCGTGGCCAAACTTAGGTTTTCGGGTCAAAGGTTACCATGCGTTGCACTGTAACCTTGGATGGCTAGGATTTGCTCGCCAAGGGATTGGCATGCCATGGGCGCATGGCGCCTGGCCGGTATGGCTAGGTAGGCCAAGGCAAGGTGCGGTTTGGCTTGGCATGTGGGGCCAAGGTTTGGCTTGAATGGTTTGGCTTGGCATGGCGGGGCGATGGCTTGGCATGCCATGGCGCATGGTGCGATAGCATGGCTAGGGCCAAGGCAAGGTGCGGTTGGCTTGGCATGTGGGGCCAAGGGTTTTGGCGTGAATGGTTTGGCTTGGCATGGCGGGGCCAAGGGCTTGGCATGCCATGGGCGCATGGTGCGGCTAGCATGGCTAGGGACAAGGCAAGGTGCGGTTTGGCTTGGCATGTGGGGCCAAGGGTTTGGCGTGACCAAGCTAGGTTTTTTGGGTCAAAGGTTACCATGTGTTGTCCGGTAACCTTGGGCTGACTAGGATTTGCTCATGTGATTGAAAGATGGTCGTTGATTATTGCAGGCCTTTGTTTTGGCAGCCATTGTGCATGGCGTGTTGGGACGGCAAGCATGCTTGGTATGCTCTACTGGCGGTGGAGATGTCTTTGTACAACTTGCCATTGGCACATGGGGTGCAAATAGCATGGTTTTATGCCTTGGCGCGGTAGGTGTGGGCGCACGGTTTGCCATTGGCCGGTGGTGCGGCGAGATGGTTGGCATGCCTTGGCGCGGTAGGTGTGGGCGCACGGTTTGCCATTGGCACAGGGGTGCGGCTAGCATGGTTGGCATGCCTTGGCGCGGTAGGTGTGGCTGGTACGGTTTTCCATTAGCACAGCGGTGCGGCTAGCATGGTTGGCATGCCTTGGCGCGGTGGGCGTGGGAATTAGGGTTTTGGCCTATCGAAACCCTAATTAGTAATTAATTAGAAAAAAGGTATCCTGGTAATTTTCTCGCAGACATATTAAAGGGTTCAATAAATGCGTTTAAGACCTGTGACGTCACTGTCTGGCTAGGGTTTTACGATTTTAACCCCAAGCTAAAAACCACCATCAACACCAGCGTATCTCGCGGGGATGTCCTAGAATTATTCGGAAGTCTCAGTTAGTCGAGTTAGAGGCAAGACTAGACATGACCAGTGTATCTCGTGATGATGTACTAGGATTCAGTCCTTGATATCAAATAGGGTGAGTCGTGCTTACAGGAGACATGTATGTCTCTTCTATGGGTCATAAGTCCGTCGAGGACGTTTTTACGCATCTACAAAAACTACATGACCAACAGTATCTCATCGAGGATGTATACTTGGCATCACAACCAGCTGCGTCTCGCGAAGACATGCTGAAATTATGGCAGTTTTGGTTCATAAGTCCGTTGGGGACATCTTACGCTCTACAAAACCTAAGTGACTAGCAGTATCTCGTCGAGGATGTATGCTAGGAGTCACGGTATCAAGAACAACAGTGTCTTGCGGGGACGCATACTAAAAATCGTGGCTATTGATGTCTTGAAGACCAAGGGCTGAATCTCTCCCGTGAGAGTTAAGTTTTGTCATATGGGGCTGAGTTTGTCTTTCGGCGATGAGGATCGAACTTGTCTATGGAGCTCTTTTTACGTCCAACCCTCTCTCATTTTGGTCTTTGCTTAACTTAGAAGACGGTTGGTGATTCAGAATAATAATTCACTTATGGAATTACCATTTTTCCTTTGGTCTTGAAATGACACTTTTGCCATTCACCATCTACACTACGATAGCCAGGATAGCTTGGAGAATGGTTTCTGAACCAAAGGCTTGGTGGGTCGAAATTCTAAAATCTAAACATTTTAGGAATAAATCATTATTCAACGTCACTAAAAAATCTAACAGTATTTGGATTTAGATCCTTGGTCTAAGAGATACACTTGTCTTTGACCAGCGTATCTTGCAGAGATGTGCTAAGAATAAATTGTGTACGTATTTATGGGGCCGACTTGACTAGTGTATCTCAGAAGGATGTTCTAGGAATCTTTCGAAAGGGCTCAGGCAGAATAACTAGTGTATCTCGCGGGGATGTCCTAGTAATTATTCGGAAACCTCAGTAAGTCAAGTCATAGCTTAGAGTAGACATGATCAGTGTATCTCGTGATGATGTACTAGGAATCAGTCCTTGATCTCAAGTAGGATGAGTCGTGCTTACAGGAGACACGCATATCTCCGCTCAGGGTTATAAGTCAGTCAGAGACGTTCTTACGCATCTACAGAGCCTACATGACCAGCCAGATCTCGTCGAGGATGTTACTAGGAATCATGGCATCACAATCAGTTGCGTCTCGAGAAGACATGCCGGAAATTGGGTTGTTCTGGTTCATAAGTCTGTCGGGGACGTTTTACGCTCTACAAAACCTACATGACCAGCATTATCTCGTCGAGGATGTGCGCTGGGAGTCACGAAATCACGACCAGCAGTGTCTCGCGAGGACGTATACTAGAAATCGTGGCCATGAGTGCCCTAAGGACCAAGGGTTTAGTCTCTCCCGTGAGAGTTGAATTTTGTCCATGGTCTTGAAATGATACTTTTGCCCCTTATCCAAATTTAACCATCTACATTAAGTCCCCTACTCAGAGTAGAACCTTGATTGTTCTATGATGAGTATATAGATGGTGACAAATCATTCATACAAAATTACGATCTGCTCGTTCTTTTAGACTTGCGAGAGTCCCCGAATTGATGTTTAGCCTTCGACTGTAATGACCTGATCTTGGAATCGACTCTCAACTTGGGAACTTCCAGGAATTTTGTGTTGGAAGGCACCATTGGAAGAGTAATTGAGCCTTGCAAATATGAAATTTACATCTTGGTCGAATGGGCTTTGCAAATTAGGGGTTTACTTGTCCAAAACCCTAATTTCCTCTCTTTGTGCATCCTTGAGCTTCCGAGTTTGTATATGCGAGTATGCGGGAGAGAGAGAGTTTTTGAATGTCTTCTTGGATGGCCCTGATGTTGGTGAAGAGCTGTGAGAAAAGATAGGCACTCACTTTTGAAGTTACGGAGTCCCTTTCCCATGTAAATTCTGAATCCAGGCATGTACTGTACCTAAACCCTAATTTCTCTTTTGTTCACGTCTGACTCCTTCAGACACTCTGGGGAATCTTGAAGAGGCTTGGAAGGTGTACATCTATTTTTTGGAGTCGACACCTTTTGTGATGAGAACATGTTTAATTCCTTGTACCAATCAAACACCTCTTTTTTTAGAGAAAATATCCATTTTTGAAACTTAAGGGTATTTTCATCAAAAACCATTATGAGCTTGATTTTATTTGGCATGAGAGAGACCATGAGATTCCCTAGGCATGATCACGTCTTGAGATAGAGAGGCACATGTGTGGTCCTTCTTTTGGAAATTATGAACTCCAACTTCCCTGTTTAAGTTAAATTCCCTTTAACTTCCTCTGAAATTTCATCTTTCTGCTTTCTGTTTCAATTCCGTTCTTCTTTGACCAATTAAAGAACTTAATAAGCATGTGCATAAATCCATTGAAATGAGTGTGTGAGCACTTGGTCGGTCGTTGTTACTTCAGGGCAGCCTTCTTTGAAAAAATAACCAAAACTCTACCATAAGGGAATTTAGGTGAAAACCCCTTTGAGCTCGCTTTGGTTGAAAAGTGATGAGGAAAATGAGTTAATAGAGGTGAAGGAGACCTCCCAAGTAAATGGGGAGAGGCTCGGCTCCCTGTTTTAAGAAGAAAAATCCAACTTTCATCCATCTTTCTATAATTAGGGTTATTTCGTCAAAACCCTAATTCACTTTTTTTTTTCTTCCAAAAAATTCTGAGAGAATACGTGACGTCCCTATACTCTAAATAAGCATCCTTGATCGTGTGAGGGGCTTGGTTTCTTTGTCGAATTCTTGAAATTAGGGCTATTTTGTCAAAACCCTAATTCTCTTTTCAAGTTTCTCTTCTGAAAAAATTCCGAGGGAATGGATGATGTACCATTTGTCTTGGAAAGTTTTTACACGAGTGGGGAAGGTCTTGGCCACGGTTTGGAGGAATTTTTGAAGAAGGAAAAGCCTAGGTTTCCTTATTTTACCCAAATTGCCTTAATTTTTTCTTTTTGCTTTAATTCCTTTTCCTTTTGCTTCAAGGCTTCCTTTTTGAAATCAAATTGAAAAGAGAAGTATTTTTACATGTGTTAATGTATAGAACCGGTCCACCTCCTCCCACGAATTCTACTTGCACTGAAATTCCTTGTTTGAGCGGAATTCCTATTTTTGTTCGAAGTATAACTGGTATTGCAGGAAACCATTTTAGTATACTTAATATTTGAATTTAATTATTAACCCATGAATTATAATCGTGGCATGAATGTGTTGAACATATTACTATTGCTTAGATGATAGCTTTGTTCGTCTTTCAAAACGATATTAATCTTCAAATTGATAATATAGAAGCTAATATAGTTAATGATCTTGCGTTTGCTGATGTAGATACCCATCGTTCTTTCTTCATTGAGGCATCCTCGGTAAGTCTCGAACTTTATCTCTCTTTAATCATCTTTGATGCATACTTATTCGACCATCGAGTGAATATAAGTAGTCGTATTTGTCTAGGATTCTTTTCGTTTAAGTGTTTGTCATAAAACTTGATTTGAGACACTTAGGGAAAATGGATGTAAAATCTTCATACGGACTCCGATTTGAGTCCCCGGCCCCAACTTTGAAATAAAAGATGATAGGCTTTCTAATGCAAAATCAATGAGTCGATTCCGAGTTTTTTTTTTTCCAATCAAATCCATGTATACTTTTGAATTTATAAATCCCGTATAAAATTTGAGAGTTTTTCGATTGAAATTACTTTGGTGTGGGGGCCACATCTCTGGATCGTTTGTGCCCTTGAGGCGCCATTTTGATTTGTTGTTGTGAAGATATAGGAGAACATATTTTCTTGAGGAAGTAACCCGACATTCCTTATTGATTATCATCAGTTTTCAAGTCTTCACGCTATAATGTACATCAATCCTAATTGTAAGAGGAATCCTTGAGCTATTAGCATGTTCTCGACGCCTCAAACACGACCTTTGGAGTATTATGACTTCATAACCTTCCTTAGATTAAAATATTCCGTGATTTTTGCCTCCCTAGGTCGGAGACATGCCACATCCTTTGATTTTACGATTGTACCCTTTATTATGAAGAAAACATATTTTTCCTTGATCCTTTGTGAAAGTGTGGACCCAAAAAAATCCGTGAGTATCCCATGAGATGTGAGATAAATTTATTGATAATAATAGGACTCTAAGCATGAGGTTGTGGTTGAAGGGATTAAGAGGACAAGTCTTGAAGGGATTGGATGAGACCAAACTTTAAGGGATTGTATGAGGACAAGGTTTTAGGCGGGAAGGACGATCCTCATATAGAGCAAACCATAGTCGTGTTTTGTTGCTCCCTTAGTTTACTTCTTCCAATTCCTTTCTTGATCGTAGCGTACTCTTTATGGTGAGAACGAGTTCGACCTTGGTAGAGTGGGGATGAGCGGGCTTCAACAATTTCATAGGACTTTCAGAAAGAGATTCCTGGTGCAGAGAGACAACGGCCTGGGGTGATTTTACGGGACCCATGTCTTCTTTAACTTCGGATAAGACACTTGTTGGCGATTTTGGTGACATGAGGAGAATAACTCTGAACGGTCTTACTTTTGATGATCTTATGAATCTGGAAAACCTGACGACCGTGCGTGATGAGAATCTTCGTTTCAATGTGAGGCAATCTCGAGAGTGGCTCGATTATGTCAGGGTCTGTTTGGGTGAATTGAGTTCAGCGAGGTTCTTAATCTGAGGAGCTGGAACATGCTAAGCAGATGGATCGAGATGCAGAGGCCGAAGTAAAGCAGCTGGACTTTGCTGGATGATTTCCTTCGGGGTTGATATTTTCTCTCTCTGAATCTTTCCCGTAGACATCTGTTAAAGGAAGGGACCCTCATGAGTTAAAACTTGCTGCAAACCCTAGATTTCTTCGTCTCGTATGCGAGTATGTGAAACCCCTAATTTAGATTCGTAATAGGGGTTGCTCCTTTGCGCGACCTTCACTCCTGAAGCTGTAGAAACTTCGTTTGACATCCGATTTCAGTGGTTGACCCCAAACAGCGAACATAAAATACCTAACTTTCATTTATTAGAGTAAAATTAGGATTGGAGCTTGTTTTTATGGTGATAAATCCACGTGAATACTTTCAAGTATTTTGATGGCATATGTTGGACTGTATTTCGAAATATCATTCCCTTTTAACACATGGTAGGAGAGACCTGGACGAATATTTTTCATCAATGACGCATTATCGAATTCTCTACCCATTTGTCTTAGTTCGTCGAGTTATGTGACTAAAGTATGAGTCGCGTCTGAGTAGAGTGGAAACTATAGACTCCTCTTCAAACCGATTGCGAACCCTAGTTTGTCTCCTGCATGCGTTTTTTGTCGAGGGATAATTTGAATGCTTCTTCTACTTGATATAGTCATGTTGCACGCGTATAAAACCCTAAAACATCTTATCTTCAGTCAGGATCCGAGACATAGTTGCAATTGCTGAGTACATGGAAGATGCTGATGGAGTAAAATTCGACGACACCGGAGAGAGATGCAAGATTTCTCGAGTCACAGATAAGTCCCCTTCACGATTTTGAAGGCCGATCTCTAGCCACCCAATCCCAAGTAATAAAATGTTATGATGTGGGTTTGAGGATTTGAATGATCTTGATGTGTCTCGATCTTTTTAGACTCTTGCACTGATCGTTTTATCCGTTATCTGAAAACTGGGTGTATCGGCCACCTCCTGTTGGCCATGTAGGTGTGTGACGCACGATTCTTCATTAGTCCCCATTTTAATGTAAAACTAGGGATTCCCAATGAATCAGGACACTTGGAAAATGAAGTAAGACCCTTATAGTGTACGAGATTGAGTCATCAATGCGGGCAAGCGATAATATGTGGGTTGGAGACGTATGTGGAGAGTCATGTTCAAATACTGTTGCATGCGTCTTTGTAGACAAGATGAAGTTGTTGTTCCGCCTCTACTAGGTGTCTTGACAGAGACTCATGTGAACTTCTGTAGCAAAATTATTCGTTAAGATTTATTCTTCTTTTGGGAGCATGGTAAACCAAAATTAAGAACTTCTAGGACTAGAAGACTATGGATGTGGCTGAACAATCGATTTGTGGTGACTTTGTTGATAGGATAATTCTCTGGAAATCTTCTAGGAATTTCTTCACGCGGTAGAATTGTGTTTTGACCTGAGGATGTTGTAAGTGATCATCATATCATGTCCTTTGCTCATCACGTATGACTCTGACTTATGGGATAGACTGCTGAGCATATATTTTTGAGAGAGGAGGCTTTTACTGACAGAACTGCAAGCGGCGTGTGGCTTGGATCTACGGTCTCGGATCTTTCCCTTGTTTACTTCAGTGATAGTAATTGGTTGCGGCTGTATGTCAAGGAATGAAGTTCTATCTGAATTGTTGGCCTTATGAGTATCGCTTCAGATTTCTTTTCCCTTGATAGATTCAGTTGCAAAGATATTATCCTTCTCCGTCTTGGGTGAACTAAGGTTCCATCAGAAAATGAAATGTGATAGTTTTTGGTAAAGCTGAACTGGAGGCTCATCGAGGCTTGGCCGTAACTTCCTCTTCTTTATGACATAAAGCGTGTTGAGGTAGCATATTGACAAGTAGCTTTTCGTATTTGGATAAGGCTAAGTTTCAGTTGAGCCTCATCTTGTGATCTAGTTTCGCTTCATACTTTGTCGCGTTCTTGTCATGATTCTCTGAAGCAGGAAGGGTGACAAGATGTATGTTCGTTGGCGGTTTATGACCCTATGTGGCTCTGCAACGCTTTTGACTAGGTCACAAATTTTTTGGAGCCTTTCTAAGTTTCCACTAAGTTTATCCCGTAGACGACGAAAAGAAAAATTCGACGGAAAAAGAACTAGGTCAATCGGATACATAATAAAAAGGGTTATAAGTAAAATAATGAAGTGAAGTAAACTTCCAAGTCCCCGTGATCGGGTTGAGGGCCCTTGACCTAAACGAATTTTGGTGCAAATATTCGTCAGAATCTCCAAGTTTAGATCGTCATCTGGTCCTTGAGGTCCTTGAGAGTGATAAGGTCGACTGGATGGTTACTCCTTTGCTCTGTCGCGTTTGTAATGATCTTTATCTTCTCCAGGGAGGTCGATTGCAGGAAGGATCCCGTCAGTGCTATTCTCAGCAGTTTTAGTACTTCTTCTTTAGGAAACGTTTACTCGATCTAGATTTGTTAGATCTATCCCTTCTAGTAACTCTTAAGGCGTTTTCAGATAAGTCTGGATGTCGATATGAGATTTTGCAAGATTTTGTTGAGTCTCCGGGTGTCCTCCTTGGTCCTTACCCAACGTTTTCAAGGATTAACAGTACATTTTTATGAAAATAGGTTACTAGGGCGTTTTGTTATGTAGGAAGAGATCCATGTGATCTGGGACGCACTAACCCATGCTGGTAGGGATAACTCTCTCGGTTAAGCCTGTAATGGATTTACAGAGACCGAATCAGTGGAACATTTTTGTGTTTGGATTGGTGGAATCGTCTTCCTTCCTAAGAGACCATGTTTGATATCTATAACTGAGTGAACAACCTCCCACAGTGGTCGCCAAAATGTAGTCACCTAAACTCGAGAGAGTCTAGAAGTGGGATTCTAGGGTTTATGAAAGTGAGTTACGGGAGGTTGAGCACGAATAATCTCTGCCTAAACCACGCACAATGGTCGTTCAAAGGCTGTTTTAGTCACATGGAGGAGGTTTAGGGATAGTCTTAGGGAGAGAAGCGGACGAAGAGAGAGATCAGATAATTCTATGGTTTGAAGAAGAATTGATCGAGAGGTTATGAGAAAGATCATCGTATCTTGGAGAAATAGAGGACTATTTATAGCTGAAATCTCTAATCTCAGGTCGGTGAGATAAGGATTGCTTCCGTGCCGTGCGAAGCAATTCTCCCGTCTTTTCAGGAATAGATAAAGATAAACTAGGTTGAGTTTATCTCATTATTCCATCGCCTTTACTCTCTTCTGCGGTGAGAAAAAAGCCCGATATTTCTCGCACGTGTCGTATAACGCCAGACCAAAACCCTAATTGATATCCCCCCATTTGCGTGAAGCTGAGTCAGCCCTTGTGATGATGTGTTGAGTGAGAGAAATATTCTCTTTAGCCGAGTTGGCCAAGATAGAGAGATGTTCTCCGATCTGTAAGAATGACTAGGATGAGTCACGTGAAAAGGCATGAGATGCCTCAGAATTCGTGTAGAGAGTCTGAAAAGGAGACCGATTCCTACACGAGGCTCGTGCCTATCATGGGAAATATTCAGCCTTATCGAGAATTATCAGAGAGATTTGTATCTCACACAAAATTTTGAGGAGAGATGTCAATCTATCTGGGATTTTGTGGAAAAATGTGAATCTATCTCGGGATTTTGAGAAGAGATGTGAATCTCTTTGAGATTTTGAGGAGAGATTTGAATCTCTCTAATATTTTGAGGACGAACCAAAATCTCTACGAGGATTTTCTTAACAGATCTGATTCTCTCTGTGGTCAGCTGGGACTCGTCCTAAAGAGAGAGAAAAGGCTTTGTACGCCCGATTAATGTTACCGCGAGACTTTGGCTCGCTTGTCTTTGACCAGCGTATCTTGCAGAGATGTGCTAAGAATGAATTGTGTACGTATTTATGGGGCCGACATTACTGTTGAAAGGGCCCAAAGGCAGAATAACTTGTGTATATCGCGGGGATGTCCTAGGAATTATTTGGAAACCTCAGTAAGTCGAGTCAGAGCCTAGAGTAGACATGATCAGTATATCTCGCGATGATGTACTAGGAATCAGTCCTTGATCTCAATAGGATGATTCGTGCTTACAGGAGACATGCATATCTCCGATATGAGTCATAAGTCCGTCGGGGACGTTTTTACGCATCTATAGAGCCTACATGACCAGTAGTATCTCGTCGAGGATGTATACTAGGAATCATGGCATCACAATCAGCTGGGTCTCGCGAAGACATGATGGAATTATGGTTGTTCTGGCTCATAAGTCTGTCGGAGACGTTTCACGCTCTACAGAACCTACGTGACCAGCAGTATCTCTTCGAGGATGTGCGTTAGGAGTCACGACATCACGACCAGCAGTTTATCGCAGAGATGTATACTAGAAATCGTGGCTATGAGTGCATTGAGGACCAAGGGCTTAGTCTCTCCTGTGAGAGTTGAATTTTGTCTATGGTGTTGAAATGACATTTTTGCCCCTTATCCATTCGTTATAGCATAGCTCGGTTGAACTCACCAAGCGTTGGTATGTCAAGTTTGGTTGTCATATTTTTAGTGACTCAAAAATTATCTAAAGTCGCTTGATTGTATACTAGAGTCAACTTCGTTTAGGTTAGACTAGAAAGTCTAGGAATGTTGAGACATGCAAGTATTACTCCGAAGACCTGAAGAAATTGAAAAAGAATCGAACTACAACGACAACATTATCCTTCCTTTTGAGGTTAGTAATATTGACTTGAACTGTTTCATTCCTAATGTATCTTTTCAAGTCGTGCTATATTGAAAACATAATCGGGAAGTTGTATATCTTTACATATTGTATGATACTCCGGTGATATGATATGGTCATGATTGTATGATCATAGTATTAGGGAATTAGACTACAAGTATAACGCTTATCTTTTGAACTTCGTAGATATGACATCGACATAATCTTGTATATCTTTGTTATGATTATGTGAATGGGTTATGGTGAAGATTTCATCCTAGGAAACAATGTTTTACATTTGTTTAAAGGAAGTACATTCATGAACTTGTTTTATGAATCGAAATGGAAATCGCTAGGCTTATTGGTACGGCTATTCATTGTAAATCTTTGGATTACCAATATGTGTGAGATGGTAGAACCGACCGTAACTTTGTTATGTATCTTGGTATAACTAATCACAATACCTGACTTATGATTTGGTATGACTATTTTTATTAATTAGTGTAACTGATCCTAAGTAATCACCATGAGATGGTATGATCGATATTTGTAATTGGTATGACCAATCCTAGTAATTTGTGTGACCGATCACAGAGTGTGTTTAATCGATCCTTGTAATTGGTGTAACCGGTCCTGGTAATTGGTGTAACCGATCCTGGTAACTGGTGTGACCGATCACAAGCAATACCATGAGTATATGTTAATCGATCCTGGTAATTGATGTAACCGATCCTGGTAACTTACGTCACCGATCATAAGTATTTCCATATTAAGGTATAACTGATCCTAGTGATTGGTAGAACCAATTGAACCCATGAATGTGATTTGATGTTTGATCAATCACATAGTGGTCTTGGAATATAGGTGAACCATATCTAAACTTTTTTGGAAGTGTGGTTGTTGATGGTGGGTTTTCATTTGAGGTTAAAATTGTAAAAAACCGGAAAAAATTATCTTGACATCTTGTAAAAGATAAGGCCATTTATAAGTGTTGGATACTCCCTCACTTAATTCACCAAGAATGGAGCATGAAGCAACAATCCCATGCAGTGAATACATGAAATTCCTCCAGGTTGGAGCATGTGGCAACAATCCCCTTCTGTGAATTTCATATCGACCTTGTATTTCCGGTACTCATTATCGGTGTGGCATGACGGCGAGGTGTTACTCTTTCTGAGTAACACGAACCTCAAGCACTATAATGAAACCATGTACGAAATACCCGTACGGCGACTCTCGGTGTGTTATACTAGCCCGATTGAGCCCCTCTCGGTGTGTTATACTAGCCCGATTGAGCATCCCGGGCTGACCGTATCCCGGTCGGGATATGATCGATCGCAGTCATCCAACTCCATAAGCATGATTGGATGACCCCAGATCAATTCCATCACCCCCAAGCAGGTATGGAATACCCACGGCCGACCCCGCATGGTCGGTCATTGGCCTAGCTTGCCAAGAAACCGTTCATACCAAGCATTATGGACGGAAAATGATGAGTGCCAAATAGTGCATATTTATACACCTTTTTATTGGCATTTTACTCATCTTTTGCGCTCATAAATCAGATATTATCCCAAATTCTGTGTTTTCTTTGTTTTCAAGAATAAATATTTGTATTAATTAATTTTGTGTTTTTAGGTATTAAATAAAGCTCGGAGAAGGCAAAAGAGCGAAGAATTGGAGTCGAGCATCCATGGAGCAGAAAGCCAAAGCCAAGCGCGATTCTTGCAACCCAACAAGTAGCAACTCATCTCAAGACATGGGCTTGAGCTAGACCCGACCGCGACCCGGATCCGAGCCCGTCCACTCCAAGCCGTCGAGATTTCTATCTTCTACATCCAACGGTCGCTGCCTCCACTCGCATCGAAGTTCATTTGCTCTCGCTCAACACCAAAAGCGACATGAGTCTCCACTGAGCCGTTCGATTTCACCCATCTTCATCCAACGGCCACATCAACGGACGCATCGGATTCACGAGATCCAACGCTCGCTTCAACCTTTACATCAACAGTCGATGCACCCGCTCAACATCTTTGAAGACCTCTATACCTATACCCATTCGACCGAACCCTATTCTCTTCTTCCTCTTCTCTTTCTTTCTTCCCCCACTGCCGAAACCCTACCTCCACCTTCTTCACCCATACCACCATCAGAGCCACTAGACCACCTTCATCTCTTGTCGCTATCACCACCAGCTCTCTCCGCCACCCTAGGTTCACCCATCTCCATTTCTAGCTTCTTTCATAACCTAGAAGCTAGGATTGAGGATGATTGAAGCTAGGGTTTCACTAAACCCATTGTGCATGGTCGATTCGGAGGTCGGGAGAGAAGCATGAGTAGAGCCAACAACCGTCAGAGAGTATGGGTGAGAAGTCATTGCAATTAATTTCATTTTTTAAGGAATTAGGGTTTGTTATTGAACCGCATGTATAAATAGAATGAGGAGTTTGTGAAAAAACCGATGCACAGGCTGGCGAGAGCACCAATTTAGGTTAATTTGTGTTTTAATTTGTATTTACATTACTCTAATTATGTTCTAAATTAATTGCTAGGGTTAGATGAAACCCATAATCAAATGATAAGTATGGTTCATATTTTGATAATTGTTCTTGATTGTGCTATATGGTTTGGGATACATATAATCAGAACACATCTGCATTTTACTTTCACAATGCATGCCATGTATGCATTGTAGTCAGGTCATTTCTATGTTGAATGTGTGTAATTCATGCTTCATTGAATGCTATTAATCCTCAGACTAGTTGTGCCCTGAGAAGACAATTAGTGCTTGGGAGAGATACCTTAATTGTGATTAGAATATCCATTTTGGGATAGGATTAATCATCTAAGTAATAAACTGATTTGTGATTAGTTGTACTATGACAAGACAACTAATACTAGGAATTAGTTATTTGCCTTAGTTGATAGAAGCCATCCATTGAGACCACTGTGGATGAATGGCGGACACTTGTCATTACAAGGGACGAGAACATTATCAACCATTGAACCGACTTAGCTGAGATTAGGTGGTGGATTCGACACTCTAGTGCTTTACAATCTAGTCACTTGCCTTAGTTTAGAGTCACTACAACTCGGTCGCATCGACAAACTTACATTTGTGTCGCATACTTGTTAGAAATTCGATAGAAGAAGCCTTTAGATCACCTTTACGGCACCACAAGTCTCTTGTGGATCGACCCATATTTGCCACGTCTCGATAGGCCGTGCACTTGCGGTTATAACAAGTAGGCTTAAATCTAAACACATTTCCGAGCCTACCAAGTTTTTTTGCGCCCATTCTTTGGGGACTTGGCGTGTGCCTTGTGATCCATTGCTTGCTTTGCTGAATTCAGTTCTCCCCTGTACATATCCACCTTGCATTATTGTTTTGGTCTTTGATTAGTATAACTTAGTTTAATTTCTGTGATCTGCACTTGTAACTTAGTCGCATTTTCAACCTTTCGAGTTCATCACATGAGTTGCATCTTGTCGAGTGCATTGTAGTTTTGCATTGTAGATCTTATTAGGCTGTATTAGTTTTGCATTGTAACTTATTTGTATTAGCATTTGTCATTTCTTACGCATTTTTGCATTCGCATCTTAGTCCCAATCAGGTCAAGATACTCTCGGTGCATATCATGTAGCCTTTGAGGCGAGTTTGAAATTGAGCTCTGTTGCTTAGCCTGAGCTCGACGAGTGCTTAGCTCTGTCATTGTAGCCTTTGTGCTTATTGTATAACATGGAGAACTAAGTTTGATCTGTTGAGCTCACGGTGCATGTTACAAAAAGGCTAAAGGAAAGAAGACAAGGAAAAGCTTAGGATTTGAGGTATAAAAGTGAGTTCTTTGTGCAACCGACTGCAGTGTGCAAAAGGCTGTCTTTGTGAAGGCCAGTGTTAGCTGCTTGTGTGCACCAACAGCACCTTGTGCACTCCCCAGGCCGTGTCTTTCTTGAGCAACATCATCAGCACCCACATGCTACAAGCGAGTGTCATTCTTGTGAGCTTGTTGTTCTCAGAATTTTATCATAGGGTCTTTGAGTACCAAAAAGGTATGTTCATCTGTGCACATAACTAGTGGGCTGCACATAAATTTGTTCCTTCGCAAACTGTGTTGTTCGATGCATAAGCTTGTGCTACCACAATCCTTTGCAATCAAACTAACACGCACACAACTTGTCTTGAACATAAATCAACCCAAGCTGTGCTGTGTAAACCATACTTATTACCCTGTGCATCTTTACACAATTGCTGTTTTTCCTATGCTCTGCAAAACACCCCTGTGTGCTAGAATCTGTGTATGATTTTGATGAGCAATAACTAGGTTTACGCACATAACCGAGTTGTAAATTTGTCTTGCATCTTTAATCTGTGTTTGCATCATGCACTAGCCGCCATGCTAGGTCACCATCCCACGTTATGCATGATCTACACATTGCACGATTCTCTTGTGCACTCATATAACCTGTGCTATATAGCAGGAGAAAGCACACCTCTGTGCTCAGCTCTGTGAAATGGTGTGACAATTTCTGAGTTGTGTCTCCCTGTGTCTCTCTCAACAAACCAAGCACTCCTGTTCTAAAAGTTGAGTGCCATCTCTGTGTAAGCGTGCATTTGCACATAGCCGTGCCAACACCGGCCCGGTTCCACTAGGCTTTGCTCAAATCGAAAATCATTTGAACCGGGCTTTGCAAACAACCTAGAGGCTGTGCAGCTACCCAACACAGGCTCTTCTCACAAAGCTAGAGCCCACAAAAACCTAAAGCTGTTGCAGCCGCATAGTCAAGCCCAAATCTTGCATGCATCCGGGTGGTGTTACATACCTGGGCTCTGCTTCTGCACCAAACTCAAGCCCACCTAACCTAGCCTTCATAGTTGGGCTGTGCAAAACTGAAGCCCACAAACCAAGTTGTGCAACCACCGGGCTTTCCAAGCAACCAGAGCCATACCATTTTGATCACTTAAGACCTGGGCTGTAAACACAACCTGCATTCCCACAAAACCAAACAGCCCACCAAAAACCAAACAACAAGCCCACATAAACCCCATAAACCAAATGAAACCCAATAAACCAAACTAAACCCACTACAACTGGGTTTTGAGTTCAATTTGAGTTGATAAATCATGTCGGGATTTTGATGCAATGGGGATACAAACAAATCAATTAGAGAGCTTGCTTACCAGGGCACGCTTCACGGTATGAACTCCCCACATACCATAGTGATTTTAGGGAATTTTATGAGCCTTCTCTCGGGCCACGACCTCACATACCCTAATCATTATGAGCACATGCATCATCCACCACAGGTTGAAAATGAACACTTTTCTCATACCCAATCATCACTTTTAGATCAATTAGAAGCTCGACTATCTGCTTTAGAAAGGCAATTACATGAGCAATCTGTCGAATCTAATTTCCCTAGGCAATATGAAATGTATGCTTGTACCTTACGTGGTTGCTTAGACCACCCTGCTGAGAACTACTATATTTTGCATGATTTTAGACAGTCTAGGGAAAACCATGATACTCTAATGTACAATTGTCTAGAAGTGACTATCTTTGGCAATCATTGGGACCATAATCAACTGCACACATGCATCATTCACCACAGTGGGAGATGAACAATTTTATACTCCCCAACTCCTAGTTTGCAATCAATAATGGAAACACTCATGGAGCAAAATGCTAGGCTTGAAATGAATGCAATGCATGACCATCCATATAGCAACATGTCTGAATTTCCCTTCTCTAGTGAACCTCATGCTCAACCATACAATGAATATCCATATGAGGAATGCATACCCACTAGTGAAGACTCTCCTTGATATAACAACTCACTATGATTCTTCAAAGGAACTGATTGAGTTACAAAATGATAGGATTGAAAATAGTGTTTCTAGTCTTACTCATGCAACTAACATTGAATATGAACATAATCTAGAGGTAGATGAGTACACTAAAAATACTACAATTTTGAATGGAGAGATGAATTTTTGCTATGATGATGATGATGAATATGAAGAGCATGTGTATTTTGAAAATATAGTAGAATCTTTAGGTTCAGAGACATTAAGTGTCTCTTCTGTGAACCCTATGAATGATGCTTCTTCTAATATTCATACATGTGATGATGATGTGGAACCTGTGGAATTGTCCTGTGAATGTGAGCATGCTATACCACCTGTTTGTGACCTAGGAATAGCTGAATTGTCTGTTGACACGGATGATTCAATGCATGTGCCTAACTCCATGCCTAGGCTACAACATGATATCTCTCACAGGTTATGTTATACATGAGAATGATGATGATTATGACACGGAGATTGATGAATTGTTCATGCGGGTGAACATGATTTACCCTCTTCGACTTTAGGAAAGTGTGTGATGGTGCAAATGATTTTATAAATGAATACAACTTAGATGTACCTAACCTCTCTCTGAGCCACAAATTGAAACTCCTCCACCAAACCTAGGTGTAGTTTGTCACAAAATTGCAAAACCAACTTTTAAAAATGCCTAACTTAGGCTTAGAGCTTTGTGCTTCCCAAGTCCTCTTGGACTATTTTGCATCAAAGTATAACACCTTTAGGGAACCACACGGTTGGAATATGTATGTCTGCTGTTCTTAGCAAAACTCATTTTGAGTTAGACCTTGTGCATCTTTGTACCTTTAATTTTGCAAGATTTTGTTCTCAAAAGCACACTGTTGACAAATTTAGGTTTGGGGGAAAATCATTCCCATATACAGCCTTACTTGCACTCTCATTTTATATTTGTGTAAGGCTGTTGATGTTTGTATATATTTTCTATTGGGTTGATCCTCAACTCTTTAGGTTGTTAGTGTATGTTGAATTCTCATTGTATATAATCCAGTAGGACTTGTTAAATTTTTCTTTCTTGCATCGGTTGAGTCTTCTTGTGCTTATATTATGCTAATCCGATATGATCTCCACTGAGAATGTTGGATTCTAGCCTTGACTAATGAAGCTCAACCTTGCTCCTGCCGACATCCGGTAATCTCTTCCCTTTTCTCTTATCAGCATAGTTCTCATGGTATGTAACTGTTTAAATTTTTTCTATCTGTCGACACATTGAGGACAATGTTTGATTTAGGTTTGGGGTGCATTTGCATAGAGAGTTTTTAGTCTTTTTAACCTTTTATTTTCATTAAAAAAAAAAAAAAACTCTTTTTGTAAATAAAAACCTCCAACTTTTAGAGATTTTAGAGTCACTAGCATGCTTCTAGCTATGTTTACATAGAGATTCGACCGAAATAACAGAACTTGGAAGTACCGGAGAACACAATCGGGTTTCTTAGTTGATTAGAGCGTTAAAGTTGGATTTAACCATGGAGAGCGAATTAGGTCTTGTTTAGATATTCGGTAGTAGAATTGTGATCACCCATAGTGGAGACTACCCATTTTACATCAAGTGAGGCACCAACCTTCAATTTTGCAACTTTCTAGAAAAGGCCTTGTTAGAGTGTGTGTCACCGTACGTCAATTCGGGTAGGAATGGTGAGCTACCCAACTTCGCACCAATTTAGCACTTACTTTTGATCTCTTGAGTGCTAGTTTTTGTCAATCATGAGGGTGACGTCTAAAGATGAAAACTCCTTCTAAATATAGATTTGCAGTTAGCATCTCTCTCTCTCTCAATCAGCAAGAACCATAGAAACACACATCATCGTCGACAAACGGAGCATCATCGAGAATATGGAAAGAAAAGTTGAGATAGTCCAAGGTTTATATGCAACAAAACAAAGAAAAGAAAATAGGATGAGAATTAATGAAGTTTGTGAAAAATTGAGTTTTATCGTTTTATTGTAACTTAAAAAAAAAAAAAAAAAAAAAAAAAAAGTTTTTTTAAAGTTCGAAGTTCGTCATCTGATTGAAGACCGAAGATTGAAGACGTTTCTATGGTTCTTATGAGAGAGTGATATTAATTGCCGATCGGGTGAGAAGGTAAGTGAGTACTCCCATCCTTGCTAATGGTTGATTTCCTTTCTTAGAGATCATCGAAAAAGATTCTTTTGTCCACATACGTGGAGTCTCAGGATATTATTTCGGAAGGTTATTCTTCTTACCTAAACGTGTGCGGGATTTCTCTCTTTATTCTGCTGCACACATGAGAGACTAAAAAGCAATCTTTTTGAGTGCAATTATCATAAAACCCTAATAGTGAGGCGAAGTCGAGGCTTATGATCACAATCAATCCGAATTCTTTCATATGGTATGGTTACTTCTCAAAGACACTTAAGGATGAGAATGCGTTCTTTGGTAGTTCTAACTTCTTGTTACTAGCACGAGAAACTCTATGTCCTCATAGCTTCTTGGAGGCTTGAGACTCTTTTACACTCAAGTTGGAGAAGGTTTTGTGGGTACACCTCTGGTAAACCCTCACGAGACTACAACTCGTCCACTAGGGACACCTAGGGGTTTAAAGGCTTAGTGCATACGCTAAATGCATTCGAGAGACTGCGACAGGGGTATAGTTAGGATTTCTTCATTTCTGTTTCACTTGAGGACAAGTAAAATTCGAGGTTTGGGGGTATTTGATGAGTGCCAAATAGTGCATATTTATACACCTTTTTATTGGCATTTTACTCATCTTTGCGCTCATAAATCAGATATTATCCCAAATTCTGTGTTTTCTTTGTTTTCAAGAATAAATATTTGTATTAATTAATTTTGTGTTTTTAGGTATTAAATAAAGCTTGGAGAAAGAGCCAAAGAGCGAAGAACTGGAGTCGAGCATCCATGGAGCAGAAAACCAAAGCCGCGCAACAGTTGCAACCCAACAAGTAGCAACTCATCTCAACACATGGGCTTGAGCTAGACCCGACCCGCGACCGGATCCGAGCCCGTCCACTCCAAGCCGTCGTGATTTCTATCTTCTACATCCATCCAATGTCGATGCCTCCACTCGCGTCGAAGTTCGCTGCTCTCGCTCAACACCAAAAACAACATGAGTCTCCCTGGCCGTTCGATTTCACCCATCTTCATCCAACGACCACATCAACGGACCATCGGATTCACCAGAGATCCAACGCTCGCTTCAACCTTTACATCAACGGTCGATGCACCCGCTCAACACTTTGAAGACCTCTATACCTATACCCATTCGACCGAACCATATTCTCTTCTTCCTCTTCTTTCTTCTTCCCCCCCACTGAAACCCTACCTCCACCTTCTTCACCCATACCACCATCAGAGCCACCAGACCACCTTCATCTCTTGTCGCTATCACCACCAGCTCTCTCCGCCACCTAGGTTCACCCATCTCCATTTCTAGCTTCTTTCATAACCTAGAAGCTAGGATTGAAGATGATTGAAGCTAGGGTTTCACTAAACCCATTGTGCATGGTCGATTCGGGAGGTCGGAGAAGCATGAGTAGAGCCAACAAATCGTCAGAGTATGGGTGAGAAGTCATTACAATTAATTTCATTTTTTTTAAGGAATTAGGGTTTGTTATTGAACTGCATGTATAAATAGAATGAGGGGTTTGTGAAAAAACCGATGCACAGGCTAGCGAGCACCAATTTAGGTTAATTTGTGTTTTAATTTGTATTTAAATTACTCTAATTATGTTCTAAATTAATTGCTAGGGTTAGATGAAACCCATAATCAAATGATAAGTGTGGTTCATATTTTGATAATTGTTCTTGATTGTGCTATATGGTTTGGGATACATATAATCGAACACATCTGCATTTTACTTTCACAATGCATGCCATGTATGCATTGTAGTCGAATCATTTCTATGTTGAATGTGTGAAATTCATGTTTCATTGAATGCTATTAATCCTCGAGACTAGTTGTGCCTGAGAAGACAATTAGTGCTTGGGAGAGATACCTTAATTGTGATTAGAATATCCATTTTGGGATAGGATTAATCATCTAAGTAATAAAGCGATTTGTGATTAGTTGTACTATGACAAGACAACTAATACTAGGAATTAGTTATTTGCCTTAGTTGATAGAAGCCATCCATTGAGACCCTAGATGAATGGCAGACCTGTCATTACAAGGGGCGAAGAACATTATCAACCATTGAACTGACTTAGGCGAGATTAGGTGGTGGATTCGACACTCTAGTGCTTTACAATCTAGTCACTGCCTTAGTTTAGAGTCACTACAACTCAGTCGCATCGACAAACTTACATTTGTGTCACATACTTGTTAGAATTCAGTAAAAGAAGCCTTTAGATCACCTTTACGGCACCACAAGTCTCTGTGGATCGACCCGTATTTTCCACGTCTCCGATAGACGTCGTGCACTTGCGGTTATAACAAGTAGGCTTAAATCTAAACACATTTCCGGGCCTACCCGGGAAAACCCTAAATTAGGGTTTTGCGGCATATTACATGTGTCGCAAAAGCAGTCTCAACCATCCATCTTCGCATGTATAGATGGAGGGTGTAGATGTAGACTCAAAGGGCCCCGAGCATGTCAACACGATTACAGAGTGGGCCCGCCTACGATTGACCAATCGGTCAAGACCAACCATACTTGGTTGCAACAAATTCAATACGCCCAAAGAGAGCATGGCGCACGGCTTTGAAAGCCAAAATTAGGGTTTCAAGCCATCACGCGCGTCCATCTTCTCCGGCACGAATGGAGGGTCACAGATTAGATTAAGCAGGTCCGGTCATACCAGCATGACCACCGTGGGCCCATCTACCTCCCCATGTGTTCGGCCAAGGCATATCATGCCTGGTTAATCCAAAACGTGCGTCCAAACTAGCATGGCCACGCCTCCCAAACCACAAGCCGATCTCGACCACTCAACTTCGCCAGGACGATTTGGATGGCTCGGATCACGTTTTCATGGGATAGTCGGTATAGGTGTGAACACCAGCCTACCAACTACACCCTTGGTATGATCGACCAAGACCCAGGCCAAGATGGGTCGTCTTGAAACGCGTGCCGAACTAGGGATGTCACGCGGTTTCCAACTCCTTTGCGGCAATGGATTTCTGCATAAGCCATCTCAACCACTCAACTTTACCGGTCAAATTGAGTGGCCTAGATCGCGCCTTCATGGGACAGTGAGGTATGGACGTGCACAACGGCATGCTCTACACACATGCCGGTCGGTCCTCTCCAAATCCTTTCCATGCTTGGTTTCGACCAAGTGAAGAGTGATGCTTGCGCACCTCTTCAAAAACCTAATATTCATTAACGGTCGCAGATGAGTGTCTCAAAGATCATCTCATCCGTCCAAATTTACCACTTGGTTATACAACCCTGTCGGGGAGTTAATTGGTTAGTGAGGCGTCATTACCCATCACTTTACCATACCATAATGCGATACACATAAAATACACACGATACTTCACAAGTATCGACTTCTGAATAACACGGTTATTCAATTCGACATACATGCTATCTTTCGTGGATCCACGATCCACACATTCAGAACATCAATCATGTCACAAAGCTGGGGATACATGCGGGGTATTGGTGCGGCGGTTTACAGCGTGCGGCGTGTAACGCGCCATCACAGAACGTGTCGAGGAAGTCATGGACGGTTAGAGATGAACGGGAGAGAGTGGGCAAGGCTGGTCGTGTGGCACCGACGCACCACTCCACTACTCCATCACTCCACTTCCTCCACTTCCCACGAGAGATGTGAATAAGGCTCAATGACTTGTATAAATAGGTTCTCCGCCCTATTTCAAACAACAACACAAGTTCGAACGAGACGAGAAAATCAAGTGTTAATACAAAAAACGTATTCCAACACCCCGAGCTTGCTTGCATGAATCACAAGCTGCTCACCTTTCTGTTACAAGTCATAAGCAAGCCAACACCTTCACAATCTCAACACCTTCTTCGCTTCCTCCTAAGATCAACCCCATCTCCTTCACTTTGTGGCCAAAACAAGTCTGGAACGGCCATTTCTTGGTTTAGGCCGGACTTGCACAGATTGATCTCTCGAATCTACAAGCACTCACCGCGTGATGTGCATTTGTTTAAGGTTTAAATTCATTCCTCATCCACACCCCAAATTACCAAATTCTGCAGGAGTAGTTTTCACTCATAAACAATTGGCGACCACGGTGGGAGGGTTAATCTCTCGGTTGTAAAGTCAATTTCTTCAAAATCCGATTCAATTTTATCAATTTCAAAAAAGGGTAGATCTTAGAATCAATTCAATCAACAATTCATTTCAAGATGGTGGAATTAAGGTCTGGATCAGCAATCAATTCTGATGGGGCTAGTGTGGATAACAATCCCACTGGTGTCGAAATACACAGCGGTGGAGCTACCGTAGCCAACACATCTCGAGGAGCCGTTACCTCTATCACCAACACTAGCGGAGCGGAGACAGCCCGTAGGTGTAACGCCTCCCATCACCGAGATCCGGCAGCCCGCAAATCCGGCATCTCCTCAAGTATAACGCCTCCGGTGTGAGCAACAACTTTCACTCCCTCATCGGGCGAGGGCCGGAGGCACAAGAGGAGGACCACCGTCATTACCATTGCGGACTTGATGGAGAAATAGGAAGTTCTTGCTAAGACTCAAACGAGATATGGCCGCAACTCGGAAGGAGGTACTCACTTTTCTCAAAACCTTGGTGAACGATTGCGCAAGATTCACGTCAATCTTTGGAGCCAACAAGAAATGCTTTCAATTCACCGGAGCAAAGCGTTTCCACTCGGACCCACATGAGTGAAGAAGCTCGTGTTGCTCCCGAATGTTCAAGAGAAAGGGACCGAGACACCCAACTTCATCACACGTGAGGATCTAGAACGACTCCTTCAAAACCGGGCAAAGGAAATCGACGGATGCACACAACACCAACCTCCATACCCTCAAGATATGCAACGAATCCCTCTTCCAAGAGGTTACATCTCTCCCCGGTTATCCCTCTACGTGTCTTGGTAATGCTCGTGAACATGTCTCTCGATTCTCGATCCTTGGGGGAACATGAATACAATCATGTTCTGCGCCTGAAAGAATTCTCGAAATCACTTACGGGGAGGGCGTACACCTGGTACAACAACATCGCGCCTAACAGCATATCCAACTGGAGCGAGATGGTCAATGCTTTCTCAAAGTATTTCTTCGATGTCGAACAAATCACCTTCTCGGATCTAGGAAGAATTATTCAGCGGAACAACGAGCATCCTAACGACTTCGTCAAAAGGTTGAACTCAATGTTTGGATTGTCATGACCCGAACGTCACCGACGACAATTGGTGGAGTTGTGCATCAACGGGATGATACCCATATACACGCTCTGTTAGAAAATCTGGGCTTTCAAACGTTCTCACGAACTCCATGAAGGCTGCCAAGCGTTCGGCAACAAGCGCACCAGCATTGCTAGAAAGAACCAGAGTCGTTCGAAGTGAAGATTCACGTGAAAGTCGAGGGAGCGGGCGCCTCACGAACAAGCAATACAACAACTTTGGTCCTTAGTGAGTGTAGTGGGCGGAGGAGAGAAAGGAAAGCCCGGTGACGGAACAACAAACCAGCGGACATCCCGGCACACAAGACTTCGTCTCGAAAAGGAGCAGACAAAACTCTGCGCAAAACACTAAAGACACGGGTTTTCCTTTTCCCATGAATGAAGTGATAGAGCTCTTGGAAGCGTGGATCCAAGACGACGCCCGTAAAGCTGCCCCCTATCGGACGTCCTCCAGCCGAGGAAGAAATGGCGGATCCCAGAGATATTGTTGCTACCACGGGTTCGTCCATCATCCAACCAAAGATTGCAACGAGGTTGAAACAAATATTCGGGGAAAAGGTAGAGACAGGGGAACTCCGGCTTGGAAACGAAGGTGTTCATGAAGACCCTCTACCTATCGGGAGCTGCATGATTTAGGGATTACATTGCAAGACCGTACAATCTATGATGGAGCACATATGTAAAATCTTGTACTTCTCCAAGGACAGCGTCAAGACATATTTGCGGCCCTCAACCACGTTGTGTCGGGTAGGCGTTTGTATCCGGTGCGGTCCGGGAACCCAGTCTTTCAAGAAGGACGTGAAAAAATGAAAAATGGGGACTCTAGCGTCACTCGTTTGAGGGCGTTGAGTTCGATAATGCGCTGATTGATGCGGCTTAAATTTAACATCATTACTGTCAAGACCTTGAGAGCGGCAAAGATTTCGAAACGAAAGCTACTCGTCACCCAGACTGTGGTTAAAGATTCGGCGGGGAGAGTTTAGAGATGCATATGGATACATCGATCTTGAAGTCAAATTGGGTGCTGCCTCGACGCAAGCAAAGTTCTACATAGTCAAAGATCATCCCAACTACGACATGATCCTAGGAATCTCTTGGATGCATGATAACAAAGCCGTACTGGAAGTCTATCCTCTACCGGTTTCGACACTTGAAAGAATCTCCAACACGCCTTCTGGATCTCCTAATGACTGTCTGCTGCCGCACCAGCAACTTGCCAATGTGACACAACTTCCCGGAGAGAGCCTGTCGGCATACATTGAAAGGTTCCGATCTCAAGTAAGTCTCATCACACAACTCTCCTTGCAACCTCTACCGCCCCTCACTCGACAAGTCCTGGGGGTGGCTCCAACCGACAAACCAACCACGACTAGGAGATGTGAATGGGAAGCCGAGTCCCTTTCAAACGCTTTATCAAGAGTGTAGAAGGCTGTCTTGGTCAAAGACGATAAGGCCAAGGTCCAAGTATTTGCACGCCCAAACCCATTTGGAATTGGAGACCTGGTGACGAAGACGACTACGTTCAATGTTGGGAGCATGACGGTGAAGATGACCACTCCACCCGACTCACCCACCGAAAGAGAAGATGAACCATACCTGTAGCAGATGTTATCCTAGGCGGCTCTGCAAGCTCATCAACGCCGATAAACTAGAGGGCATAACAATTCCTCCACGATGGCTCAAACCCTACCGAACTTAAGATCTTTGTCTTTTGCCACTTCACACGATTATCCCGTACACCTTAAAAATGTTGTGCTATTTTTTCCAGCGTATTTCCTTTTACAATTTCATATCATATTTGTAATTCCTCCGAGAAAATGATTGCAATACTTGCATTCATAGTTAGGGTTTCAATTTTCAATTTTCAATTGAAGCATTATTTTCATCGAGAACCTCTTTACTCCTAAAAACACAAAGTCTGAGTCGACCTAAATCAACCTTTGGAGCAAGAAAGGAAACCCTTAGCAAACATCTCACGGGAAGAAGGAAATAGAACGTGTGCACAAAAGGAAAATGATTTGAGACATCGCCGACAAAGCCGGGAAGATCTTGCATCGGGAGCACAGTGCATGGATATTCCATTATAATATTGTTTCTTTTATCACTAAGAATTATGTGTGAAGGTGCACCCTTGCGCTGAGAAGGTTCGATTTGCGATCTTGACAAAGGGTTATAAAAGAAAAACTTTATTCAAACCATCAAATGGAAGAAAACCTTGAACTCGGCCGCCAATGAGTACAAGGAAGATGTTCGAGTGTCTGAGAATATACTTGGAAATAAAAATAAAATAAAAGAGGTTTTAGTTGTCAAGAGAGCCGGCCTACTTTGCACTACCGTTGGGTTCTTCTCCATCACCTGTTGATGCACCTCCCTTCGGATCTACCTCGGCTTCTTCATCGGACATCTCCGGCAACGGCGCATTCCATCCCAACATCACCGGGCGGAGCATCAAGGGCATAGCAACACGAGGGGCCGCGCAAATTGCTTTCACATGTTCAGGTTCGTCTGTATCAGAATCAAGAATTATCACGCCGTCCTGGATCGGGTAATCACACTTGTCTTCATTCAGAGGTCGTTTACGCTCAACTCTCCGCCTCTTCAACCGCGCCGCAAATCTCTCTACCCTTGCGCTTACTAGTGTCTAGCGGCGTTTCCTCGCGCCTCCACCGCTCCTCCATGTCAATCGCAGCTGAAAGTGCACAGATACGTGTTCTGGCAATACGAAGGTGGGAGATAGACATCCCCTGTATAGCACGGCCGACTTCGCGAAGCGGAAGATCGATCTTAGCCATTACATCTTCGTGTGCACGGTTTTCGGGCTTGTCAACTTCGAAACTTCTTTACGGGAAGCAACGGAATGATCGTCGGTAACTTCATGATAAAGCGCAAATGAGGCGAGGTTATGAGCGCACAAAAAAAAAATCAAAAATCAAATCAATCGATCAGTCAATCAGAAAGTCAGAGCAGTACCTGAGATATGGAATAAACGACCACGTGAGACGACTCTTTATAATCTCACAAGTCGACGGAATCCCAGAAGGAAAAGAAGTCTTTGCTTGCCACCTATGAAGGCTGCTAATTCGGGATAACAATCGACGAGGCTTATCGAGATATACCCGAGGAAAGCCGTGTATGATGAAGGAAGTACACCAAGAAGCGGCGAGCTCAAATATGTACAAGAAGAACCAAAGCGACTCACCGAGATCAAGTCTGTTTCCTTCGCATCCTTAATCGAACCAACCGGTTCCGGGGGCAACGCGACTATCCGACAAATATGTATCTACTTTAGCCTGGTCATTTCGGTATATATGTATGTCACCATCTCATGCCTACCACACAATATTGTAACCATTATGTGCTAGGCGGGGGACTTAATGTTGATTGTGGGTTTTCATTTGAGGTTAAAATTGTAAAAACCTAAAAAATTATGCTTGCCCGACATCTTGTAAAAGATAAGGCCATTTATAAGTGTTGGATACTCCCTCACTTAATTCACCAAGAATGGAGCATGAAGCAACAATCCCATTACTCGCAATACATGAAATTCCTCCGAGGTTGGAGCATGTGGCAACAATCCTTCTGTGAATTTCATATCGGCCTTGTATTTCCAAGATTACTCATTATCGGTGTGGCATGACGGTAGTGTTACTCTTCTGAGTAACACGAACCTCAAGCACTATAATGAAACCATGTACTGAAATACCCGTGCAGTGACTCTCGGTGTGTTATACTAGCCCGATTGAGCCCCTCTCGGTGTGTTATACTAGCCCGATTGAGCATCCGGACCCCGTATCGGTCGGATATGATCGATCGCGATCATCCAACTCCATAAGCATGATTGGATGACCCCCAGGATCAATTCCATCACCCCCAAGCGGTATGGAATACCCACGGCCGACCCCGCATGGTCGGTCATTGGCCTAGCTTGCCAAGAAACCGTTCATACCAAGCATTATGGACGGAAAACCTAAGTTAGGGTTTGCGGCATATTACATGTGTCGCAAAACAGTCTCAACCATCCATCTTCGCGGTATAGATGGAGGGTGTAGATGTAGACTCAAAGGGCCCGAGCATGTCAACACGATTACCGTGGGCCCGCCTACATACTTGACCAATCGGTCAAGACCAACCATACTTGGTTGCAACAAATTCGTACGCCCAAAGATAGCATGGCGCACGGCTTTGAAAGCCAAAATTAGGGTTTCAAGCCATCACGCGCGTCCATCTTCTCACGGCACGAATGGAGGGTCACGAATTAGATTAAGCGAGTCCGGTCATACCGGCATGACCACCGTGGGCCCATCTACCTCCTCATGTGTTCGGCCAAGGCATATCATGCATGGTTAATCAAAACGTGCGTCCAAACTAGCATGGCCACGCCTCCCAAACCAAAAACTGATCTCGACCACTCAACTTCACGGACGATTTGGATGGCTCGGATCACGTTTTCATGGGATAGTCGAGTATAGGTGTGAACACCATCCTACCACCTACACACTGGTATGATCGACCAAGACCGATCAAGATGGGTCGTCTTGAAACGCGTGCCCGAACTAGGGATGTCACGCGGTTTCCAACTCCTTGCGGCAATGGATTTTACGCATAGGCGATCTCAACCACTCAACTTTACCGGTCAAATTGGTGGCCTAGATCGCAACCTTCATGGGACAGTGAGGTATGGACGTGCATACTGGCATCTGTCTACACACATACCGGTCGGTCCTCTCAAATCCCTTTCCATGCTTGGTTTCGACCAAGCTGAAGAGTGATGCTTGCGCACCTCTTCAAAAACCCTAATATTCATTAACGGTCGCGAGATGAGTGTCTCAAAGATCATCTCATCCGTACAACTTCACCAGCTTGGTTGCTACAACCCAGTCGGGAGTTAATTGGTTAGTGAGGCGTCATTACCCATCACTTTACCACACCATAATGCGTACCTGCATAAAATACACACGATACTTCACAAGTATCGACTTCTGAATAACACGAGTTATTCAATTCGACGATACATGCTATCTTTCGTGGATCCACGATCCACACATTCCGGACATCAATCATGTCCCTGGCGGGGGGGATACATGCGGGGGTATTGGTGCGCGGTTTACGAGCGTGCGGCGTGCAACGCGCCATCACAAGAACGTGTCGGGAAGTCATGGACGGTTAGAGATGAACGGGAGAAGTGGGCAAGGCCGGTGGAGTGTGGCACCGACCTTGCAACTCCACTACTCCATCACTCCACTTCCTCCACTTCCCACGAGAGACGTGAATAAGGCTCAATGACTTGTATAAATAGGTTCTCCGCCCTATTTCAAACAACAACACAAGTTCGGACGAGACAGAAAACCAAGTGTTAATACAAAAACGTATTCCAACACCCGGAGCTTGCTTGCATCAATCACAAGCCTGCTCACCTTTCACATTTACAAGTCATAAGCAAGCCAACACCTTCACAATCTCAACACCTTCTTCGCTTCCCTCCCTAAGATCAACCCCATCTCCTTCACTTTGTAACCGAAACAAGTCTGGAACGGCCATTTCTTGGTTTAGGCCTGATGCGTGTCGTAGGTGCAATCAAATTAATTCAATATTTCCACTCAATTAAAAATAATATAATGGAATTCAAGTTCGTTCCCACGAGGAGCAAGAGATCTTAGTTGTAAAAGTTGTCACGAAAGGGGGGTGTAAAAGCAAAGAAAATAAACAAAGCAATTAAAATCGAAAGTTGAAAGATGAAAGCAATAAGAGAGACAAGATCAAGGAATCCTTCTTCGTTACGAAACAATGATTAAAGTTATGTTCTTTTCTACTTGTTATTAGTCACATTATCACCAACCGTAGGATAGCAGTGCGCTTAGCTAGCCCAAAATCCCTAATTTCACCGAGTAACAGGTCCGCTTAGTTATCGTATTCTATTCAAAAGAACCACCTTGAGGTTCTCTTACAAGATGTAATTCCCGAATGCATTAAGATTTATGAATTTAGGTTTAGTACTAGTAGTTAAACTCGGTTCGCTTGGTTCACTTTCTAGCGTTGTTTCTACACACAATTGCTCCACGGAATCCCTCCGCAAGGTCTCGTGTTTTCTACTTGTGTAAAGTGTCGAGAACGATTACGTATTCCCTAACTTATACTAGATATAGATCAATTAACAAATCAATTTAGCGTGCACTCCAAACAATCTATCAATCATGAATGAATGAATAAACATTCCTATTAGTAAAAACAATCGATAATCATGTGAAAAACTTCAAGATAGAATTGAAAACAAAACTCAAATCATGTTAAGAACTAGGAATTCATCCTCAATCAATAAGAAAATTAGCTACTCATGTTTTTGAAATTCACACAAATAATAATTATTAAAAGAAGAATTTTCAAGTTCACACAAATAGTTAAAAAGAAGAATCTTAGAAAAGCAAGCAAAAACACAAGTGTTGTGTGTGTAGAGAGGTGTGTAGAAGTTGTAGAAAACTTCTCTATTTATAGGCTTCAACATTCTCCAAATCTTCTAAGGAGTAGAATCCTTTTCCTTTAGCAATTCAATTTCCAATTCCAAGCTTTTCTCAACTCTTCCACCTACAGCTGCATACCACCTCCATCTGCTTATCTGAACTGCCAGTAAACCTCTGACATCCTCATTATTGAGCAATCAACAAAACCCTGAGTCTTCATAACACCAACAGCACCAAAACCCATCTTTTATTTCTCCATTCAAACTCAATCTCCCTGAGCTTCACATCAGAGCAAGTTCATCCATCACAGACCCATTTCCTTTGGTTCATACTCGATTCGTCTCATCTCGATCTTTAACCACCCTCTCATTCGCAACAGCAACAATGAACACTCCTTCCAATTAATCTCAATTTCTCTGTGTATTTTCTCTAGATTTCACGGCTAGCATCGATCTCTTCTTAACTCAATCCCGAACCCTAGATTGAACCACCACAATCGAACCCATCTTGTTCTCCATCTCCTCTCATCATCTCTGTATTCAACAGCAACTCTCTATCGATTAACAGTATCGAACCCTAATTTCTTCTGGGTTTCGATCTGCTCCAGTGTAGGAAAAAAATAAAAGAAGAAGAAAACTCAAAACTCGATTTAGGTTTAAGTTGAATGGGGCGGATTCGGGTACGGGTGTGGGTGTGGGTCTATGGGTTTATGCATCCATGGACATAACCCATCCATTTTACCAGCTGATAATAGCACTACATTTCTGGATAAGGGCTACCCAGTTTGGCAACCTTAACTTGGAACTGTCCTTTCTTCCCAAAAGAGTCACCCCTTAACCTTGGCTGGGCTCCATATAGTATTCCCTCCTTGGTGAAATGACAATTTTACCCTTTTGCTAAAATATGGTGATTTCTTCTCCTTTTCCTCCGTGCGACTCCATAGTAGCTACAAAACTCAAAACAAGCGTAAAATACATAATTTACAAGAAAAATAGCAAAGAAAGCATAAACTACTAGATAGTAAATACGGTGTATTCTACACCTATCAAATTCCCCCACACTTAGACTTTGCTAGTCCTCGAGCAAATCAAACTAAAAACTCACAACTTCAAAGCGTTCAAGCGTCACAAGCATCCAAAGAGCTATGAGGACATAGAGTTTCTGCATGCTAGTAATAAGATGTTAGAAATACTAAAGAACTTATTCTCATTCTTAAATGTTGAGTGAGAAATAACCACACCATATTGAGAGAACGCGTGTTTGAGAAACGATCAATAAGCATTTCGCCTCGACTTCTGCCTCACCAAAAAGGATTTTATGATAATTGCACTCAAAAAGACGGCTTTTTTATGGTTCTCACATGTGTGCAGGTAGGAATGAAGAGAGAAATCCTGCAACACGTTGAATGGTGGGAAGGACAACTTCCGAAATATTTTTAAAAACCCACATCTTTTAATATTTTGAAAAACCATTTTTCTGACGATCTCTAAGAAAGGAAATCAACCATATTACCGAGGATGAGATTACTTACTCACCTTCACATCCGATCGCCAATTATGATAACACCACTCTCACGGCATCCAATAGAAACGTCTTCCGCTCCTCGTCTTTATCTTCTTCGTCTTCGTCTTCGGTTTCAACTATTGATGATAAACCCTCGAATTTCATAAATCCTTGACAATTTGTAACCCTTTTTACCTTAAACATTCTTGTCGCTTGAAACTTCCTTATCTATTTTCCTTCCCCATGACTTTATTAACAAAACAAATATTTCTCTTTTTTTCTCTCTTTTTTTTTTTTTTTTTTTTTTTTTTTTTTTTTTGAAACAAGAGAAATTAAATACAAAATAAACCATGGCCGTGGAAGAAGTATTTTACCGCTTGATTCTTAACAACTTGTATCGTCTTGAAATCATAAACTTCAAAAATTTTCACCTTTTACTTTTCTTCGCTTTCATGAATAAGTCTTCATACTTGAATATAAAATTACCTCATTGTATTGTAAGTCTTCAACATATATGTGAAATCCGCTCATTTGTATGTTGCTTTACTTGAATTTGAAATTTGCTCTTTTTCTCGTTCCGTTGCTTGTAAACCTTAAACTTTTCCAACTTTCCTTGTAGATTTTGATGTCGCTCCTTGTTGATGATGAGAATGTGTTTTATGGATCCGTTGTTGTTGCGAGAGAGAATGGTGCTAACTCGCAAATCGAACTACAAGAAGGAAGCTTTCATCCATGGACGTCACCCTCATGATTGACAAAATTAGCACTCAAGAGATCAAAGAGTAGTGCTTCTATTGGTGGGAGGTTGGGTAGCTCACCATTCTACCCGGAATTAACGTATGGTGACACACACTCAAAAGAGGCTCTTTAGTAGATGGAAGATTTCTGGTCGGTGCCTCACATGATATGAATACGGGTAGTCTCCACTAATGATTGATCAGCAACTCTAATAACGCATTTCTCCCTGCACAAATTCGCATCACCGGCATGATTAAATCCATTATTTAACACTCAAACAAACAAGAAATCCGAATGTAGTTCTCTAACATTTCCAAATTCAATTATGTCGGTCAAAATCTCTATGTAAACATACCTAGAAGTATGCTAGTGACTCTAAAATCTTTAAAAGTTGGAATTTTTAAGTAAAACTTTTTTTTTTTTTTTAAAATTTTTAATTTTTTTGTAATTTTTTTTTTAAAAAAATGGTTTAAACCACTCCCCACACTTAAACCTTACATTGTCCTCAATGTAATTGAATCCTCCTAGTAAAGTCAAGGTGGGAGATTTTAACATGATAAGAAACAAGAAATAACAAAAAGCAAAAAGATAAGAAATACAAAACCGATGGGTTGCCTCCCATTAAGCGCTTGTTTTAAAGTCGACGGCCCGACTTAGCTCTTGCGGCACATTACTCCTCCAGAGGGAGTGCATCTTGAAGTCCAATTACGTCCACATGCTCCGTTGGAAAGTTTTCATAATATGGCTTTAACCTATGGCCATTGACTTTCAATTGTTGTCCTGTTTTTTCGCTAACAATATCAACTGCACCATGAGCATAAACATTAGTAACAACAAATGGTCCCACCCAACGGGACTTAAGCTTTCCCGGAAATAAACGTAAACGAGTATTAAATAAAAGAACTTTTTACCCCACAACAAAACTTTTCCGCGAAATCATCTTGTCATGAAAAAGCTTAGTCTTTTCCTTGTAAATCCGGGCACTCTCGTAAGCATCATTACGTATCTCCTCTAACTCATGTAATTGTAACTTCCTTTGTTTCCCCGCTTCATCATACTCCATGTTGAATTTCTTTATCGCCCAATAAGCCTTGTGTTCAAGTTCAACCGGAAGATGACAAGCCTTACCATAAACCAACCTATATGGAGACATACCAATCGGTGTCTTATACGCCGTTCTATACGCCCAAAGTGCATCATTGAGCTTAAAGCTCCAATCTTTCCTTGTGGTATTCACCGTTTTCTCAAGAATGGACTTGATCTCACGATTTGAAATTTCCGCTTGTCCACTAGTTTGTGGATGATAAGGCGTACCAATTTTGTGTGTTATGTTGTACTTCTTGAGGAGAGCGTGGAAAGCCTTCTTGAAATGTGAGCCTCCATCGCTTATCACCACTCTTGGTGTTCCATGCCTATTGAATATGTATTCCCTTACAAAATCACAAACAACTTGAGAGTCATTAGTTTTGGTGGCTCTAGCTTCCACCCATTTCGAAACATAATCAACGGCAAGAAGTATATAAAAGTTTCCATTCGAATTGACAAAAGGGCCCATAAAATCAATACCCCACACATCAAAAATCTCAACGACGAGAATTGGTGTGAGTGGCATTTGATTTCGAGCACCTAGATTTCCCGTTCGTTGACATCTATCACACGATTTACAAAAAACATATGAATCTTCAAACAAGGTGGGCCAATAAAATCCACTCTCAAGAACTTTGAGAGCGGTACGCTTAGAACCAAAGTGGCCACCACAAGCAAAAGTGTGGCAAAAGGAGAGGATGGATTGAAATTCGGAATTAGGCACGCACCTTCGCATTATTTGATCAACGCCATATTTCCATAAGTATGGTTCATCCCACACATATTGCTTAGCTACCTTTTTAAGTTTCATCTTTTGGAAATTAGACATTGTACTAGGTACTTTCCTTGTCACCAAGTAATTCACTATATCCGCATACCAAGGTGTTAATTCTTCCATGGAGAAAAGTTGTTCGTCCGGAAAGCGGTCATGTAATGGAAGTTCCTCTTGAGACATAAAAAGTCTACTAAGATGATCCGCAACGGTATTCTCCACACCCCTCTTATCACGAATTTCTATGTCGAACTCTTGTAACAATAGGATCCACCGGATTAATCTTGGCTTAGCTTCTTTCTTCTTTATCAAGTGTCTTAGTGCGGCATGATCGGAATACACAATAACCTTTGTACCCACCAAATATGATCGAAATTTTTCCAACGCAAAAAAACTATAGCCAATAACTCCTTTTCCGTGGTAGAATAATTGATTTGTGCATCATTAAGGGTCCTAGATGCATAATAGATAACATGGGACAACTTGTCCACCCTTTGACCCAAAACGGCTCCAACCGCATAATCACTAGCATCACACATTAATTCAAATGGAAGATTCCAATCCGGTGATTTTATAATTGGCGCACTTGTCAACATCTCCTTTAATTTATCAAAAGCATCCTTGCATTCCTTGTTGAAGTCGAAAGGCACCTCCTTTTGTAATAACTTGCACATCGGCATGGAGATTTTGGAGAAATCCTTGATAAACCGCCTATAGAAACCTGCATGACCAAGAAAAGAACGGATCTCCCTCACCGAAGTGGGATATTGTAAGTTTCTTATTAAATCTATCTTTGACTTGTCCACTTCGAGCCCTCGAGAGGACACAATGTGACCAAGTACTATGCCATGGTTTACCATAAAGTGACATTTCTCCCAATTAAGGACAAGGTTTGTGTCTATGCATCGTTTAAGAACTAGTTCAAGGTTGTTTAAACAACCATCAAAAGAATTGCCATAAACACTAAAGTCATCCATAAATACCTCGATGATGCGCTCCACATAATCCGAGAATATACTCACCATGCATCTTTGAAAAGTAGCCGGCGCATTGCAAAGGCCAAACGGCATCCGTCTATATGCAAACGTCCCAAACGGACAAGTGAAAGTGGTCTTCTCTTGGTCCTCCGGTGCAATAACAATTTGGTTGTATCCCGAATAACCATCCAAAAAACAATAATAAGAATGCCCCGCTAACCTCTCCAACATTTGATCAATGAAAGGTAAAGGAAAGTGATCCTTTCGGGTTGCGGAATTAAGCTTTCTATAATCAATGCACACTCTCCAACCGGTTTGAACTCTTGTAGGAACAAGTTCATCGTCTTGATTTCGAACAACCGTGATTCCGGATTTCTTTGGTACCACTTGAACCGGACTAACCCACTTGCTATCGGAAATTGGGTAGATTACCCCCACACTTAGCAATTTGAGTATCTCTTTTTTCACAACCTCCATCATGGGAGGATTTAGCCGACGTTGAGCATCACGTACCGGCTTCACGTTCTCTTCCATTAGAATCATATGCATGCACATGGATGGACTAATGCCTTTGATGTCCGCAATTGTCCACCCAATAGCCGTTTTGTGCTCTCTCAAGACTCTAAGCAAACGGTCTTCTTGTACCGGTGTGAGGTTCTTAGAAATAATCACCGGAAGCTCATCTCCATCTCCCAAGAAAGCATACTTCAAATGGTCCGGAAGCGGCTTCAATTCTAGTTTGGGTGCCTTCACAATAGATGGTACAAGTATTTCATCATTCACGGGTAAAGAAATATATGAAACATTACCCTTTTTAGCTTCTTGCAATGTCGCCAAAGCACCACACATCTCCACCAATTCCTTGGAGATTTCAACATCCAAGTTAGACAAGCCATGGACGTCCAATTCAATGCTCTTTTGCAACACCACATCAAGTTCATCCTCTTGGTTCAATTCCACCATTTGTTGCGCTAATGAATCAACCACATCAATGGAGTAAACGGAATGCACATCACTTGGGTAGCGCATGGCTTCAAATATGTTAAAGTGTATTATCTCCTTGTCGAATTCCATAGTGAGTGTACCCTTATCAACATCAATCTTCGTCTTTGCGGTCTTCATGAATGGCCTCCCAAGAAGTAAAGAAGTAGATGATCGGTTCTCATTATTGTCCATATCCACCACGAAGAAGTCCACCGGAAAAATAAGCTCATTTACTTGCACTAGCACGTCTTCTACAAGCCCCTTTGGATATATGTTAGACTTGTTTGCCAATTGGATAATAACTCTCGTCTCTTTCAAAGGTCCAAGATTCAAGGAGTCATATATTTCGGCTGACATCACACTAATGGAAGCTCCCAAATCAAGTAAAGCATGTTCAAACCTTTGTTTACCAATAGTAATTGGCACCGTGAAACCACCGGGATCCATGCACTTTGTAGGCATCTTCTTCAATAGCATAGCCGACGCACTCTCGCCAACTTTAGTAATTTCATTATCAAGCAACCTATCCTTCTTGATGCATAATTCCTTCATGAACTTGGCATACCTTGGAATTGTCTTGATAGCCTCAATGAATGGGATGTTGATTTCAATCTTCTTGAAGATGTCCATAAGTGCCTTGTCTTGAGCTTCTTTCTTGGATTTAGCAAAACGACTAGGAAAAGGAGGTGGAGTAGTGAAAGTAGGCACCGGTTCCTTTGATTGATCGGTTGGTGTTGAATTCTCCTTTGGTGCGGTTTCCTCCTTATCTTTGACTACCTCTTCAATAACTTCTTCATGATGACTTGGACCCTCCACTTGTCTTCCACTTCTTAGAGTAATCGCATTAACATTCTCTCTTGGATTCACAAATGGTTGTGAAGGAAGTTTTGTGGATGCTTGAGATTTTAATAGGTTCACATCGGTCGCCAATTGTCCCATTTGAGTTTGTAAATCCTTGATAGCCGAATCGGTCTTTTGTTGATTTTGTTGAAACAATGACGTAATACCTTGCATCATGACATTAAGCTTATCATCAATTGAAGAATCACGTTCCTTGACTTGTTGTGGTTGAAATTGTTGAGAACCACCTTGTTGTTGAGGTTGGAAACGTGATTGTTGAAAACCCTCCTTGTTGCGCATATGGATTAGGAGCCGCCGCTTGCTTGTTTGCATAACTAAAGTTGGGATGATCCTTCCAACCGGGATTATAGGTATTGGAGTATGGATCGTACCTTGGCCTTTGATTTGGATATAAAGCATTCACTTGTTCGGTCTCACCATCCGGAATAATTACCGCGGCAATCCTTTGCATCATTATCTCCATGTTACTCATCCTTTGATCAAGATGTGATGAAGAATCACTAACTTCATGTACTCGCCTAACCATTGGTTCATCCCTTGTGTAGAATTATTGCGAGTTTGCCGCCATACTTTCAATCAACTCTCTAGCTTCGGTCAAAGTCTTGTTCATTAGTGCACCACCACCCGCGGCGTCAAGAAGAGACCTATCACTTGGGTGAAGAGCTTCATAGAAGTATTGGAGTATCATAACGTCACTAAATTGATGGTGTGGACAGCTTGCCACCAACCTCTTGTATCGCTCCCAACATTCATACAATGATTCTCCCACTTGTTGTTTCAATCCACAAATCTCCTTGCGAATTTGAGTAGCTTTGGATGCGGGAAAATATCTCTCGAGGAAAATTTTCTTCATCCCATTCCATGTTGTGATACTTCCGGAAGGCAAATAATATAACCATTCCTTAGCATTGCCCGCCAAAGAAAACGGAAAGCTTTCAACATTGCTCCATCCGCATTAGTTTCCGGTGGAAGCATGGCCATAACTATGGCATAGAAGTCCATAAGATGTTTATTTGGGTCCTCATTCACCATGCCATGGAACTTTGGTAACTCTCTAATCAACCCCGGCTTGATCTCGAAGGTTGAGTTAGTTTGGATACACCATTGTTGTGTATCAAGCTTGTGAGAAGCTAGGTCCTTGAGTGTACGATCAGCCATCATTTCTTCCTCTTTGTCCGAATCACTTGATGAATAAGGAGGAAGTGGAGTGTTAATCGCACGAATGAAATCCTTTAGTTGAGTGCCGGATCGAAGACGTATTGGACTCGGTCTACCCCCTTTAAGCATTCACCAAAGGTATACACACAAAACAAGATTCTCAAAAACTAAGTTAGATACGGTAAAGAATCTAACAAAGCAAGAATAAAGCAAAAGAAAAATTAAAAACAACTAAAAATCGCCTGCGTTGCTCCCCGGCAGCGGCGCCAAAATTTGATGCGTGTCGTAGGTGCAATCAAATTAATTCAATATTTCCACTCAATTAAAAATAATATAATGGAAGTCAAGTTCGTCCCCACGAGGAGCAAGAGATCTTAGTTGTAAAAGTTGTCACGAAAGGGGGTGTAAAAAGCAAAAGAAAATAAACAAAGCAATTAAAATCGAAAGTTGAAAGATGAAAGCAATAAGAGAGACAAGATCAAGGAATCCTTCTTCGTTGCAAAACAATGATTAAAGTTATGTTCTTTTCTACTTGTTATTAGTCACAGATTATCACCAACCGCAGGATAGCAGTCCAAAACAGCTAGCCCCAAAATCCCTAATTTCAGAGTAACAGTCCGCTTTAGTTATCGATTCTATTCAAAAGAACCACCTTGAGGTTAAACTCAAGATGTAATTCCCAGAATGCATTAAGATTTATGAATTTAGGTTTAGTACTAGTAGTTAAACTCGGTTCGCTTGGTTCACTTTCTAGCGTTGTTTCTACACACAATTGCTCCACGGAATCCCTCCGCAAGGTCTCGTGTTTTCTACTTGTGTAAAGTGTCGAGAACGATTACGTATTCCCTAACTTATACTAGATATAGATCAATTAACAAATCAATTTAGCGTGCACTCCAAACAATCTATCAATCAATCATGAATGAATAAACATTCCTATTAGTAAAAACAATCGATAATCATGTGAAAAACTTCAAGATAGAATTGAAAACAAAACTCAAATCATGTTAAGAACTAGGAATTCATCCTCAATCAATAAGAAAATTAGCTACTCATGTTTTTGAAATTCACACAAATAATAATTATTAAAAGAAGAATTTTCAAGTTCACACAAATAGTTAAAAAGAAGAATCTTAGAAAAGCAAGCAAAAACACAGGTGATGTGTGTGTAGAGAGGTGTCTAGAAGTTGTAGAAAACTTCTCTATTTATAGGCTTCAACATTCTCCAAATCTTCTAAGGAGTAGAATCCTTTTCCTTTAGCAATTCAATTTCCAATTCCAAGCTTTTCTCAACTCTTCCACCTACAAACATACCACCTCCATCTCTATCTCGAACCGCGAAACCTCGACATCCTCATTATTGAGCAATCAACAAAACCCCGAGTCTTCATAACACCAACAAAGACCAAAACCCATCTTTTATTTCTCCATTCAAACTCAATCACCCTGAGCTTCACATCAGAGCAAGTTCATCCATCACAGACCCATTTCCTTTGGTTCATACTCGATTCGTCTCATCTCGATCTTTAACCACCCTCTCATTCGCAACAGCAACAATGAACACTCCTTCCAATTAATCTCAATTTCTCTGTGTATTTTCTCTAGATTTCACGGCTAGCATCGATCTCTTCTTAACTCAATCCCGAACCCTAGATTGAACCACCACAATCGAACCCATCTTGTTCTCCATCTCCTCCCATCATCTCTGTATTCAACAGCAACTCTCTATCGATTAACAGTATCGAACCCTAATTTCTTCTGGGTTTCGATCTGCTCAGGTGTAGGAAAAAATAAAAGAAGAAGAAAACTCAAAACTCGATTTAGGTTTAAGTTGAATGGGGCGGATTCGGGTACGGGTGTGGGTGTGGGTCTATGGGTTTATGCATCCATGGACATAACCCATCCATTTTACCAGCTGATAATAGCACTACATTTCTGGATAAGGGCTACCCAGTTTGGCAACCCCTTAACTTGAACTGTCCTTTCTTCAGTAATTTGAGTCACCCCTTAACCTTGGCTGGGCTCCATATAGTATTCCCTCCTTGGTGAAATGACAATTTTACCCTTTTGCTAAAATATGGTGATTTCTTCTCCTTTTCCTCCGTGCGACTCCATAGTAGCTACAAAACTCAAAACAAGCGTAAAATACATAATTTACAAGAAAAATAGCAAAGAAAGCATAAACTACAGATAGTAAATACGGTGTATTCTACACCTATCAAGGCCGGACTTGCACAGATTGATCTCTCGAATCTACAAGCACTCACCGCGCCAGTGCATTTGTTTAAGGTTTAAATTCATTCCTCATCCACACCCCAAATTACCAAATTCTGCAGGAGTAGTTTTCACCCATAAACAGTGGTATAACCGATTCCAAGAATGTAAATCCGTGTAAATATGAATAAGGATTTACAGTGAAAAGATGTCAACATACTTTGAAAACGTTCAGTAACTCTTATAATTTATTGTTCAAAGATATTCCTTAGTACTCAAGGAGATCATGTGCCGAAATAAATTTAGAATCTTTTAATTAAGGTTTTTGGTTTTATATGCTCTAATTACCAGCAATTAAATGCATATCTCTAGAGAATAAAAATTAGTAATGTGCAATTACTAATTGGAGATTTTCTATTGAGAGATTTCGGAAATTTTGGACAAGCATTTATTGGAATTAGGAAAACAGAATTTTGCTATATATTACATATCTTGAGAATATTTTCGGTTATGGAAATTCCTTGGTCTATAAATACCTAACTTTACATTTCTAGCAAACTATCCTAAGATCCATGCAAACTTCATCTTTTTGTTGTTTCTGGTGGAGCCGTCTATTCGGAGAGGAAAGTACCCTAATTAGGCGAAATCTCTTACGACCACTCGTTTAAAGACTTCTTTGGGATTGGGAATCTCTACGAGTACCGTTGGCGGGAAAATATAGATAATTGCAGTTTATTATTAGTTTTCGATTGATTTGATTGACTAACGGTTGTTGAAACTTTGATTGCACCTAGTTTGTTTATTCTTGATAATATTCTCTTCTGATATAAGATTCACTCAAACTAGATCGAAGTCTCGACGGGATCTTTAGAACTGTTTGTAGATCTAAAGACATCTTGCGATAATCCATTGTTAATAGACTCTGTTCTGTGTGTAATTGATCACAAGAGATTCAAGTGGTATTGTGCAAGTGTTTGTTGAAGATTAAAGAAGATTTGAAGACAAAGAAGATATCTTATTTGGTTCTCTTATCTTTGGGTGTGCATAAACCTTGATCGACTTGGATCCAAGTAGAATCGGATTTATTCGATTGATTAGTTGCGTGAGATCGGCATTCTCAATATATCTCTTTGAGATTTATTTGGATTGAGTGTGAATCTAAACTTGACTATTTTGTAGTTATTGAATAAATTGATCTAACCAAGCAAAGGAGTTTATTAGATTAAACAGAAGAGCCTTTGCGTATGACTTGAGATATCTTTGTCTTGAAAGAATCGAAAGACTTGTTACCAAACAGATTTGTTGTTCCTTTACTGTTTGGAATACGATCCAAAGGAATTGTTCGAGTGTGTGCACTCATCGAAGTCGTAAGCGCCTTGGATAATGAGGGAACTAAGTGAACTAGGGGTAGTTGGTTGGTCTCAACTATACGAAGTTGGTTTAGATTTTGTATAGCGGCTTAATTCTGAGAGTATTCAATTCTGGAATAGGTCCCGGGGTTTTTCTGCATTTGCAGTTTTCCTCGTTAACACAATCTTGTTGTGTGATTTATTTATTTTTTCCGCAATTATATTTGTTTATATAATTTAAAGTAAATTACACAAATGTTAAATCGGTACATACTTGATAGTGATCCTATATAGTTTGATTAAGTTCGAACCTATTATCAAATATCACACTTTGGTTGTCGTATTGTGTCGATCTCGTATCTATAGACAATCATACAAAGTGTGAATACCGATTTGTTGTATTGTCTCGACTTTGTCCATAGACGATCACTTTCAGTAAGAGGACTTATATGTGGATATTTAAAAGATTGTGGTGTATTTGGGTACCCTCCTCTTTTCAATTGGTATTAGAGCAGGCAAACACGAAAATATCTAACAATCTGTGTTTGGTGCGATCCAACCTATAAGAATTGAATCTATGTCTGATTCGGTTAACGTAGTAGCAGGATTAGATGACTCAAAGTTGTTTGATTTAAATACAAACAATGCAATTGTTGAGTCTTTACGATCAAAAGAATTTTGGTCTGTAGAAGAATGTCAATTGTATCTCAGACTCACTGAAGATCCTAAAGACAAAATGAATCGAAAACTCATTGAGTTCATTTGAAATTGAAAAACAAATCGGTGATTTGTCTTTAAAACTCGATGTCATGTCCTCATGAGTAGTATATCTGGTTATGGGCCACTCTATTGGGGCACCCTCTTGTTGGATGTGGTTAACCCTTGTCATGAGTACCCTTCTCGTGTAGCTGTCATTTATATTCTATAGTCTGTACCTGAGATGTTCATCAATGAATAATGTAAAACCTAATCTCCTTCCCCAAATTCTTCTGCAACTTCCTTGTCTAACAATGTCTTCTTCTCATCCCTATAATTCGTCTAATTCTTCTCCTAATCCTCTCATTTCCTCTATTTATCCCAATTCATCTCTATCCTTAGAGACTCAAACTGTTCCTGATAATCCAATTTGTAGTGAGTTCACTACAAGTGGTATCGAGCGATCGATTCGAGACCTGCTACCATGGTTAACAAAGCTACGGTAGATAAAGCTTCACAACTAGAAGAAGAAATTTCAAAGAAACGGGATTATTTTCGTAGGTTAAGGAGAGAAAATCACGACGAATCTTCACCGGAGTTTGAAAAGGCTTTTAATGATCTCTTCTTAGCTATTAGAAAAAAAAATCGAACCAAAATGATACCAGATTCCGATCAGGATACTAAGGTCTCGTTGGTACCGGTGTTGATTCTCAATTAGGTACTGATATAGGAATCGTGAAATCTGGATTTGAAAACATCGGTTTAATTGATTCCGAGTTTATTGAGTCGAAGCTGACCGAGGATGAAGTTGATGTTAATTTGAAATCAATTTCACTTGACTCGGATTATTTAAGTTCATTAAGAGAATCAATTCAAAATTCTTCAACTCCTGGTACAACAGATGAAGGTAATTTTCAATCTAGTTTTAAATATGTTTTCTCTGTAACCAATGGATCTAGTGCTGAAGTTCAGGAATACAGAGAGAAATTGAAGTTTCTAGATTATTATCAAGAAGGTAAACCCTTCGTTTTTGAACATAATTCTCTTAATATTGTTTTGGATTCTCAAGTTAGAAGAGTTACAAATGCTGAGGTAAAGTATTTCAACTCGTTACATCAGAATGTCAATGCTGAATTTCAGCAGTTTGAAGATGCAACGTTAAGTAGACATGTTAACCTTGATCGATTTACTTCTTACATATTCCAATTTCTCAAGGTATTCTCCAGCCTACATGTAGCTCCAATTGCTCCTATATGTGTTGGTTTACTTAGTTCTTATCCTAGTCATATGATATTTGATCGAGGAAAGGGCCTTGAAGCTATTATAAGGTATTCTTATTATGTTCAAAGTAAATTTGAGTTCACTGGAAAATCTGCTTATAAGCTTTTTCTTCAACAAGGGTACAAATTTTATTCAATGTCTACTAATTCAACTAAGTGTATGTTTATCAAAGAGGGAGACTGTTGTTATGCTAGGGAACTATTTGAGACTATACCACAGATAGATAATATCACCAGTCATGTTTGTACTCGAATATTGTTTGATCGAGGAAAAATGTCGGAGACCATGTTTTGCATTACTCTTTTGAAAAGTCAACATGCTTATTATTCAAATTCATATCAGAATCAGATTTACACAGGAATGGCGGATTGTTGGATGGTTCACATGTGTGCAAGTGGTGGTGAATGTTTATATAGTAGCCTGGATTTTGCTCGAAGATTATTTGATCGTGGTAAAGAATTTGACGTACTTAGGAGTGGGTATTCAGTATATGAGCTAACTTTGGAACTTGGGTTCTGTTTTGATTTCTTATTCAAGTATCTAAATGTGTTTTTGCTTGTTAAAAATGGTGATTGTGGTGATGCTAGGAATCTATCTGAAAACTGCAGCTCCAAGTTGATGTTCTCTGGACTACTTACCTGAGTCTTCAAATGCCATGGCAAGGTGGAAAAATATATTTCCATATGGTTAAGGTTCTTAATGTAGAAGGTGCAACAGGTGGTTGTAGCAAGTTGTTTGATGAATTTTTACGGCAAGGTGAACAATTGCAGTTCTCCTGTATATATGACAGTGGCCTGGAAGGTATTCATGAAGATAGAAAAACTCTCAAAAGGCGATGTTATACTCCTAGGAGCACGAGGCAGGTTAATTGCAATTTCCTTGAAGAAATGTTGCAGCTTGTTATTGGTCTTTGCACTAAATTGATTATACAAGAGACAAGGAAAAGGGGGTTTAACCTTTTGGTATTCTTATATGTGTTTGTATTCACTTGGTTCTCTTTCAGTTTAAAGAGCATGGGGAATTCTTATTGTTATATTTTGGTTTTCTTAGAGCCAGTTAGATTATCTGATCTTATCATGTATGGTAATAGTGATTGGAGTTTAACTTGGGATCTGAACCATTCTCTGTTACAACTTCAGAATGCTTTGCCTGTGAAGATGGAGACAAGGAGAGAACAACGTCATAGTTATTATTGTTGTAAATTTTTTAAGCTAAATTTTCACTGCGGCCAGCAACATCCTTGGGTACTACTTTTGCCTAAGCGATGCGAGAAAGAATTTGTTACTGCAGGCCTAATAGTCGAAGCAATAAAACGTAAATGGATAATTGAAGAAATTTTCATTCACATCCTTACTGGCAGTCGAAAAACATCAGTTATGCATGGGTTAGAGTATCATATCATGGAAGAGGATCTTGTGCAGTATAAAGTGGAGTCTTGGCAGCACAATCTTGTCTCGAACTGGTGGGAAACTCAAGATGATTTAAAGGCAGAACAACCTTGCTTTCCACTCCAAAGAAATCTACAGATTGGAATCTCATGTCAACCAAATAGGGGTTTTGGCAGAACGGGAATTCGTGTTCGGCGAAATCAGCTGGGAGTTCCTTATGGGTCTTCTTCTTAGTATGATCATAGTACAAAGAGTAGTCGAGTTAGTTGAGTTTTGGCGTAATCTTACAAGAGCTTTTTTCAGCTAGTGGATGGACGGGATCAACATTCGTATCAAAAAGTATCACCTCCAGCTGGGGATTTGAAGTTGGTTATGAGGTCAAAATAAGAAAAGTAAATCTAGTTGTACAGGGCATCGCAACACTTGACGTGGGCCGAAGATGGGAAATACTCTTAGCCAGTCTTGTTATGTTCTTCTTCAGTTACTTTTGGAGTTACGAGATATGTCTTCAAACTGTAGCTGACCTGAGCAGTGATAGAAAATTTGCCGGTATTGGTATTTTTGATAAGAGATGCAATACTTCAGTTGGGCATTTTATAGAAACAGAAGACTTTGCAAATCGCATACACAATAAATACAACTCATGAAATTTGGATTTCTTTCTATTACCTCGATAATTCATTGAATGCTTCGACCTTCTAAAAGGGAGTATACCCTCACGAGCTACAATTCGATATCCAAGTTTGAGTTACTTGCCAAGAATAAGAGATTAGTCTTTTACCGCTGAGGCTCGGGTTGCCACTACAACTCCACATGTCGAGGTTATTACAAGAGAATAAACATGAAGATTAATATTCAACCCTCAATTGGTAATGAAGAAAGTCTGGTTAAGGGGGCTTATACAACCAATTACACTATCATTTTTGACGATGATTGTGGCTATGATGTAATCGTTAACAAGATGGGGTCCAGCAGTTCACTTGGAAAAGATCAAAGGGTTGTGAGTTTTTACTTGAAGATCTGCCAGGGTCGTGTTCATATGTACTACTAGTTTCGAGATGCAGTTGCGGCAATGGTGCCTCTTATCTAGCCGAGCACAATTCTCATCCTCAATCCTTGAGGACAAGGATAATTTGGAGGGGTGGGTATTTGTCATGTCCCTCATGAGTAGTATATCTGATTATGGGCCACTCTATTGGGGCACCCTCTTGTTGGATGTGGTTAACCCTTGTCATGAGTACCCTTCTCGTGGTAGTGCTATCATTTATATTCTATAGTCTGTACCGAGAGATGTTCATCAATGAATAATGTAAAACCTAATCTCCTTCCCCAAATTCTTCTCGCAACTTCCTTGTCTAACAATGTCTTCTTCTCATCCCTATAATTGCCTAATTCTTCCTAATCCTCTCATTTCCTCTATTTATCCCAATTCATCTCTATCCTTAGAGACTCAAACTGTTCCTGATAATCCAATTTGTAGTGAGTTCACTACACTCGAACTTTATGATTTAAAGGAAGACGAGTCTTTTAAAAAGACCTGTAAAATTCTCAGTGATAGTCAAAGAATTACAAGAAGATGTAGATAGTTTATTTTTGGAACTTGAAACTATAAAACAAGCTTCTAAAGAACCAATGTCTGAAAGAACACAGTATCTACATGACTACTGCATGATTTTTTCTCTTGATAACATAAGTTTGGAATCACTTCCAAATTCTGATGATATCAACTCTAATATATGCATAAACGATGTTTCATACACATATAATGTATCTAGAGAAGGAATGGCTAATAATGATGAATTACCTATGATTCTCATTGAATTTCCAACAAAGGCTAACTAGTCCACGAAAAATGGATTTCGACTCATGGACTAATGTTCGAACCGATCCATGTGGAACCGATTTTGAACCGACACATTATTCGGTGATAAAAACGAAGAATGAAAGTTTTTCTCACATTCTTTCTTCTTCGAACTGTCCGAAAGAAAGAGAAAAGTTCAACCCTAAATCGAAAATCAAAAAAAGTTTTGATTCCCTCTTGAATTCGAAACAAAAATTTGTTTCATACCCACTCAATCTTCAAAGGATACTTGCGATTTTCTTCAACTTCACTTCGAAAGGAGAAGTTCGAACAACAACAGAGAATTTCAATTGTAAGTTTCTTCTGTTTTTGTTTGAATTTACAAGTTCTTATAAAGAACCTAGTAACATGCATAATAGGGATTATACTAGAGGAGAAGGTTCAAATCAAACCCATAGAAGAGATACCCCAAATTTCATCTTCTCTGATAAAACTATTGATTCCCTGCCAACAATGATTTTCGCTATCAACTCATAAATTTATTTTGTTAATCAAGACTGCCTTGATAAATACATGTCAATTCATGATAAGAAGATTATTGTTGAGAAGAAATTTGTGCATGTTGATCTTCCGAAATATGTAAGTCTGTATCGCAGCCGTGAAGATTGGGATGATATTAACACTGGAAACTATTCTGGGTCTCCTAGCCTTATTGTAAAATTTATGGTAATATGTATGCTATGGATCCTAAAAGGTGTAAATTCTTCACTATGGTTGAAACGTTGCTTCTAAGTGAATAGAAGCGTGGTTGGTTATCTTCCGGATGCGCTTGAAAATACATTTCTTCCGGAAGTAATGATTTCAACAAATAACAAATTGCATAGGTTCTTGGTGGAAAAACCTGGAGTAGAAATGCCTTCGTATCAATGATGTTCCAGAACACCTCAAGTTCTTTGGAAAAATTGTTGTACCCAATTTGGCACCTAGTAAAATGCACAAGGTGATGTGGAGTCGAGACGTGGCAGAACTGATTTATCATATGGCAATTTGTACTCCTAACTTTAACTTTTATGGTTTCATTATTAGACAGATGATAAGAATCTTGAATAGTGGCAAAAGCATGGGTTTTCCATGTCTTATCACTAGGATTTTCAATGACTTTGAAATTGGTGCCAATGAGTCTCAAAGACTTGTACCAAAACCATATAATCATTCTATTATCAATAGAATGAGAGGGAAAAGTCATGCTAGAACAAGTACAAGTGCTGCTTCAAATACTCATATGCAAGATTTTGATCTTGAAACCTTTTATCGGAGGCTTAGTAGGAGGAATGACTATCTCGAGCGTCAAGTTAACTTTGCATCAAACAAGTTTCCAGAACTTGCTGCAGAACTCACAAAGATTGCTCGGGATTACAAGGACACAGAATCTGAAGAAGATTTTGGTCTGAGCGACACTAGCTCAAGCACTTAGATTTCTCTGCCTAATTTGTTGAATCTGGCATACAATCTTATGACTAGTTTATTTGAACTTTGTTGTTATTCTAAGTGTTGTAAAAACTTTTAAAGTATGTAGTTTTTGAACTTGTTTGTAATAATATGATGTGTTGTGACGCGGTTTAATTTTAATGATCTATTAAAACTATTATGCTCATCCATGTAAATTTTTGTAGCACTAGATGTTACACAAATTAGAAATGGTTTATGGGATGTCCGATTTCGATTTTCATAACTTTTAGAGCACTTTGCTCGGTCGAACTCAAAGCGTTGATCTCAAGCTTGTTTGTCAATGTTAGTGATCAAAACTATAAGTCTTGATTTCTAGTCTACTTATAGGTGTCTCGAGTCGGATAGATTGTGTAGTTGAGCATTAGACTTCACGGCGTTGAAGAATTGAAGACGGAAGAATTACTAAGGAGAGCTTGTAGAACTTCATCAACATAAGGTATGTGGAGACTAAAACTCATCTATCACTTGAAAGTCTATTGCTACTCTATCTCCTATATTGAGACATAAGTCGTAGTGCTATGTAGTTTTCTTATTATGCGCATTTGATATTTCGAAATGAGTTTAACTAGCTTACATATTTCTCGAAATATGTGTTGGTACGCTTTTGCTTCAACCAAGTTCATCTTATATTATTGACGAAAGTCAAAAGATGATCATGTGAAAAATCGCGAGTAACATCTTACATGGTTTGTGTGATACAATAATTTGGTATAGACTTGGAATGTTTCTCATTATGATTATTTCAATAACTTGAAAATTGCTTTGATGCTAATAGTGTGTGAAAACGGCTATTGTCATCCTCTAAGAAAGTTTCAATGATTGAAATAGAGTTTAGAACACTTAACCAACATTGGATTATAAACATGTTATGCACTCTTGCATATATGTAATCCATGTCCGGGAACCATAGTATGCATACCCGTATGCGTATATGTTGGTTTGTGAAGTCCGAGAACCTAAGTACACGTACCCATATGCGTACTGGCGTAAGGTTCAGGTCCGGGAATTTCTGCTGGGTTTGGAGGTATGCGTACTCTTTCGCATACTGGCGAAAACCAAACTTGGTCTGGCTACTTAAGTATGCGTACACGTTTGCATACTTGAGTGGTTAAAGTTCTAAAATCGGTTGTGACATGAACTAATACATTTATATAAATGCATTCATTGCAAACCGTGGCTATAATGTTCATGAATTGATTCGAGTTAATCAAATCGATTTTGCTTCAATTGTGTTCTTGTATACTTCTATGAGAATATAGCAATTGAACAACTCTATAACTAGTTTCATTTGAGTCATTTGAACTAGTTGTGGTTAAGATGAATAAGGTTGATATGAGAGTGTTCATAGCTAACCAAATACAGCCAACATAGTGTACACGTTTGGGTACTTTACTCAAACCTAAATAAGGGGTACATTTCATTTGTGTATAACAAGTTAAGTTCGATCTAATGGTTGAAAGATATTAGCTTGAATCTAATCAGGTTTTCATCTAAATGTGAAGGAATATTGAATGCTTTGTTACCAAGGTAACTTAGATTGCAAACCCCGATTTGAAAACTATATAAAGGAGAACTCTAGCAACTGGGAAACCTAATCCCCACACCTTCTGTGTGATACTAGTTGCGACTAGAGTCGATTCTCCTTTAACCTTAGGTTTTTCACGAAACCCTGTAGGTTAACGACTTAAAGAATTCATTGGGATTGTGAAGCCAGACCCAACTATTTTCTCTATAGTTGCGTGTTCTGATCTTACTTCTACTATCATGATTGAGTATTATCTTTGCTAAGATTTGATTGATATTTATCTCCGATAGGTAAGATTAAAAGTAGTCACAAACATCTTCGTCTCATCGTTTGTGATTCCACAATATCTTGTTTCGCTACCAAACGATTAAGATTATTGTGAGGTGATTGATAATACTAGGATGTTATTCGGGAATATAAGTCCGTTTTATCAATTGGTTCCTGTGCACCTTGATTTATCAAAAGACGAAACAAAACTCGTACGTATTTCTGTGGGAGACATATTTATCTATTCCAATAGACTTTTCTGTTGTGGGTGAGATCAGCTAAGGGAATCAAGTGCGTAGAATCCTGCTGGGGTTCAAAGACGTTAGAGGTGTCAAACAGGCCGGCCCGGCCTGGCCTGGTTTTGGTCAGCCCAGCCTGGCCTATGGCCTGGCCTGAGTAGGCATGTCGCTTTAGCAGGCCTGGTCGTCCTGGCCTGAAAACCCTATTAGTGAGCCCAGCCTGGGCCTCGAGCGAGATCGCTAACTGGTCCATGCCAGGCCTGGCCTGGCTAGCCTGCTATATCATCCGTTCCTTAAATTTTTTAAAAATGATTGAAGGCAAAGAGAATTGATCCTGAGTTCTAAATCTCCTTGTTCACGCTCCTAACGAGTTGGTCCACCCTTATTTGATGTAAATGTTTTAAATAACATAATATATAATTGACTTATTTATTTAATAATGTTAATTAGACACAATTAGCATGCCAGTTTAATATTAATGCTAATTATATTTAGGTAATGAGATAGAAGTCAAAACTTAATTGATGTATAATTACTATGAATTAGGCAACATTGAATCATCTATAATTATGATTACGTGAAGTGTAATTATAAATTGTGAACGTGAAACGTAATGAGATTTACAAAGTAATTTAATGCAATTTTATATTTAAGCAATAATACACTAATATAGTAAATAACTCAATTAGACTAATTATATACTCCCCTGTTTTTGGAAAAGAGATACTTTCACTTTTTTAATTTGGCCTAATACTTAAGGAAATTGGAGAAAGTTTTATTTAAGGAAGGTAGACAACATATAGATTTGTGATTAAATTCCAAATGGTAAGTTCGTCAAATAAAAATTGAAATATTTTCTATATTCATGTGGTAACTGATTCCTTAATTTAAGGAGTATTTGATTAAGAAAATTGACTTGAATATTTATTAAGAGAAAATATTGACTTGAATATTTATTAAGAGAAAATAAATATATACAATTGTGATCAAGTATCCAAACAAACAAATTGGTGTAGATCAGTGGTGTGTATGCACTTAATAAGCGGCAAAAGAATTAAGTCATGCATCGATCCCCTCCCACAAACTCAATATTTTTCGCTAACTAGCAGTATATTCGTATGTTACTGGCCATATACGGGCCATCCTGGGCAGGCTTGTACAGGCCCAGGCTAAAACAGGCCAGGCCATAACTAGGCTAACAAAGTTGAATACCACAGCCCAGCCTGGGCCTGTCTTCAGTCTGGGCCTGGCCTGGATCAGTTTCAGCACGGGCCAGGCCAGGCTTAAGCCTGCTTATACGGGCTAGGCCGGACCAGGCCCAGGCTAGCCTGGCCTTTTTGACACCTCTAAGAGACGTAAGGAGCGCAACTGTACCTTGATCAGTGTGAGACTGCTCAACTACATTCCAATCCGAAGTTCATTGGTAGTAGGATAGTGTCTGTAACGTCTTAATAAAGTGTGGTGTTCAAAGCTGGACTAGGTCCCGGGGTTATTCTGCATTTGCGGTTTTCCTCGTTCACAAAATTTTGGTGTCTATGTTATTTCTTTTCCGCATTATATTTTGTTATATAATAGAAATATCACAAAGTTGTGCGTTAAGATCAATCAATTAGATAATCCAACCTTGGTTGTTGATATAAATTGATTGACACTTGAACATCGGTCTTTGGTACCGTTCAAGTTATTTCTCTTATTCAATCGGGCTGCAAATTCCTATTTGCTGATTGCAGATTGAATTGAGAAATTGAGATATAAACTCTTTGATATACTTTTCTCTAGATTGAGTCTGTCTGTCAAGTTGATTCTCTTGAAAGTATATTGGAGTTTGTCTATTCAGATTGCCGAATAAAATATTGGGTGTTGTTGTTAGACCCCCGTTTTTTAATAACCTTCATATTCGATCTTATATGATGTAACCATTATGGTTTATATGGCTTTTTAATTTAGCGGGATTAAGTTCTAGACCATGTTGGTAGGCTATATCAAAGGATCATAAGGTGTTCCGTTTGAAACTCATATGTGAAAAGTCACAATATGTTGAATCAATTTTTATTTATCCTTTCCTTCTATTCTTAAAGAGATATTTCACAACTTAGAGTTTCGATTAGATAAAGCAAAAAGTTGGTGGTACTCTTGTATCTAATAACTATCAATCATTGACAAGGGTAGATGGAAAAACAACAATAACCAAGACTATTCCCAAATAAGTTTGGGTAAGTTAGAAAATGAAACTCATGTCGAGTTACCAAGATCAAAAAGAAAAATAAAGTAAAGCAAAAAGGTGATCCCACTAAAAATGCTAGTAAAAGTCCATAAACTAACAAGGGGTAGTCAAACAAGATTTCTATGGACTTTCATAGATTTTTAATTTGAGTGACTCCTAGAGATTCTCCTGCATCTAGAGATTTCTAGTGATTCTCCTTGAGAATTTTAGAGTCTTGTGACTTGTAGAGACAAAAATGAGATTTGTAGGGACAAAAATGAGACTTGTAGATAGTTTATGTGATTTGTAGAGACAAAATTGTATAATATCCCCTGATTAATTCCAAACATTACCGATTTTTTATTATTCACGTTACAGTAATAATAAAAATACCATGACCACCTAGTGAAATATGTGTCCATTGCCAAAATAAATCTCACTGTTGTCCTATGCCTAAATTTTCATTCACTTTATTCTACTCGTCCCACATTTTATTTTCTATGCTATCTCACCACTAATTTTCTATGCGGAGTTTTCCAACAACTTAAAATTGAAAGAAGAAAAAAAACTCATAACTTCTAAAATATATATTTTAAAATCGATATATATCACAAAGACTCACATAGCCGATTTTAAAATATATATTCTTCAATTTAAAAAATCACTTTATTCCACAAAGACTCGCATAATCTTGATTTCCCTTTCCAAATGGCCCATAAGTGTATTACTTGCACAAGAAAAGAAAAAAGGTTCACTCCCAAAACCAAAAATCTCCAAATTTCCAAGTTTCTCGAAATATCACCTTTTGAGGAGAGATTTCTACCATGCCTATTTTCAAGAAAAGTCTCTCCAAATCTCTGAAAAACAACAAATCCATGACTTTCAATTCTCATTTGAATAACATGAGTGTTGGAGTTATGAAATCCTAATCTAATAACATGGAGTTTCAGAGAATTTAAATGACTTGAAAAAAATCTCTAACCAATAACAAGAAACATTAAGAGACTCTCCAAAAGTCTTTATGGACTAACAGTAGATTTGCGAACTCCACAGAAGTCATTCTAAATCTCATTTGACTACCCCCTGTAACTATATAACAAATTATAAGGGCCAAGGTCCTAATCTCTAGGTTCTTGATTATCGGTTGCTAAATAGAGTCATAGCCTCGTAAATGTTATCATAAATTAATCTTAACCAAACTTCCTAGGTCGTGGTTCCGTACGTAGATTGCTAACTTCAACGCATTTATGTCTAAAGCCAACTCTTCGGACATTTTTTTTTCCTTTAAGACTCTTTTCATTGCCTAATCCCATGTTAATTTTGTCGACCTCTTCTTCTCTTTATGTTTACTAGTAAGGTAACATGTGCGATGCACATGCTTGAATTGATTCTTTTTAACAACACCAAATTTGATAATAATGGATGGAAAAAAAAAATCTTAAAATAAAACTTTAATATCCTTGTTTGTACTCATTACGTAGATAATTGAAAGACCTTTCCAAATATATTAATTTTGCAAAAATATGATGTGTATTTTTAAAGATATCTAAGTTTTAATTTTTTTGATCTATTTTTAAAACAATGGCATTCTCAGAATATACAAATATTAACTAAAAGCTTAGTTAATGGGGGTATTATTGTCATGTGAAAAGGCTTCACCAAACAATTACCTCTTTTCTTTATATTAGTATAAGATAAGATAAGATGGTACGATTTATGATGCCAGTATGCACTGGTACCTCCGGAGGTCTCCGTTTGAGATGTTCAAACCATCTCAGTCGATGTTGAATATGTTTCTCCTCGATAGGCGTCACTCCAAGTTTATCGTGTATATCTTCATTTATAATTTGGTCATGTCTAGTGTGTCCACAACTTCTTCGCAGTATACACATCTATGCTACACTTATCTTCTGAATGTGTTGTCTTTTAGTCGCCCAATATTTCGCACTATACAATATCGTTGGTCTGAACGTCATAATGTAAAACTTATCTTTGAGCTTTTGGAGAACTTTTTTGTCATACAGGATGCCGGTTGCTTGTCACCATTTTACTCATCCCGATGGCCAACATCCTCCATCAATCTCGCGATCACTCTGCATCATCAATCATTTATATCAAAAAGTATCCTTCCTTTGAACTATTTGTCCATCCAAGTGACATCGCATTCCTCCGCTCTAGCATCTGAACTCACACCTTAGACTCGATTTTAGCCCCATTAAATCTAAAACTCTTGGACCATACAATATGTCTCCACAACTCCAGTTGTCTATCAACCCCCTACCATACTCTCGTCAAATAACATCACATAATCAGCAAAGAGCATGTACTAATAAAACTCCTCTTGTATATCCTTGGTAACTTCGTCCATTACTAGGGCGAAAATGTAATGGCTAAAAGCCGACCCTTGGCGCAATCATATCTTAATAGGAAAGTCACTAGTCTCGCTATCGTATGCTCTGAAACTAGTCACAATGTCATCGTATATATCCTTAATGAGGGTAACTTACTTTATGGGGATTTTTTTTTCTTATTAAGAGCCTACCACATGATCTTTCTCGGTACTTTATCATATGTTTTCTCCAAGTCAATAAATACTATATGTAGATCCTTCTTGTGCTCCCGGTATCTCTGCATAAGTTGTCTTTCCAGAAAGATTGCATTTATGGTCGACCTCTCACGCATGAAAACAAATTGGTTATCTGTCACATTTGTCATCCTCCCTAAGCGATGCTCAATTACTATCTCTCAAAGCTTCACCATATCGAGGGGTAGAAAGAATATGGTCATAAAAAGAATGGGACGAAAAGTTGGAACTGGAATAGTTGGGCGACCATCGATAGGAATGGAATAATAAATTGAATCTGAGGATTGGAAAAAATAGAAATTACTCTTTGTGTTTTTGTATGTAGAGAAAGATAATTACCTAGCTTAATTAATGTCTTCCCCTGAACTATTTAAGGTTGGTTTCAATTCATTTAAACCTAAACCGAATTGATAATATCCAGGAAAAAAAAAACAATGGACAAGAATTGGTTCTAGTATGATCGGGAACTAGAACAGAATTTAACATTGGTGAGAAAATTTGTTGACTTAGATCTTCAAAAAGTAAGTGTTTTACCTTTCTCTCCTCTCTAGTTCCTTCTTCAAAACCTAAAAAATAAAACTCCCAATAGTAACTGATATTGCTCAGATCTACTCCACTTTGGGCTAGATCTGAGGAGGTTTCTTTCATTTTTTTTTATTATTTTCTTAGATAATTAGTAGTTTAGGTTAGATTCATTTTAGTTTTTACTTTAATCTCCATTGTTTTTAGGATATTTTTATGGTGTCCTTGTCGGTGTTTTGCCCTATTTATTTTTGTCTTCTCCTTTATGGAGATTCTTTATGCGCTCTCATTTGGGATCTCAATGGAGATTTTGAGTGGAAGTTCAAGTGTGGTGATTAAAATTCAAGACTTTCGGCATATTACTCTCATATTTTATGAGAAGATCTTTTTATTTTCAAGAAGAAAAATCCTTATCAAAATGGTTGGATTATAATCAAAAAAACATTCTTACAATCTTCGGATTGCTTGGTACTCTTGTTGGTAGTTCGTTATTTCTCTTCACGAGTTACTCTTTGTTAACACATTTTAGTTGTACTTCGATCTTTGATATTGATGTTCTTGAAGTCCATGTAATCACTATTTTATCATGAGTGAAATTTTTATGAAATTCATCAAAAGAAAAAATTATTGCTTTATTACAAAGTACCGATTTAGATTTGTGAAATGGACTACTCGTTAGATGGGCCTGAGTCACAAAATGAAGTTGGGCTTCGTGGTAAGCTTGAAAGGCTTAACCAATTTCTGAATGGGATTTTGAGTTTGCCCACCCCCCAAAAAAAATAAAAATAAAATAGTAATGTAGCTTTCCCCCTTAAATTATTAGTATTGGTAACTTACCCCATAAACTCAAATTTGTACCGAAAATATCCTTGGCAGCGTATGAGACTAATTGTAATACATAGCGAGTCCAGTTCCCGGTAGAATACACAAGATGGATTGATTGACATGGGCATAGTCGTGCTGTACTAAGTATACGATGTGATTTCTTGCCAAAGTGATATCTGATAGAAATTAAATGGAGGAAGGATATAAAATGACATGTTGGAAGTTAAACCAAGATATGATGATTTGGGCCGTGGATCAACATACGTTGTTGACACACTGTGCGATATTTGGAAGTTGGAGTTTACTTGAGAAGTATGGTGTTTTGGTTCTAGAGATAACTAGAAGAGTTCTACTTAGAGTTTGGTTTATGTTAGGAATGTGTGCTTTATTTAGAGTTTGTTTTTATTACGAAAGTCCTTTCAGTGATCGTCAAGTTTGTGAGACTATAAGTAGGCTATTGATCCATAAGAATTACACACCGACTTTGATTATCAATGTAGTCGTTTATTTCTTCCATGTGTGCTCTCCTCTCTCTTGCTCGATCCTACATTTGGTATCAGAGCAAGGTGAGAGGAAGAGAGAGGAGAGGGAGAGAAAGTTAGAGAAATCATATGAGTTTTTGTTAAAGAGTTTGCAAGTCGTAAAAAAAAAAAGTTTTTTGCCAAGTTCTGATGAGTTTTAAAAAAAAAGGGAGGAAGTTTTGTACGTCACCACCAAGGAAAAGCATGTGTGTGCTGGGAAACAATAAAACTAGGTTGCTGCACTAATTGGAGTTTTTCCTAGAGTTGTAAGACAAGAAG